>WAAE01020579.1:242836-324251 GCA_013400495.1 Nicator chloris | reverse complement strand
CAGGGCGCGGCCATGATGGCGGCGGCCATGGCGGGGCTCGCGGGCAGCGCGCGGCCCGGGCCGACCGCGCGACGGGCGGGGGGGGGGGAAGGCGCGGTGCACGCCGGGATCGGCCGGGCCTCCTCCCGGCCCACGCGAGAGGTTGGACAGGAGGGATGGCGGGGCCACGTGATCGCTCCGCGCGCGCGCCAGCGCCATGTCAGCGCCTCCCCCGCTGGAGGGAGGGGGAGAATGGCGGCAGCGGCAACGTCCGTGCCCTCAGCCGCTGTCACTGTCACCGACGCTGCCCGGGTCCCTGGGAGGGCACCGCTGTCCCGATACGCCCCACAGGCGCTGCGGTTCGGCCCCTCTGGGCAGGCCGCATCTGCTGTGGTGCGGCCGGACTCGGCTGAAATGTGTTCAGCTGAGCTCGGTTCGGCTCGGTTCGGTTCCTGTGGAGTCGACCGAGCTCGTGAGTTCGGCCCATCTCAGTTTGGTTCGGCTGGGCTCTTCTGGGTTCAATGGGTTCGGCTAAACACGGCTGGGTTCGGCTCCACTCGGTGCTGCTCGCTGGCGTTCGGCGCGGCTCGGCTCCCTGACAATAAATAAACAATAATTAATACTGCCTACCCGCTGCCAGTGTCTTTGCCTTCTGTGATGTTGGCCGCTTCCAAGGGCGTAAATTAACCTCAGGTGGAGCTTTTGCTGCTGTTCTTGCTCGTGTGCTGGAATTCAGCAGAGCCCTGGTCACTTCACACATCAGGGAACACAAGTTCAGCAGAATTTCAGTTCGAATGAGCTCGGCTGGTTCGGCCGAACTCGGTTCGGGTCGGTTCAGTTCAGCTGAGCTCGTCTAGGTTCGGCTGGGTTTGGCTGAACAGGGCTCAGTTTGGCTGAATTCGGCTCGGTTCAGTTAAACACGGCTCGGTTCGGCTTTGCTGAACTTGGTTCGGCTGAACGCGGTTCAGAAGAAGGGGTTTAGGGCAGCTCAGTGGGTACAATAAAATCGGGCCATAGGGTACAATAAAATTCTGGGTCCCATCAGTGCTTTTCTATGGGATGTAAACACGAAGTATTTCCGCCTGAGGAGGAATGTGTGACTAGCTTGTAAGCATTTTTGGTTTTGCCATACACTTGTACCAAAAAGAAAAAAAAAAGAAATCTAGTTGGATTATATTTGACGGAGGAGAAAGAAATCCTCTGCGAGAGACAGCTCTTAGGTCAAAGCCGATAACAGTTTTCCTTGCTACTCTGGAGAAGCACTGATCAAATCCTAACTTGTGCCTTCCATTCAGCTTTCCGGGTATTGGGGGGCAAATAACTCCTGACAGGCTTCACACCTTAGATTTCAAAGCTGTTTTTTTTCAGTTTACTGCTGCTCCACCAGTGCCCGCAGTGGCCAGGAGATGGCCCTGATGTCCGCACTAAGAGGGGTAAACCAGGGAAACACAATTTGCTCTCCCTGAAACTGTGTCTGAGGAGTGTCAGCAAATATCTTGGGCCAACGTGGATTCACAGGATAAAAGATCACTTTGATCTCCTAGCACATGAGGGGCGCAGATTCAAGAACAAAGTCCAGGAACTTGTCGCTTCACAAAAGAACTGTGTTTCCTTGCTCAGTACGAAGGATCTGACGTGTCCCTGAATTCAGAGAACGGTCATCAAACAAAATTCCTGGGTGTAGGTGGGGGTTTGTTTGTTTTTAAAGCGAGAATAATCTAAAGGCAGTTTCCAGCACTTTGCTCTGAGATGTTGAGGTCTGCCCTAAAGATTATTTTCTACTGAAAAAGGCTTTATCCCGGCTGGTTTTTTGCAGTTCTCCCTGCCCTTCCTCCCCAAGCTACGGTGTTTATATCCTCAACGGAGTCTGCGTTGTTCTGTTCTCCAGCATAACCCACTTGTGCCAAGCCACCCCAGTGAGAACCTTTTTATCCTGGTAAAACTTGGCCTAACATCAGGGCCATTACCCCAAACTGGGCTTGTCACAGGAAGCCAGCTCCTCCCTGTAGCCAGATGCGCATGGGAAGGGATGGAGCTCTGAGCATGTGAGCGGCTGTGGGAGGAGGACAGAAAGTGGCAGCAGTTCCCCCGGGCTGTTCCCCAAGGCTGGCAGTGCGTTCTCGTGCACATCACAGGGCCATGGAAAGCAGGGAAGCGACCGGAGAGGTTTGTCTGGGCTGCTCCGTGAATAAACCTTTGATCAGGGCTTTGCTGAGGAGTCAGTGCATCACACAAAGAGCCACAGTCACTGCTCCTAGTGACCTCCTGTCCCTTTCACCTGCCACTGCCCACAGCCATCTTTCCAGTGCGGTTTTTGTCACTGATTTATCTTCAGCATTCACGTTCAGACCTTTTGCTTTGCTCTCAACAAAAGCAGTCAGCCCTGCTTGCATCCAAAATTCCCCAGCCTGCGTTCTTTTCAGTCAGAAAAGCAAGTGTGAGAACACAAAAACCTGCTTCATTTTCTTAGTAAAAACATCATTTTATATATATATATAAACACACCCACACACACACAGACTGCACCATTGCCATGAAGCAGATTGTTTTCTACATTGTGTGCAGAAGGATTCTTGCAGAGGATGATCATTTCTGTGATTCAGGCCTGAATTAAACCGTATCAAACCCCATCCAAATCGTAGCATGGCCTGGGTGTGAAGGGACCTTTAAAGCCCATCCAGTCCCATTCCTGCCATGGGCAGGGACACCTTCCACTATCCCAGGTGGCTCCAAGCCCTGCCCAGCCTGGCCTTGGGCACTGCCAGGGATCCAGGGGCAGCCACAGCTGCTCTGGACACCCTGTGCACAGGGAAGGATTTCTTCCCAGTGTCCAATCTAAACCTTCCCTCTGGCAATAGGAAGCCATTCCCCCTTGTCCTGTCCCTCCAGGCCCCTGTCCCCAGTCCCTCTCCATCTCTCCTGTAGGCTCCTCTCAGATCCTGGAAAGAAAGTCCCTAATGCTAGGTTCCTAAGCAATCCAGAGGGCTCCTGGGCCTTGTGAGGTCGGAACACTGGAGTCTGGGAAGGGAAAGCAGTTGGAAAACACCTCCGGGTGTTGATTGTGTGCCAGCATCCAACACTTGCCCACTGGCTGGCAGGAGATAAAAGCCCAGGAGCTGTGAAAGCAGGAAGGACAGCAGGAGCACCAGGGAGGGCTGGCTGTGGGCAGAGCCCTCATGGCCCACGAGCTGGGCTCATCCCTCCGCAGAACTGAATTCCCTTTCATGTGGAAAGCAGGCTGAGGAGCCCTCTGCATGGCTGTGGGGATGTGAGCCAGGTGTGCCCTGTGGTCCTGCACAGGTCCCAGGCAGCTTCTGGTGCTCCAGTAATGCTGAGCCTCCGGTCACCGTGAGCTGTGAAACGCTCCCTTCGCCAAACTCACTGCTCCGGCTCTGGTTGGATTTTGGTTGTGGGTTGGGTTTTGGGGTTTGTTTATTTTGGGCGAGGTAGAAATCCCATCATTTCAAATGTAAATAATTAGTGAAACAAACATTCCTGCCAAAATAAACATTCCTGTGCGGCTGCGGATCTTCTCTTCCTTAAAGAGAGGAAACAAGTCGTGGGATGGCCTCACTGGTGGGATGGGCTCACTGGTTCGTGTGCTGCTCCAAAACTGAGGAGTACTGCAGAAAGGGGGTGTTTGAAGGACTCGTTTCCACATCACATCTCGTTGCCACATCTCCTGGAAGCAGCGAAGCCATTTGGCTTTTCCCGGACTTTAACGCTTCATTTCCTGGGACAAAGAGCGGCGTTTCTCCAGGTCCTCCTGCTCCTCTGCAGCCTCACGGCTGATTGTCAGTGGCAGTTTAGTCCCTGCCTCTTTCACAGCACAAGCGTTTTTTGGTTTCAGTGGGGTTTTTTTTCATCTATTTACATGCCTGGGGATATTTGTGTGATGAGAAACATACATCGCAAAGGGGTTTTTTTTACAATACCTGCATTTCTGTCTTCTGTTTTCCTGTAATTCCTCTCTATCCATAAATATAGGTCACATTAGAAAAAATATGGATAAGCCTAGAGTGGACTCCAGGAAAAATACCTTGCTGTAAGTATACAAGTCCAGCTGGAAATGTATTAATGTTGAAAACACGTGCTTGTGAATAAGATCTTTTATCTAGATATTTTACTCAAAGTAAAATTGACTAAAATATCTAAATTGGGATTAGGACATACTTCAGAAGTAATTACTACCAACATTTTGGGAAGATTCTTAGAGCTTTTCTGTATTTTTGATATTACACTATTTGGAAAGCAACCAACTGGCAATGAGGCACATTTGGCATGGGCGGGGAAGACGAGTGTTCTGCTTTGAGTAACCCTGAGGTCTGTTAGCATTTTATTTAGAATGTTTAGAAGATGAAGCTCATGTAATTATGCTTTTTGTACACATTTTTGTGTTTTGGAGAAACAAGGCCTTAATCTGGCAAGGGGATGACTAATTTATCTGTGTTGCTCTTGGTTATTTGATTGGATAAAACCTTGGCTGTTGATTGTCCAAACATATCAGTAGTAATGCTCATATAAAAAAATCATCCTGTGATATTATCAGGGTTACTTCTAAAAATAAACTTCTGTAAAAATGGACTGATATTAGATATAATGCTTTAAATTTATTTTAGTGTGTCTTTGCTCTGCTTAAAACTTACTTTATTTGTTTTAAGGTTCACATCCACTTTTCTCACCTGTCTTGTATCTTATCCCGTGTTAATGTATATTAGGGGACAGACTACAGGAGTGCTTGTATCATAACTGTGAGGTGAAATTCTGCAGTCACATAAATACCAATCCCTACATATTTAAATACATCCCTGGATTCATCCCATAAATCACCTTTGTCCCATTTGTCCTTCGTCCTTCCGTGTTGTGGAAAAAGTCGCACCATTTAAGGTAGTCAAGACAGCTGTGACACTCAGAGGGCTTCTCCAAAAACCTCAGGGGGCTCCAAGCATCAGCACCTCGTTAGCTAAAGGTCTCTCATACTTTTCAGAAGGCTTCACACACCAGCACCTTGATATTCAAAAGTCTCTATATTGCCTCCCACAGGCAGCTCCACACAGCTCTCAGGGTCTGTCCATTTATACCGGCAGCTGGTCTGTACACTCAGTGCCTCTGCTCTCCTTCTCTCTTCCTTCTGCTGTCCCAGCCAGCTCCTTCCTATCCCTATCCCTGTCCCAGCCACCCACCCCTGCCTGTCCCTGGTGCAAAGTCCTACAGAGTCTTACCTTGTCTGTCCCTTGCACGACCTCCTGTCCCAGGTTCCTCACAGCACAGCAGCAGACTGTAACAGGACTTCACACCCATAGCTGGGAGGACAAAACTGTCCCCACTCTTTGATGAATAACAGAGCTGCAATACATTGGAGGTAAAATTACCTTCTGCACTACCTCTGTCTGTCTTCCCACACCGTGTTTTTCAGCTTCCTCTCCGTTGTGGGTCTGCCTCTCTGTCCCTTTGCCTTTCCTAATGCCAAGCTTGTGCCTACTCCTTCAGTCACCTGCCACGACCAGTGAAGCTGGTTTTAAATAAAACACTCTGTTAGATGAACGGATAGAGCTGGGAAAAGCTCCAGACGAGCTGCTGAGAGCTGACCAGACTGTGTCAGCTCATTGAACAAAAGTCACTGCCTCTCCCTGTATGCTTTGCTGGACCCTCCCATTCTCTCTGTTCCAGCAACTCCCAGTTCTGATGGCAAAGCTTTGTCTTGATTGTCCCTGGAGGATCTGGTTGGTTCCAGAGGAATAACTGGAGTTGCTGGTTCGTCCTGCCAGATGGGCCACTGTGGTCCTCCGGGCCACCTTCCTGCCTGACACCCAGCACCAGGCTCCTTCCTTCTTGGAATACAGCGGCTCCTAGAGAGCACATCTGAGTTTGATTTCAAGATTTCCAAAGAAGGAGACTTTGCCATAATGCCTCGCTGGGTTGCTGTGCTGGTTAATTACCCTCACTGTTAAAAATATGTGTCTTATTTTATAGCCTGAATTTGTCTGGATTCAGCTCCCAAGCCCTGGATCTCATTATAGCCTTGTCTGCAAGCCTGTGTTCATATTCAGGCACACAGACTGGGAGCAGGAGCCCCCTCCCTTTGCTAGGCATAAAAGGACTAAGTTGCTCCACTGGAGAGTTTATTATTTAAATCTTTTTTTCATTCTCAAAGCGCTTTTCTGAATTGTCTTCTGTTTACCAACTCCTTGACTTGTGGAGGTGCAGTTTTCCAGCTGGGGTTGCAGGAGTGCAGGATACTTGGATCATGTAGCAGCCTTTTTTTCTTCTTTCTCTTTCCATAAGGGAAAACAAGAAGAAAAATCCTTTTTCTTCTTGTTTTCCCTTAGGCCGAGGACTAAGATGTTGTTTTTGATAGGCAGGAAGGCTCGCCCAGTGCCTGAGTCACGTTATCTCTTTTGGCCACTTTGGAGCAGACAGGGAGCAGCAGGGTCTGAAAGTGCTGTCAAAGCCAGAGTCTTCATGAGTAATTCCTCTTCCCTGCCAAATATTTCATGGTACTTAGTGTTCATCAGCCAGGTGGATCAGTGCTGATTCAAGGGAGAATGTGCTTGCTACAGAAACAGGTGCAGGAATGAATAACCCACTGGGTTTTGTAATAATCAACCTGATATTCAAACACGCCTGTGAGTGTTTCTGTAATCGTGTAAATATGCAAACCCAGAACTGTATTTTTATCTGTGGGGGGTTTTTTTCCCTTCTTTTTTCTAGAAAGTCCGTCAATAAAATATTCAAAAATTTTATTTGGATCATTCAGGAACTGCCTTGCAGTTTTCCACTGAAGGATTTACAAGGATGTGTTGACTGGAACCTCTCTCCCCCTGAGTGTTTGAAGCAATTCCCCCCCTTGGAGCCCCTGGGATCAGAGCCCAAGAGTCTGCAGCAGCAGCAGCAGTGGAAGCTGGGGGCAACAAACCCATCTCTGTACTCAGGGCACCAGTAGGAGAAAGAGCAACAAAATCTCATGGGAAATATTATTTCACCAACATTGCTTTTTTGTGTTTTTTTCTGTTGAAGGGGGAAGTTGGAGTCATGGACAAATGCTCCCAGAGCTCCTCCTGCTTTGTGTTCCTTGGAGCAATGTGGTAGGGGGCTTGAGCCTGTGGATAACTCTCCTGAGATTGAAAAATAAGCAAGAAAGGAAAAATAACCTGGAGAGGAACGGGAACTAAATGAGAGCAAAGCTCCCTCTGAGCAGGCAGCAAGCAAAGCTGAGATAGGCTGGCTTGGGCCAGGGGTCCCAGAGAGCATGGGGAGGGAGCTGAGGGCAGCCTCTGGAGGAGCTGCACCCAAGGCAGGAGCAGGGATTTGAGGGGGATGTGTAGCCGTGTGGAGAGGGAACCTTTCCTGGGCTAGAACACAGTGGGATGCAAAGGAGCTGAGGGAGGGAGGCTCTGTGCAGGGCATCCCCAGGCTTTGGGAAGGAAAACCAAAACAGAGGAGTTTCCTTGTGAAATGCACGGCCAGTGCCTTCTGTGTTTGTTCCCAGGGGTGGGTTCCTGTGTCAGCTCTGTGAACCCCAGCCCCCCACTTTGGAGCAGTGAGACGGCACAGCTCGGCCCCAGGCTGCCCCAGGAATTTGCTCTTCCCCTCCTCTGAGCACTGTCTTGACAGCTGAGAGCAGCCAGAGAGCTTTTGCTGACACGCCCTGAACTGGAACATCTGGAGAGTGCAAGCTCTGCTTTCGCTGTGGAACATCCTCAGCTCAGGAATTTTCTTCTCCCAGTGGCCCCCTGCAGCCACATCCCCGAGCCCAGGGCACAGTCCAGGCCCATCTGCGTGCTCAGATGCTTGCCTGGGCTCGGGATAACTCATCCCAGGGGAGTCTGGGTGGGATCCACAGTGGCCTGGGATGCAGCTGGTTTTTAAACCACGGCGATCTGTCCAGGCTGTTAAACAAACGAAACAAAACCATTTCACCCTCTGGGAGGTTTACAACAAATAAATTTCTTGAAATTAAAGAAACCCCTCCGATTTTGGTGACTGTGCCGTGGGGGTTCTTCATGCTTGACTTCTGCCAGGCCACCCCTTCTTGATCCTGCAAGGGAGGTGTATCCCAAGTGCCTCTGTGACAGCAGACTGGCACGTGTCACACACTCAGGAACAAGCCAGTGCTGAGTTTTTACGTGGAAGTGGTGCAGGTGACAGAAAGGATTTCAGTGTAACAAAGAAACTTTTCTTTTCTTGGGGTTCAGCCCAGTTAGTCCTTCTTTTAAGCACGCCAAGGAAAAGCCTGGAAGCCTGGCCTCGAGCTGAAATACCTGTTGATTGGAATATGTATGGAATAATGCCAAGGCCAGGAACACCTTCCACTATCCCAGGTTGCTCCAAACCCTCTCCCACCTGGCCTTGGACACTTCCAGGGGTTGGGCATCGCTAGCTCCTCTGGGCACCCTGTGCCAGGGCCTCCCCACCCCACAGAGATTCATCATTTAAAATTGAATCTCTGTATTTTAAGCTGGTATCACTTCAGAAATGCTTCAAGTCCTGAACACAGGCCAGAGTACTCACCTGTAAATAACTGCACACTTCATAACTGGGTTTGCCAGCCCTGAGCCTTTGATGTGGTTTCCATAGCTGGGGAAGGTGCATCCAGAGGCCTGACTGCAGCAAGGTAACTGTGGTTTCTAAATGAGCCTTGCAGTCATCATGCAGCAAGTCTGTCCTGGACACGAAGGAAAACGCTTGGAAAATGAATGTTTTCAGCTGCAAAGCACCGAGGTGCATTTTCATCACTTGGTACAAGACTGCATTCGTTTCAAGATTTTTTAATCTGATTCTTTCGCTGCTTTCCAGCAGCTCGTTCAGCCATCCAGAACTCTCTCATGCTTAAACAAAACATGGAGGTCTTTGTTCAGGAGGGAATCGCTGCTCTGGTCACATTTTAACAAGGTGTTTGGAACATTTCTTGCAAGGAAGCATTTGAATATCTGTCTTTCTTTGACTGAAAAAACACCCCTTACTACAGATGCAAGCACACAGCCAGTCCTGGACTGTGCTCTGAGGCACTGGGATATTTCCTGACCTGTTGCCAAGAAAAAGGAGGAGAGTAAGGAGATACAGCTGTACATTTTTGAGGGCATCTTGGTTCCAAATTATCACTGTGGTATGGCACTGGCAGGAGGGTTTGGACCAGCAGCAGCCCCTCCTGGGGTGTAAAGCTTTATTTCCACCCCATCTCTCTCCTCATCCTGCACTGAGATGGCTCTCAGAGCACAGGAACACCAGGACTGACCCAAGGAGGCAGGGGCTCTGGCAGCATTCCCCACACCTCAGCCCTTCTGCTGCAGGATACACTAAATCCAGGGATTCACAACGGTCTGGTCTCCTCGTTCTTCACATCTCATCCATCACTGATAGCGAAAAGCCTTTTGAAAACACAGAGCATTTCCCATACAACCCTCTTGTGTTCTCTTACGTGCAAATGAAACCTAAGTCCAGTCCTAAGTGACACACCCGTGTGCACTGCAAGGAGTGCTTCACAGCAGTTTCATTGAACTTCAGAAATTGAACTTCTTAATCAATGGAACGTGAAAAAGAATAACAGCACCAATACAGCAACCCCCTGCTAGTCACTTTGGTGTTAAAACCCTGTTGCTTTGTGACACCTCCAAGTGCTCGGTTTATGTGCTGGCTGTGGAGGACTGCAGGGCAGAAGCTGCAGAGGGCAAACTGGAGATTCCTCTGGGAGCACAGGTCAGGCAGAGATTTTGGAGGGGCAGCACCAGATCACCCCGCTGCCAACACATTTCTGTAAAAGTCATCAAATAGTTCGATGCTTACTCAGGTAAATTTCCATATATATATGTGTGTGTATATATAACTATATTCTGAATATTTTTGAGGATAACATATGTCCAAAGACAAGCTGACGAATGCTCAGGTGCAGGATCCTGCAGCCATGGAAAAGTGAAATGCATTCATTCTCCATCCTGGGTTTAGGAAGGCCCCTGTCCCTGTCAGCTGAGTGGCATCTGCAGCACCCAGGCACAGAAGTCACAACAGCTGATCCTGGACATCCCTGGCATATGGAGAGGGTTCTCTTCTCCACTGCTGTCCCTGTTTTGTCTCCTTCCTGTTACTGTGGCAGTGCCAGCAAACACAGGTTCTTCTCTGCCTGAACTCAGGGGATCAAACACCGTAAACCCCTCCAAAATTATCTAAGAACAAATGTATTCTCGCTTCAAAAACTCTCCTTTAAATTAAACTCTTTTAATCCATAATATCTGAAGCCCAAATATTACACAACTAAACAGCTGCCAAAACAACCCCCCAAAAAACTCAAGCCAAAACCTGCCAAAATGCCCAACACTTTAAAGCAGGACGAGATACCCAGGAAAGCGTAAGCAACACCGGCCTGACCTTCTCCTTTTTTAACCCATCAGCACTAAGTCAGGGTATCTCCTGTGACCTGACTGAAGTCAGCAGTTAACCACTGGCTGCAAAAGGCCTGCTGATGTGGCAGGGAAATGTTGAATTACCACCTTCAATTTGACCAGGACAGAATGTCCTCGCTGCCCTCCTGCAGCACAATCACGAGTGCCCAGTAAGGATTCAGCCCAGGTAGCCCTGGACCCTGGGGATTGGGCTCAGCGGCCTCAGCCTCCCTCGTGGCTGTAAAACTCCCAGTCCACAGGCCAATAGTCCATTTTACTGCAGTATTTTAAAATACTGGAGACGGCAGAGGACAATACTGTCAGGGTAACTCTGAATTTCTTTGTTTTCGTGTCTGTAAGTCAAGCTCTATATTATTTTTGGTAGCTTGTTATTACAGCTTTTGCAACCTGAAGACAGACTACTGCCTTTAATTCATTAGTAATTTCAACAGTTAATCAGAAAATGTCATTACCTAGAAAGTCTGCAGCTCAATATAAAGCACACTGGAGTTAAATTTAAATTAAAGCATGGACAGAAATGAATGCAGCCTTTGATCCCCTTTTCATCCAGACTGCACCCTGATGGGCACAGCTGGACAGGATGGGAATCGTGAGAAGGCAGCAGTCTCGCCTGGTAAAAGGATACTGTCAACTCATTAAGTCCTGGAGTTGAGGCAATTAAAAAAAATATTCACTGGGTTCTTTCAGAACTCTCCTCTTTGCTGCAATGGACATTTCTCACCAGTTTTATTTCGGAAAGAGGCTGATTTTCAGGTGTTTGACTGGAAAACACACCGTTAACATGTGTTTAATCCTCCAAGTGGCCAGACCGTGTTTCTGTTCGTGGAGCCCAAACAAAGGCGCCCAGCTCTGCCTGCCTGTCTCTCTGAAGGGATATTCCTTTAGGCAGGGAAAGAGTCTGGCTCCACATCCTCTTAGCACAGCCATATATTTAAATAAGACAGGATGTAGCCTCTTCCCAGCTCAAAAGCAATCCGTACTTTTGAGTCTCCCAACTGAATTGTCTGCAGTTCAGCTTTTTTCCCCTCTTTTTTCCCTCTGTTCCCATGCAGCAATGTTGTTAAAACCCTCACATTTGTCGTGCTGACCAGAGAAACTGATACCCAGGCCCATCCTGCCACAGAACCATCCTGCTTGCCACTCCCCTCACCTGTGCAAGGACTTGTCACCTTCCCTGCAAACACAGGGACAATCCTGGCACCTTCCCACTCCAGCTTTGACTGAGGATAAATCAGTGAAGCTCTCTCCTGGATGTGTCTTGCCAAAGTGCACCCCAGCTGCCTTCAGTTCAGGCAGCGGGGCATGATCCTGTGTCCCTGCACCTTCCCACAAGGCACCAAACCACTCCCAGGATGTCAGAGGATGTGCAGACTCTTGTTTTAGGTGGCCCTGTGGTGTAATGCTTGTAAATGTACCCAGTGCACGCAATGAGTGGAGATTTTCAACCCAAACTATTATTTATGGGCTTTGAAGCTTTCCCTTCTCCAGTTTCTGCCTACTGGGACAGTGCTGGATTTCAGTTTTGTTTGAAATTTCATCTGAAAACATATATCTCCACAGAGCACGGTGGTGTGGAGCCAGTTCCAGGGTTCCCAGCCCTGAGAACGTGTTTAGCCGCTGGGAACGCGTTTTGGGGAGGTCAGTGAGACATTCAGATGGTGGAATGCGGCCAGCTGAGCTCCAGAAAGCTGCAGGGCGGGTCTGCTCCCACAGTTCTCCTTGCTGCTGATCTGCCCTGCAGCGGGGGCCTGCACCCACCCCCTGCACCCCAGCACTGGCACCCTCTGCCTCCCTCTCCCCCGCTTCTCGCTGCGAGGGGTCGGCGTGGGGAAAGCAGGGCATTGCCCAGCTCTGGCTTAAGGCAGGGAGTGTGAGCAAAGCAGTGATGGCAGGAAAAAGTGGTGTGGAAGGAGCACACGGCTCAGCAGCACCCATGCCAGCCAAAAATCCCGTGAGCCATGCACTGGGACTGCTCCAGCAGCAGCCACGGGAGCTGGGTGGTGCTCCCAGCCAAGCCATGGCAGGGAGTGGAGACAAAAAACCAAGTGAAACGGGCAGCAGTGTGATGCAAAATCAGATTTACGTTTTTAAGGAGTCAAAGAAGAGCTTTAAAAAGCAGGGAGAGGTGTGTTCGCCAGGCCTCTGGTGGGAGCAGGAGCTCTGCATGTGGCAAGATGGGATGGGATGGGATGGGATGGGATGGGATGGGATGGGATGGGATGGGATGGGATGGGATGGGAGCTCCGGGTCGGCTGGTGCCAGGTACAGCTGCCCCTCAGCAGGAGGTTTTGCTGACACAATTCATGTCTGTTAGGGTGTACGTGGTTCCTTTCAGATTTCCAAGTATTTCCTAACACAAGCACGCAGGCAGAACTTACAAATGTGGATTATGCTTAAAGACAAATAGGGGCTCTTCATGACTTTCTGGCTAATACAACTAAAGATGGGTTGAAGGTTAAAATCCTCATGAGGCATTTCAATGAATGAACTGCTCCATCAGATCTCCCTCAGCACGAGTGGAAGGCAGCCAGCATCACTGACCGACAGAGACAAAGAGGAGGGCAGAGGAGGGCAGAGCATCACCGACCACCGGAAACTCACAGCGGGCTGTCTTTGCCGGCTCTGTCTCCTCTTCCATCCCCGCTCTCCCCCACCCCCGTTTCCCAGCTGGGTGGGAGGGGGCTGCGCGGTGACAATGGCAGCGCACTCATTCCTTCTCCGTCCCCACGAGGTGGGGAAGGTCCGTCGGGAGGTGACAGTGCCATGGGCTGGGCCTGCAGCCGCTGGGGGCCCGGGTCGCTCCCGGCGGGGGAGCCCTCGGGGGATGCAGGCAGCGGGATGGGGGAGCTCGGCCGGGACCCCGAGCGCCGGGAGGGATAAGATGGAGAAGCGGCGGTGAAAGAAGAGGGGAGGGAGCGGAACGGAGCCGTGGCCATCGCGCCTTTCCGACACGGCGGCGAGAAGGACTCGGACGTGCTGGCGAAGGGAGGTGGGGAAAAGCAAGACAAAAGCTGCTCCCGGGCAGCGGCGAAGCAGAGCCACACGCAGAGCGAGTGGCGGCCGTGCCCGGGAGCGCCGGCTTAATTCCCGGGAGAGGGATGCGCTGCCGCTCGGCGCTGGGATGCCGGGGGGGGATAGCCGGGTGCGCAAACCCCCAGGCCGCCGGGTCTGCATCGCAGCTGCTCCCGCCGCGTGCGAGCGGATTAAATTACCGCAAATTCAAACTCAGCGAGCCCGCTCCCCCCTCCCTCCGTCCGCCCGTCCGTCCCTCCGCCCCCCGCCCCGCTGCCGGCGTGAGGCTGGAGCGGGGAGGAGGCACCGGGGGGAGGCGCCGGCTCCGAGGAGGGGCGGCAGCCCGGGGCACCTCGGCTCGCCCCAGTGCCGGCCCCCGCCCGCCCCGCTCCGCCCCGCGGCCCCTCCGCCGCAGCGCTGCCCGCAGCAACTTCGCGCAGCGCGCCGGGGGCAGCGGCCGGAGCAGGGCAGCAGGGCAGCAGGGCAGCAGGGCAGCAGGGCAGGGCAGAGCCGGGCATGCCGGCGGCGGCGGGCGATGGGCTCCTGGGCGAGCCGGCGGCAGTGGCCGCGGGCGGGGAGGCGCGGCGGGCGGCGGCGGACGGCGGCTCTTTCCTGGCCGCCTGGCTCAGCGCCGCCGCGCCCCGGGAGCGGCTCCGCGACTTCCAGCACACCAAGAGGGTCGGCAACTACCTGATCGGCAGGAAGCTGGGAGAGGGATCCTTCGCCAAGGTCCGCGAGGGGCTGCATGTGCTCACCGGAGAGAAGGTACCGCGCCCGCCGGGAGCCCCCCGGGGGCAAAACGCGGGGAAAACGGGGGGAAAATGGGGGGCTGGCTGGTGAGCGGGCTGTGCTGGTCCCTGCCGGCCGGGAGGAGGAGCCCCCCGGGAGGATGGAGGAGCCCCCCGGGAGGATGGAGGAGCTCCTCCGGCAGGATGAAGGAGCCCCCCGAAGGATAGAGGAGCCTCTTCGGAGGTGGAGGAGCCCCCCAAAGGATGGAAGAGTCCCCCGAAGGATGGAGGAGTCCCCCGGAGAACGGAGGAGCCCCTCGGCGCCGTCCCCAACTTCCCGCGGCTCCGCCGGGCGCTCCCGCCGGCGGCAGTCTCGCCTTCCTCTCGCACTACTCCAGCTGCCTTGACCTGTCTTTTTGTCCCCTTTAATTTTAAATTTTCTTTTCATCTTCCCCCCGTTGGTGTGGTCACTTTTTCTTTTCTGGTGAGAAGAGTGGGGGTTTTGGTGAGACTTCTGCTGGGGACCCGTCACTGCGTGCAGTTCAGTCGCGACATATCACGCGTGGGTACACACAGGTACTTGTCGCGCACCTGGCGATGGGAGATGCTGCGGGAGGGGGCACACACAGTCCGGCCGTCTCAAGTTGTCGGTACAACGCACGGCTGAAGTCTTTGCTGGTGGAGATGCACGCTGGAGGGTTCTTCCCCGGGCTGCTGGTCGGTAAAGTCCGTGCAGGGTTTCTGCTTTTTGGGTTTTATCCAGAGCCCTTCGGCGGAGGCTCTTACCCGTCAGTTCGGACAAGTCACAGCGTTATCAAGAGCAGCAGGGGCTCGGCTGGGCACTAAATCGAGCAAGGACGAGCCCCCCGGAGCCCCCGACAAAGAGTTGCACTGCTCTTACTTATCCACGCAACTTCTGAGTGCTGTGAGGAGCAGCTGAGGGAGCTGGGGTTGTTTATCCTGGGGATAAACGGGGGGACCTTGTGGCTCTGCACAGCTCCCTGCCAGGAGGGGACAGCCGGGGGGGTCGGGCTCTGCTCCCAGGGAACAGGGACAGGAGCAGAGGGAACGGCCTCAGGCTGGGCCAGGGGAGGCTCAGGATGGACATCAGCAGGAATTTCCCCGTGGAAAGGGTTGTTAAGCATTGGCAGGGGCTGCCCATGGAGGTTTGGCGTGCCCATCCCTGGAGGTGTCCAAGGAAGGAGTGGAGGTGACACTCAGCGCTCTGGGCTGGGGACAAGGTGGGCATGGGGCACGGCTCGGACTCGGTGATCTCTGAGGTCCTGTCCAGCCTAAATGACTCTGGGATCCTGTGAGCTGTCGGACTTCTGCCTCTCCTGTACCAGGCCCTTAGCAGAGGGCTCCCTCCCCGAAGCAGGATGCTGGGTCGGTGCTGAAGCCTCCCCGGAGCAGCGGGGCTGCGTGCGGCGTAATTCCCTCCGTAATTCCCTCCGGCTCCGGCAGCGCTGCAAACGAGCAGTGCCGCTGTTGGTGATTGCATTCTTGCACTCTCGGGTAGTTATTTTTTCATTCCAGTAAATTTGTCACGGAGCGGAATTTAATACTGGGCTCTGAGCATCTCATCATGTGAAAAGTGACAAGGTTTGTGAATATTGTCATACAGGAATGCAAAAAAATAATAAATAAATGTTGCTCTCCTCTGTTACCAAGCGTGTGCTTCTCCTTGGTAACAGAAACATCCAATGATCCTGCAGTTGATAAAAGGCACATGCACACACACGTCCTCCCCACCTCCACATTTTGGGTTTGCTACATTTATCTCAGTCTGCTAAGAGGGGAAAAAAATAAAAAAGACCCACCACACACCGCTCTGTCTCAGCTCCCAGGCCTGCTGCTTGATTCGGGTTTTTTTCTCCCTCAGTGCCTTGAATAACACACCCTGTGAGCAAGTGACAAGCAGAAACTGAGCAAGTCACTCTGCCTTCCTGCCCAGCCGCCCTGTCTCTCTCTGTGGGCAGGCGGGGGGATCTCCGAGCTCTGTCTGACCTGACCCTGTGCTGTGGCACTCGCTGGCAGTGGCTGAAGGATCGGTCACATACTCTCAAACTGGCTGATCAAATGTCCACCTTCCCAGAAATCCACCTCTTTAAGGCTCCTTGTGGGCAAGCAGTTCGAGTTAATGGGTGGGAGATAAGAGTTATTCATGACTTGCTTCAGGTGAGATCCTCTCTGAGCGAGGTTCCTCCCTCTCACCCGAGGGGACAATGTTTCCCATCCCACCGTGCCCCTGTGTGAGCCTTTCACCCCAGGTCGGGGCTGGGGGACGCTCGGCTCTCCTGGTCACCTTCCCTGCCGGGCTCTGGCGTGGCCCCAGGCAGGGGCAGCTGAAACGTGCCCAAGCTGGCTCTGCCCACGTGGAGCCCACCACGGGCGGCTGGGATGGCGGGGAGGGAAGGGAAACATCTGCTCGCCCGAGCTCCTTCCTTTGAGAGCACAGGGCTGTGCCAGCGGGGAGCCTGAGGCTGGCCAGGGTGGGGATGGCTTCGGGAGCAGAAGTGCCTGGTGGCCGGAGAGCAGGGATGGTCTGTTGGCAGCTGGTCATGGGAGGAGGCTCTGTGGGGAGAGAGCACTGTGCTTGGCCGTGGAGATCCACCATTCCCTGAGCACTTCCAGCAGAGCATCCTCCCAGCGCCTGCTGCCAACAGAGCATCCCTGCTGTCCGGCCACCAGGCACTTCTGTTCCTGATCACCGTGCTCAGCTTCCCACCTTGCTCCTCCCAAGGCTGGAAGGGAAGGCCGCTCCATGAGGGCCCGGTGCTGTCCCCACTTCCATGGCCCGAGGCAGATTTTTGTCTGTAAAGCCGCTGTTGAGCCGAGGGCATTGCCTAAATTCAGTAAAATTGCCCTGAGGGTGTAAAGCAGAGTCTTCCTCGTGCTGTTCTGGCAGAGCTGGGCCCTTACGGTCACTGAAATGTCAAACTTCACTGGGGGGCCCAAACAGGTTTTGATTTGCAGCAGACTTTAGCAACTCCAGAGGAGTTAATGCACGTTATTGTCTCGGCAAATGGAGTGTTTGGGAATGAAATCCGTGGATTAATGAGCCCCCAGCCAGGCTGGGATCCACGGCCCTGACACAAGGCATTGTACACAGTCGAGGCGATGCCAGGCGCGTGCCAAAAATCTGCCATGACCTCACCCTGGCATTACTGGAAGCTGAAAAGGTCTTCAGGAGGATGGGATGGCACATTCTGGGGGCCAGACACTGGCTCCTCGAGCAGGGCAGCTGAAGGATGGTGCACTTGGAGTGACCTGAGTGGGATGGGGCTCGGCAGCTCCCGCGAGCTCGCGAGGGTGAGCTGAGGTGAGATTTTTAAACCTTCCCTTCCCAGGTTTTTATCCTTGGCCTTGAACCCACATCTCTCACGGTGCCGCCTGTGGTTTGTGCTCCATAGTGCCAGGCGTGTTATTATTTTCTGGGCTTGAAAAACCCTTGGCGGGGCCCGATGCAATTAAGTGCATTTTAGCTGAGCGCAGGAGAATGTTGAACAGATTATTCTTTCCATGGCTTTTGAATGAAATATCGCAGCCTGTAATCTGACATTTTGGGGTAAAGGGCTGATTTGTCAGCTCCACTCAGGCAGTCTTTATTGCTAATCCTAAGGAAACACAGCTCCTCTCTGAAGAGCAAGCCAATGTAGCTTTAAATTGTGGCTCTGAAGCCCTGCTGAGCGAGCTGTGTTTGGGTGACTTTGGGAGCCTGTGCACAACATACTCTTGGATTGCTCCAACTCATTCACTGTGGGATGAGGATTGGGCAAAGGAGATACCTCTCCTTTATAAAGAGAGATGTTTTTATAAAAATACACTCATTTTTTGCATCCTTAGGGACCTGAGAGTACGTTGCCATCACTGTGGTGGGGTGATTTGAGGCTCTGTTATCACACTCCGTGTTATCTGTTCTGTTCGCTGCTGCAGACCCCAGTGCAATGTCCCAATAACTCTGTTCAGCATTGTGGAGTGACAACACACTGTCAGTGTATTGAGCCAAAGTTCCTGTAAACAAACCTGATCCAAGATTATATTTAACTGCTTTTCGGTGTAATCTTTGGCACCACAAGAAATAAAAGTCACCGAGGCAAATTGACTCATTTGATTTCTCAGCCACGGAAAACTTTGTTTATAATTTTCTTCAGTGCTATTGTTGAGCTGGAACAAGGTACGTTTTTAGTTACACTTAGTCAAGAGGCATTCTGCAACAGTGGGAAGCCCTGGCTAAAAATACAATTTACCAGTTTTTCTATGGAGGCAAAGCAATTCATATTAAAAGCGGCCTTTTCACGGAAGAGTTCACGTTCACTATGCATTTCTTTACTAAAGAGGTAGAGAAAAAATGAAAAGAAAAGGCGTATTTGAGCCCCTCCCCCGGGGGTGCAAGGGTGGGTGGGCAGAGCAGCCTCCCTGCAGAGATCTGGAAATGCCTCTTTGTGTCACAGAGGTAATTTTGCCATGAGTAAATTCGCCCTTGCCCTGCGTGTTTCACCACAGGTTTCAGGGAATGGGGACCTGGTGGCTTTTGGGGCTGTTGGCAGGTGGGGATCTTGCCCTGTTGATGCCCTGGGTGGCCTTTCCCCCTGGTGACATCACTGGGAAATTCACTGGGAAATTCAGCACTGGGGGGGGGACTGTCAGCCTCATCTGCATTTCAAAATCCAGAGTTTCCCAAGCAGTAGCGCTGGCTTAAAACTTGGGAAATTGGGTACATACCCATGTACGGTTCTAGGATCTTTACCTCTGTCTTTACCCTTTCTGAGTTTTGGGGGCCTTGAGGGTGTGTGTGGTGTCGCTTTCAAACCATCCTGCCAACCAAATGGGTCAGCAAGTTGCCTCAGCACAGACAAAAGTTGAGTTTCTAAGGTGTTTGCAGGTCTTTCAGTTCAGCCTTTTCCTTTTTCCTCCCTCCCAGGTATTGTGAGGTTGCAGGTAAAACTGTGAGACCGTCATTGTTTTCAGGGCATCAGAGGGTAAAGCTGCAGGATTTTAATTTGAAATTTGATCTGCTTGTTTTGGTTTTTTCCTTCCTCCTCCAGTGACACTTGTGTATCAGTTTCCTGGATACGTTTGTTCTCTCACTTATGTTTAGTTGGTAATTTTATCTTTACCTGTTTCTCGGCATATTTTCAAATTTTATCTCTATCCAAAAAGGTTTTTTTTAAAAGCTTCTTTTGAAAAGCACTGACTGTGAATCCACAGCGTGGCTTTTTCCCAGGATGCTGTTCCCCTCTGTTAAACAGCTGCCAACTGTTGCACCTGGGTGATGTGCCACTCTTCATCACATGCACTGAGAAACAAAACGAGGGTGTTTCTGCAGCCTGCATTTTGACATTTCCTTGCTTCTAGGTGTTTGCTTTGGCAGCTTTTCTTTTCACAGGGGTTTGTGTCTGTGTGTGCAGATGCAGAATTGGTGCTGAAGCCGCTCCATGCACGCCTCTGCTAACGTGCAGCCCTCCAGGAGACGTTTGGGAGAGCGGTGTTGTGGTTGCAGTGGCAGCACTGGGGACTTGGCTGCGAGCAGGACCAGGCTGCTGTGTCACTGTGGTGTTCCCTCATAGGTGTTGGGGAGCTTGCAAGGGTTTTAGCAGAAGGCAGAGTGAAGCCAGACTGCTGATGTGCTCCCAGCTGCTCAGTCTGTTTCACCTGGACAGTGACCAGGTGAAAATGGGATATAAAGCCATACTCTTCCCTCTCTCCCTTCCCTGTGTCGCACAGTGGGTGTGAGCAGAAACGAGCTTGGATAGGCCAGGAGCCTGTTCATTAATGCCCAGTCTGACTTCCAGAAAGATTGACTTAATGTTTTTCAGCTCTAGCTTGCAACTTGTTCTGCAATGAGCTGAATTGATGCACATGTGGCAGTTCCTTATCCTCTTGAGATAATCTGCTTTCAAGTTTGCATTCAGCAGTTCTAAGGATGCCTCATGTCAGCAATGTGCTGCTTTTCCTACAGACTGTTATCCTTTCCGTGGCAGATGCAGGATGGAGGGAAGCCAAGCGCTGTGGGTTGAATTGACACCAGGTGACGCTCACATCTGGATCCGAGTGTTTGTTCCTGCAAGTTTTGTAGTTTGAACTTGTTTAATGACATGTGGAGCTGCATGCCTGTTTCCAAAGGCACGTGTTACCTCTAAAGGTCTTGGCAGGTAGAGCACATCTTGCTTCCTGCGTTGTGCAGTGTCTCCTCTGACACCAGTGACCTGCAGGACGCTGCTGCAGCTTCCAGAATTTCAGCAGATGCAGCGTCTTTGCCCCTGTGCCCTCAGGAGCTGGGAAAAGGGAGGTTATTAATGAGCAGCCCTTGCTCTTCACAAGGATGTAACCCTGGCAGGAAAGCAGTGGTGACAAAGCTCGTGGTGGCTGAGTTGTGACAGTCTGCCTGCACCCCGAGCTGTGGTGCTGTCTGCACAGCGGCACGGAGACGAGCTGAGGGTTTACAGCTGACTCTGCTGTTCTTCAAGGTTATGGAGAGGCATCCAAGCTGTCCAAAGCCAATAACTGGGGAGACATCAGCCAGGAGGTGAATTACGGGACTGCAGAGTTGGTGCTCACCTGGCAGTGTGGGATACCAGAGCAAAGTGGCTGGACTTGGGCCATGCTGGTGCTGGTCTGCCTGCCCCCACTTTGGCTCCTTCAGCTCCAGACTGGCTGAGCTGTTACTTTCAGATGAACTGAAGAGCAGAAAACCCAAACCTCCCCCTTCCATGGCTCAGTGAGAGTGCTCCTGCTGTTTCCCCGAGGGGATGTCTGGTGGCTGATCTCCTGCAGGGGATGAGCTCAGTGTTGAGCGTGGTTTTGGTGGGCTGGAGGTTGTGCGGATGAAGAGAACTGGGCTGGCTTTTCTGCAGCAGGAGAGAAGCTGCTCTGGAGCCCGCCTGGGACAGAGGCACCCCTTGGTGAGCTGGCTCAGTGGAGCCCTGCCACACCTGAGTGCTGGTCTGTGCTCTGTCAGTGCTGGCACAGAGCAGGGTCAAACCTCCTCCTGGTGGGAAGGGCCTGGAAGGAGTCACCACGGTCACCCAGTGAAACCACCTGCGAAAAATTAACAAAAGCTGCTGCTGCAGTGAGCAAAGTCTGCTTTTCTGTCAGTGTTTGCTCTGCCCTGGCCCTGAGCTCTGGGTTCAACACCTTTGGTGCTATGCCCAAGGTGCTTCTCATTTGCCATGTGAGATCAGAGGCACGGTGAGGAAAACCATTGCAACAAAGAGAACTAAAAAAAGCCAAGTTATATAAAATAAAGTTCCTTTGCTCTCTGCCTGTTGTGGAAGATTGTCATGGAAACATTTTTTTCAGAGAATAAATTCGTTTTCTGTGAATAATGTCCACAGAGCTGCGGGAGAGAGCGTATTATTTATATATATATAGGATCTTTATTGGAGACACCTTTTTCCTGGCTCCTGACAGTTGTAAATGTTTTATCTGCTGTGTTTTAAATCACTACAAAGGAGGGAATTACCTGGGCCTCAAAAGCACTGGCTCACGGGGATGTGGTTGTTGGTTTTTCTCTTCCTTGAAGCCAGAGAGCTGTATTGGTATTAAATCAGGGGCACTTAGCCTTCCATAACTCCAGTTCTGCATGAGAGGGCTAAAATGTGAAACAGGGGCTATTTAATGGGAAACATATCCCACAAGCAGGAAGGTGAGAAGCCGCGTTGGCTGCCGGGTTTCTCCGGCAGGGCTGGGTGCTGGAGGAATGTCATTGGGATCACTGCTCTGCCTCTGCTTCCCCGCCTGTAACCTGAGACCTTCATCCATCTCCCCGCGACAGGGGAGGCTCTCAGCCCTGGGAGGGCGAGCTGTGGTTTCTTTTCCCCGAGGAAAGCCTTCCCTGATAGCTGCTCATACCTTGAGTTCAGAGTTTTCCTCTGTGTGTTCGGCATGTCAGTCTTACCTTAGCAACGGGGCGGTCAAGAAGCCGTTTTCTGGAGAACGGGGAGATTTTGGACAGCGGTGCCTGATGGATGCTTTGCATTTCATCAATGGCAAGGCGAACCCATCTGTCCCAGGCGCTCAGAGACAAGCGTGTTCCTTGCAGGAAATGTCTCCGGCCTGGAGGCTGGTTTTGACAAGCTCTGTAAGGATTTCTTTTGGAACCTTTTAGTGCATCCTCGTGTATGTCTGTGCCTGGCTTTCTGCCACCACTACTTTCATCAGGCTCTGCATAATCTCTCTTGACTTGTGTGGATATCCTTAGAGGCCAGGGAGATAAAAATGTGCTGCTCTCCCTCACGGCTGCCCCATTAATTAGCTGGCCAAGAGAGCACTGAAAGGTTACTGGGATTGATTTCTTTCTGCCAAGGGCAAGACAGATCCCCACCATGACCCACTCAAGATAAGCCATAAACCAAGTTCCTTCCCACGGATGAGGCTGTTCAGTGTTCCTGCTTCCCAGGCGGTCTCTGACCCTGTGCCATCTGTGCCTGGTACAAATGCTGCTGCTTTGGACATGCAGAACCAAGGAAAATTGTGTTTTATGGGGCTTTCTTTTCAGAGTGGCTGGGTAGGGGCGTTGTGTCACTCCTCTTGCCTCCAAACCGTCTCCTGCTGGTCCCTGAGTTGTAAAAGTCTGGCTGTTCCAGGTGCCAGGGATGCTGGCAGGTCAGGCTATGTCTGTCTGTCCCTGTTTGAACAGGGAGCAACACAGAAGATGAGAGGGAAAGGGCAGCCGGCTCTATGGAAACAGCAGAGCAGAGGTCCAGGGAACGATAATCACAGCTGCCTGTGGAACACGGCACAAAGTTCTCCATAAATATGATGTGGGGTAACAGATACGTTGAAGAGGAATAGCCTGAGTTTTTCCCAATTTACCTTTTGAGATGTTAATTTTAATTTTATTAAAGAGCTCTCTCTTATCAAAAATCTTTCCCTCATGCAGGTGCTTGCAGAAAATCATTGAGTCAGTGCTTGGCATTCCCTTAATTAAATATTTTGAGCTCAGTCAGTTACTACGACAAACAGTTCTTGGACCTCAGACTGTTCTGAAGATCTTTCCAGAACTCTTTCCAAAACTTCAGCATAATTTTTTAATTACTGGCACCAGAACTGGATACAGCAATCTAATAATAGTCCCCAGTGCCTTGGACAGGTGTAATTAATACCTTTCCTTACTTTACCAAATACATCCTGCTTATGATTTTAGGGATTATGTTTAAGTTGGCTGTGGCATCAAGAGGCCTTACGATGATTTGCTTATCTAAAATCCTCCTGAATCCCTTTCTGCACTGCTGGGTACTGTCATGTTTGGGCTGTAGGCAATGGGTAGGATGTTGTTTCTATCCCCTGGCAATTGGATTCTTTCCCTTCAGGTCAGCAGGAATCCGAAGTACATGACTGAATGTACTCGGAGCTCATTTCTTGTCTGGAAGAGTTTCTGTTTCTTCAGGGGCTGATTTCAGGCTTTCCTGGCTGTGCCTAGCCTGCCACAGAGCCAGTGGCCTTCTGCCTGCTGAGACATTTATCCTGGCCTCGTCTGCAGCAGCTGGGGTTGTGTATTGCTCCACCCCAAACTCTTGGCTTGCACTGTCAGACTCAGAAGAAAATACCTTTGCAGCAGTGACTCCTCTCTGCCTTTTCTGATTGCTGATTTTACTACAATTAGAGCAAATGCCAAAACACCCTTTTCCTTAGTGCTTTATTTCTTAAGGTACTGGAACTAGCTGTATAAAAACCCACATTCCTTTACTGCACTGTAAAATCTGCTAAGCTGTAACAGTTAGAGAAAAGAATAAACTCTACCCAGAGAATGAAATTGGCATTTTCTAATCCTTGGATGAACAACTTGTTCTGTGCCTGGCTGGGTGGTTGCCCAATATGAGATGCCCTCGAAGGGGTTGATTTTGGGACTGAGTTGACAATTGTGCAGGCTTCAGAGTTAGGTCTGTTAAATATGATTTGAATTGGCCACCCAAAATCACCAGCTGGTTTTGCAAACAGAGCTCAGATTTTTGTGGTGAGAAGAGTGGTAAATACAAAGCAAGCTGCAAGTGAAGCCAGACAGCTATCACTGGAAATAAGAGAGGAAAGAAGCTGAATTTATTGCTGCCTTGGGCACAGCAAAAAGAATAAAGCTGGAGATGGACTTTCAGTACCGATGGCTGCAAAATATCTCCATGGTCTGGCTCTTTGTCTCATTCTCCTGGCTAAGCTGAAACTGGACAGCAAAGGTTTGTGATTTGGGTGCAGAAGTCCAAGTCTCAGGCCTTCTCTTTGCCTGTGCCCTGAGGTGCAGCTCTGAACTGCAGTGGCATGGTCAGGATGCTCCAGGATGGTGCTGGCAGTGAATGCTGCTGCCTGGCTTGGCACCAGGTCAGGCAGGTCTGCCAGAAGGTGACACGGGGGTGAAAAAAAAAAATTAAAAANCAAGAGGGGGGGGACGTCAAAAAGGGGGAGAAGGGGGAAAAAAAAAAAAAAAAAAAAAAAAAAAAAAAAAAAAAAAAAAAAAAAAAAGGAAAAAGGAAGAAAAGGAAGGGGTTGTCCCTCCAACAGTGGAATAGTCCCTCCCAGTTGAAGTTTTCTCTTGTGCTCTGTTGGTCTCCTGGCCAAATCCCACAGTTCTTGCTGGATTCTTTTTCAAACCAGTTTCCTCTCAATTCAGCCGAAGCTCCCTTTGGCAGAGGCCAGCAGGAATGGCCTCCCTCTTAGGCTGGGAATTTGCAGAAGGAAACAATCCAAGCGGTCGAGTATGTGGGGAAAGCTCTTCTAAAGTCCTCAAAATGTCACACCCTGATTATGCAAGGTCACATGCCATCCCCTGTTCTCTGCAAAGTTAAACATGTTAGAACATTATTTGCCGAGCTGGGGCCACTGCAGTGGGAGTGTTCCTGTGGTTGTTACCGCTGGCATCTGACGTGGGCAGTGTCCAGGACCTCTTGGCTGTGGCTCCTCGAGGGCTGAGCGGAGCAGCACCGCTTGCAGAGCATCCAGGCCCTGAGCTAAACTGACCTTTGGGCAAGCAAATGTCTACAGAAGCACAACTTCCTGAGCTGGGGTTTTTCCAGGTGTCGCTGGCAGGGTTTTAAATAGCTGCCAGAAGGGATGAGGATGACTTGGACTTCTGCTCGCTGAGCACCTGGAGGTTCCTCCTGCCGGAGCAGCAGAACCTCGTTGGGTTGTTGGCAGGTCTGGGAATCTGCCCAACAGGAGCTGGTGCCTCCTGCACGGACACAGGGATGGGGGCATTCCTAAGAGGAGTGTGACCCCCTTCCCTGCTTTGTGGCAATTCCACACTGCTTACAGAGGGGATGCAAAACGTGTCTTCTCCGGTGGCAGCAGCTCTGGCTCCCAGATCTCTCCAGGCAACGTTTGGTCCTTCAAAGCGCTTCTTCTCAGGTTTATTTTTTCCCCTGGGGGCCTTGCTGAGACTGTTTCTGTGCAGTTTGGTGCCAGTCAGCTTCGCCTGCCCCCGCCTCTCCCTCCCTGAGATTCACAAGCCCTCCCAAAGCGGGAGCTGGCACCAGTCCCCGTGCCCGTGTGTGGGACACGTGCCGCAGTTTGGGTGAGCACACGTGCCCGAGGGGGAGCTCCAGCCCTGGGTCCTGCATGCTCTGCTCCAGGGAGAAGGGAGGTGCTGGCCCTGCCTCACCTGTGCTCCTGCCCCACCTGGACGGCCGTAGCTGGAGAGAAGCAGCGATTGCTCGTGTGATGTGTCACACCATAACCTTCAGGAAAGGAATTCACTCCTACAGTGGAATGCTGGGACTCGGGAACCAAAAATATGGGCTATTACTCATCTTTGTATCTCATAACACAGAATAACCTGAACCATTTATCTATTTACACAGCAGAGGTTTAGCCAAAAGCAGAATGTCAAGAGCCACTGTTGCTGCATATTGAGAGCAATTACTTGCTTTATCTTTTTTTTTCTTATTATTATTATTTCTGTGCCAGTATTGGCCAGGAACTCAAGTCAGGAGATAGGCATGATGCAGAAACAAAGAGCCCCTACTTGAAGCTTGGGAGAGCGAAGCTGAGTAATTGGCATGTCTTGAGTAGGCTGTGAAAGCTCGAACGGGTGTGTTTGATGATTACCCAACATCTACAGTGTTTTCTCTACCGAATGCTTTTTCCTTCTGCATGAATGAAATTTCCAGGTGCAGGCACATGCATCTACACTGCACAGGAGGCTCTGTGTGTTAAGTGTGTCTGGGCACATTTGGTCTTCACTTGCCTTGGTCTACCTCTGGATGAACTGCAAACCAGGGATATTTAGCTAAGTCAGCCCTGGGGTAACTCCATGCAGAGTTTGATCCCTAGAACAGGGTATTGCTGGAACAAATCTGCTGTTTCCACCTTGGTCAGCTCTGCCAGCTGTGTAGGGGGATCTCTTGGACCTGATGGAAGGGGCCTTGAAGGAGAAAAGGCCGCTCAGAGCTGGGGTGAATCCCAACGCTGCCTTGCTTGTCTGCTGGGATGGGTGGGGTGCCTGACAAGGTACCTGTTAAAATTAAGGGAAAAGTTTGTCCTTAAGGCACAGAGAGCTAATTCTTGGTGGTAGTGGAAAAGTCCTCCAGGAGTCACATGGTTGGCTCTGGCTTCTGGGTTCAGGGGTTGCTCCAGCTCCCCAGCTGGGCTCGGGCTGGGCAGCACATGTGGACATGTATGATGTGCTTTTTTTCTGTCAGTGAATGAGGGGTGACTTACCAGTATGAATAATAGATTGCTGCTTCATACTGTTCCCACTCCATGGCGGTTTTGTACCTTGCAGCTGTGATAAATACCAGCTTTTAATTTTTATTCTTGTTTAACTTTCACGGAGATTGTGTTGTGCTGCCAACGTACGGTGTGGTATCTCACGTTTCTGTAACCTGTGAGTTTGTTTGTCCTCACCAGAGTAACTCCTGTGGTTTGCTGTCTAAATACTCCATGCAAGCCTCTGTGCTCAGTTCCATCTCATTAGATGGAAGAATGTACTAATTTAAGTCCGTTTCCTTGGTGAATCACCTGAGGCTTTCAGAAATGGTGAAATTAAGCTCTGATTTACCTGTTGTTTTATCTGATGACTAAATGATGTCTCTTTAATGTGAGCAGTCAGGAATGTAGCTGGCAGGTGTTCACGGTCCTGATGCTGCTCCGAGTTCACCCAGGCAGCTCTGGTGTGTGGTGTTCAGCCTTATCTCTGCATCAGGGCTGTGTCATCAGAACGATCTTTCCATAGCAGCCAATAACACACTCAGCAATATTGGCTCCTGGCTCTTAGCACACACTAGGAAGCCCCAATTCCTGCCGTTTTACCCTTCAATTCATGTCAAAGGGGAGGTGCAGATGACTGGGCAACCCGAACACTTCCAGGGATCCAGGGGCAGCCACAGCTGCTCTGGGCACCCTGTGCCAGGGCCTCAGCATCCTCACAGCCAGGAATTCCTTCCCAATATCCCACCTAACCCTGCCCTCTGGCAGTCTGAAGCCATTCCCTGTGTCCTGTTCCTCCAAGCCCTTGTCCCAAGTCCCTATCCAGCTCCCACGAGAGAAAAAGCAGAAAAAGGAAATGTGCCAGGAGAGTGGTACCAAAATGGTTTTGTTTTTCATAGTATGTTTTCATGTAAATCATGCAAAGCCAACACTTGACTATCGTTTAAGAGGACTGTAATGATAGGATACCATCTCCAGCCGTGTATTCAAAGCCAGGAGAAGCCAAAAACAGCACTTAAAAAGCTGTAACCACCAGCCTGGAGGCTTTCTGAGCAAACAGCTGCAATAAATGCCGGGCGTTAGGCGTGTCCAGCGTTTGTGGGTGGCTAGTGGGATTGTCTCCTCTCCTTTGTTACTGACTTCCTTGCAGTAATTTTTGACTGCCGTTGTGCAAGGAAATAAAGGATGGACGAGTCAGTGGGGTTGGAAGAAGAGCTCTTTCTCTGCCCTGCGCAGCTGTGCCTGAAGCCGTGGTGTGCCAGCTGAGAGGGACATCCTTTTGACTTCTGGTGTTCTTAATGGTTGTTTATACAAGGTTAGAGCAACAAATCATCGATGTGACAGCTAACAGCCCTCTCTCCTGTTGTCTCCTTAGGTGGCAGTGAAAGTAATTGACAAGAAAAGAGCCAAAAAGGACACCTATGTCACCAAGAACCTGCGGCGGGAAGGGCAGATCCAGCAAATGATCCGCCACCCCAACATTGCCCAGCTGCTGGATATACTGGAAACTGAGAACAGCTACTACCTGGTCATGGAGCTGTGCCCTGGGGGCAACCTGATGCACAAGATCTACGAGAAGAAAAGGCTGGAGGAGCACGAAGCCCGCAAATACATCCGGCAGCTCATCCTGGCCGTGGAGCACCTTCACCGGGCAGGAGTCGTGCACAGGTAATCTGGCAAAGCCTCCCTGGTGCTAAAGTTTGTATCAGCTCCTCTAAGTGGCATTTATTTGGATTGTGAGGAGGTTTCCTTGTGAAGATGTGTTCCTGAGAGCTTTCTGGCTGCTCTTGGTGGTGCTGTTTGGATGCTCCTATCTCGGGCGTTGGGCTGTACCTGCAGAAAGCACTTGGGCAGCTTCAGGTGAGCACACAGGAGCTGTGCTGACTCCACGGCCAGGAGCTGGACTCCCTCATCCTCAGGGATCCCTTGCAGCTCAGGATGTTCTGTGGTTCTGTGTCAGTAAAGATAAGGTGCAGTCCAAAAGCAGGGCCCTTTCACTGCCAGCACTGTTTTGCCCCTTCAAAGCTCTGCACCAACGTGAGCTAATGAATCATTTTGTTATTTCTTTGAGAAGGAGGTTGTGCCTGTTGTTCCACTGGTGGAAGTACAGCAGCGTGGGGGGATGAGCTGATTTGCCCAAAGCCTGGCAGTACCAGGGCTGGGACAAAGTCTCAATGGGACCACTGAAATCCCTGGCTTCTGCTTCCCTGCTCTTTGCATTTGTTGCATCACCTTGGCAGGGATGGAGAGAGCCAGAGCTGCTGCAATGCATCACATTTCTCTAGGACCTTCACCCACAGAATCACAGCATATGCTGAGTTGGAAGGACCCACAGGGATCATCCAG
This sequence comes from Nicator chloris, assembly GCA_013400495.1. Classification (NCBI taxonomy): domain Eukaryota; kingdom Metazoa; phylum Chordata; class Aves; order Passeriformes; family Pycnonotidae; genus Nicator; species Nicator chloris. Next base: position 295,153 of record WAAE01020579.1, on the reverse strand, counting down.
CCCAACTCCTGGCCCTGCGCAGGACACCCCAAAAATCCCACCCATGGGAGCATTTTCCAAGCACTCCTTGAGCTCTGTGTGTGAGCAGGATGTGCATCTCCTGGCAGGAGGACGCTGTGGAGTTAGGAGTTCCCCGGGGCTCCAGGGGAAGCAGGACAAGCTCAGCAGAGAGAAGGGTGATGAATAAAGAGCAGCTGCCTCTGCCTGAAGCCCCTGAGCAGCAAGTGGGAGAGACAGGTGGAGATGTCACATGTGACTGTCCCTGTACCTTCTCCCCTTCTGTGCTCTCGGCTGCTATGGAGACAGGAGGATGGTGGGCTGGCTGGACCTTTGGAGCCAGCATCTCCCCTCTCCTGTTCCTAGGTGTATTTATAGGGCGTTGTGCTAAGAAGGAGGCTCTGCTTTCTAAATTTGGGCCAGCTGGTGTTAAGTCTGGGCTCCCACACAGTTCCCATATGATGCTGAGCAAGTTGTGTAGGCCCCATCCTCAGGTTCTGTGGGCTTGCTGCAGGAGCCAGACATCTGAATGCTTTTGAGGAGCTGGGTCTGCATCTCCTGGGCTCCACTGACTGTGCAGGAGGTGGGGAGCTGCCCACAGCCAGCTCCTCCAGCTGTGCCCAGCTGTGTGCTGAGCTGCCCACCACTGTGCAGCGTGGGTGCAGCTGGCTCAGTGGAACTCCATGTGCTCTGAAAGCTGCTTTTTTTTTTTTTTTTTTTTTTTTGTCTTGGGTCTCTGTGTGTTGATTGTGATCCATTAGGGATAACTGCTATGGGCACAGGCCACCTCTGGGCTTACCTCGAGCTACATTTCAGGTACCACTGTAATACAAATATTTGAGCAGCCACCAAGTTCCCTATCAGCCTCAAAACTGCTGATCTCTTTAAATTATTAACCCCACAGTTTGAGGCAGGGATAAGGAAGAAGTTTACTTACTGCTTTCAGGGATCAGTTGATACCCAGTGTTTAGAGCGAGAGATAAAGGAAATAAATCAAGTTTCTGAGATGGGCAGAGGAAAACAAGGCAGGAACAGATGAACATGTTTAGCTTTTCACAGCAGGATTGGGTCAGCAGCAGCAATCCCTCTCCCTGTAAAATTTACCTTCTGCACAGTGACCAAGGCACTTTCAGGGGGCTGGCAGGCTTTGATTCTGTTCTTTTTCAGAGAGGACTTAAACCCACATTTTGTACAAAAATAGCTCATTCCCTAAGCACAAGCTGGAATCAACAGGCTGTTGTGGTGAGAAGGAGGCGAGGCTTTGGGGCCCAGGGAGAGCCCGAGTTTCCGTGTGGATGCCGAGTTTCCGTGTGGATGCTGCAGGTTTGGCTCCCCGCTGCCCTCTGTGCTGCCTCTGTGACCTCAGCACAGCTGCAGAGGCTGTGGGAGGAGGCAGCAGCCCTGAGAACAGCGTGACAGTGCTGGGCGTCCTCTGGCAGCTGAGTTCTGTCTGTCCAGCCCGGTGGTGTTGAATTAACCCCTACCCCACAGGCAGCCTCCTCCATCCACCCTGGGTCTCAGATCACTGTGCAGCACTGAGCTGCTTCTTGGGAGGCTTCCACACAGGGAATGAGCAGGTCTAATTCTGCCTAAAGTGAGAAAAGTGGACAGAATCATGGGCAGCATATCTGCAATAGAGCATATAGCATTTTCTCCAGCTTAACCCATTCGATGCTCTGCCTTCTTCTGCAAGCAAGGAGTGCAGAGCAGTGCAGAGGTGCAGGAGGAGCCCTGGTGGTGTGATCTGGGTTTATTCTCCTGCCTCCCTCTGAGCAAGTGAGGGAGAAAAATTAACAATTACCTCAGGAGCTGTCCTTCAGCATCTCGGGCCTGTGACTGTGGCAGCTCTAAAAACAGGCTACTCAATCAGCTACTGAGGGAGGGAAAAATTTGTGCAGGAGTCTGATTCATTCTCTGCCTGGCTGCAATGGCAGTGTTCTGTTGTTGTTGTTATTTTTAAAGCAGGTAAAAATACCAGCACTTTCATGTGCTTGGTGATCCGGGGGTGTTCGAGCTTGCCACGTGTGGAAGGAACAAACTGCAGCATCCCCAGCCAGAAAAGGGGCTGCTGTTTGTCCCTCCAAATGCTCCCCATGGAACAGGGCAGGGCCCTGGAGAGCTTTTTATTGGCTGTTTTATTGCAAACAAACAAAAAAATCACGGGTTTTGTCCGCATTATTTGGGCGATAATGTAGATGGCTTAGCCTGTTCCACTTGGGATGAAAAACCCCAGATGGAATAAGTTGCATGAAATTTGCTTATGTTATTTGATGAGTATTACTCAGAAAGCTCCATGGCTTACAATCCAGGCTTGGCATGGCAGAAAAGCACTCAGATCACTGCTCTTTGGACAAGAGCAGGCACCCAGAACTCAGTGGAAATGCTTTTGTTAAGAGGCACTGGTGTGTGAACAGCCTAAAATTAAAGAACTTCGAGAAACCTCTTTTTTATTTAGAGGTGTAAAAATACCCCCAAACTCATGTTTGACTGTATAGATGTATTTTAAAATTCTAAATGTGTCATCTACTGAGATGGATGAAGTCTGCAAGTTCCAGAGTGCAGAAGCTGCTGCATCTTTGGTGAGGGGTGCCCAGGGTTCAGAGCTCCTTGCTGAAAGCAAAATGCCACTATTCTATATATAATTTCATGTTATCATTTGGGTTCCTTTCCCTCTATCAGGAGAGCTGGCTGGTTGCTGCTAAAAATATACTTGCAACAAGCTCAGCTGTGAATCAGGTAGGAATATTTATCTTTTCCTCTGACAGAGGGAAAACAGAACCAAATGGCAGGATCTGGTGAAGCTTTCTCTTGGCAGAGGGTGTTTACGCAGGTCGTCGTGCTGTCAAAAAGCAGCCTGAGCAATAAGCCCTCTGGGAGCACGGGGACAGCAGGGAAAATGAAGTGAAAGGCTCCGTGCTTGCCACTGCATCCCACAGGAAATTCTCAAGAACCCTTTTAAAGTCATTTGAACAAAATTCAATCCCATTCAATGCAATTACTGTCAGGTGTGGGAAAAGTCGCACCATTTAAGGTAGTCCAGACGGCCACGACACTCAGAGGGCTTCTCCAAAAACCTCAGGGGGCTCCAAGCATCAGCACCTCGTTAGCTAAAGGTCTCTCATACTTTTCAGAAGGCTTCACACACCAGCACCTTGATATTCATTCAAGAGTCTCTATGTTGCTTCCCACAGGCAGCTCCACACAGCTCTCAGGGTCTGTCCATTTATGCCAGCAGCTGGTCTGTACACTCAAAGATTCAGTTCTTCTCCTCTCTTTCTTCTCCTGCTGTTCCAGACTGTCTTCTTCCTATCCCTATCCCAGCTGTACATCCCTGTCTGTCCCTGGAGCAAAGTCTTACAGAGTCTTACCTTGTCTGTCCCTTGCACAACCTCCAGTCCCAGGTTCATCACAGCACAGCAACAGACTGCAACTGCAACTGAACTGCAACAGGACTGAAACTGCAACTGAACTCCAACTGCAGCTCCCTCTTTATCACACCCATAGCTGGGAGGACAAAACTGTTCCCATTCTTTGATAATTGCCACAGCTGCAATACACTAGAGGCAAAATTACCTTCTGCACTGTCTCTCTTCCCACAGTCAGGTTGTCAAAGAAAAACATTGAATAGTGTATTGGTAGCACAGGTGGCTTGCTGTATTCCCCTTTTTCTGCCCTCATGGCAGCGGATTCACCTTCCACTGCCGTTTGGTGATTAGAAGCAGGTCAGGAGTTTGAAAGAGATGGAAAAACCCCAGCGCTTTGGGCAGAGTGAGGGGATGCCACACAATGCAGTTGCTCAGAGTGCCACAGGATTCCTCATTTGGTACCTGCTGTTTGACATGTTGGCTTTGATAACTTCCAGCCTATTAATTTTAAGTGCCAGTAGTCTGGCTGCTGATGCAATATTTATGACAGATCCTGCTCTACAGAACAAGCTCTCCTTTTGAAGTGCGGAGCTGGTTCATCTTTCTACTTTATTTCAGATTTCAGAATTACCTTTGGGCATTGAATCCTTTAAAATACCTTGCAGTGCTCTGGTGTAAACAAACTAAATGTCATTGTAGTGAAGACAATGGACCGGATTCCTCTTTTACAGAGGCAGCCACGTGGAATCCAGTGACATTGTTACTGGCAGAAGAATTGGGCTCAGTAAGATTTTGATATCAAAGCCTGTGAAATGTACGTTGATACATAAATGTGGTGGTGAACCCAAATCTCTGCAACCTTTCCAGCTCTTGCACAGGGCTTGAAAGTGGCCTTGAGGGTTGATGGCTAAGGAGTGATTTGCTGTTCTGATTAAAAATGAGATTCAGGAGAGAGCAGCCAACCACTGCTGCTGTGCAGCTGCTTGCTGGTAAAACCTTCTTTCTCATCCTTCCTCCCCCAGACAAGAAATACAGTGTGAAATGCAAAACTTCCCTTTTGCAGCCTGCTGCGTGCCGTGGCATGGAATAAACTGCTGTGGGAGCAGCTGATGGGGTCACTTGCTCCAGGGATTCACTTGTGTTCCTCACTGGAGGCACTGGCTGCACTTGGGGTTTCCAGAGTGGCCCAAAGAGATAAATCAGCCCCATCGAAAGCAGAACAAACTCCCAAAGAAAGTTAGCCCATCAAGATGGTGTATTTTCAGATCCAGGGAATGCCAACTGTGTGCTGCCAGCTCCACAAGCTGAGAAGACATAAATATCTGCTGGTTCTCCAGGCTGTGAGAATGCAGCTTGGCCTTCCTTGCCTGCCTTCATTATCCCTGTTTGGCTAACTTGTCCTGTAATTAGTCACTCTCAGCATCAGGGAACTGATCCCTTAGCAAAGGTAGCACTTCTTGCTCCTTTGGCTTTTAATGCCTGAGGGTATTTTTAAGTTTTTCAGCAATGAATGCTGAGAATTCGCTTATGGGGGAAAACCCGTAAATAATCCTTTACTCACTTTTTTTTTGAGGAGCCGTGACAGTAAAGGAACAAGGTCAGATTTACTTCAGGGAGGGAAACTGAAAGTGTCCAGAGTCCATGCTTTGTTGCAGTGGAAAAAGAAACACCATTGCCCCCAAAAGTGTTGGGAGGGCTACATTTCATGCACTGTAAGATAAAGGGTTTGGAACGTTAAAGGCTGGTAAGACGCTCAGTGAAAGTTGGTGAAGGGTCTGGAGCACAAGTGTTAGGAGCAGCTCAGATAAACCTCTTCTTGTAGAAGATAATTAAAGTTTGCATTGGACAGAACTGACTTAATAAAGCATTTAGGATGTTCATGGAAATGGGTCCTCAAGCAGGTGTGCTACTGGGCTGTACCACCACAAAGAGAAATGTGGGAAAGCTGCTGTCCTGGCTCCTGGTATTGCTCCAAAAATCAGTGCTTTCCTGTAGGGGTGGGCAGAAACTGCGGTGCATATGGACCATTAGATCAGTTACCACTCCCTGGCAATTCTGCTGAGAGCAGACAGATGGGTAAACAGCTTTAACCAGGTTTGACTGCACTCTATACTGAGGCAATATTTACATTTCTATCTATTTCCTCTGATGGCTTTAAAATACCCTGTAATATTTACCTTTTGTTTCTTTTAATCTTGAATCCTTTAAAATCTCTTTTCTGGTGTTCATGGTTAGCCCCCCTGTCATTCATTTGTTATTCTGATTGCCTGGATGTCTTTTCTCCTTAAGTTACAGCTTGCATTTTTTCCCTTTCCTTGCCTTTAAAGTCTTGCCTCTTCTTAGCTAATATTTCATATACTCAGAGCTTCCAAATGGTCTTTCTCTTTGCTTTGAGGTGCAGTACCGAGCATGGCAGTGTTGATTTCAGTTTAATTTGAGGTTTTAGAGGTTGGGGGGCGGGGGGGGGCGGGGGGGTGTTTTGTATTTTTTTTGTCTTTCCCAGACTGGTTTCTTTAGAAGTCTCTGCCGTTGAGTTCCCAGCCCCGATATTTTCCTGGAGACCAATCACACCGTCTGTGCAAACCTCCACCTGCGAGTGCCAGAGATGCCAGACGTGAAGCACTAAGCCCTTTTTTGGCAGCAGAGGGAAGCAGAAGTGGGCTGATCCCGATCCATCTGGCAGGGCAGGTTGTCCCTGGATCGAGCCCTTTCCCAGCAGCCCTGGCTGCCCTGCCAGGGAAATGCCTTTGGGAGGACGTGCACTAACCTGGGGTACTGGCAGAGGAGGGAATGTAATCACAGAGTCACCGAGGGGTTTGGGTTGGGAGGGACCTTAAAACTCACCCAGTGCCACCCCTGCCCTGGGCAGGGACACCTTCCACTGTCCCAGGCTGCTCCAAGCCCCGTCCAGCCTGGCCTTGGACACCTCCAGGGATCCAGGGGCAGCCACAGCTTCTCTGGGCACCCTGTGCCAGGGCTTTTCCCTCACAGCCAGGAATTCCTTCCCAATATCCCATCTAAACCTATTCTCTGTCACTTTGAAGCCATTCCCCCTCTGGACTGGCTCCAGCCATTCCCCCTCTGGACTGGCTCCAGCCCTTCCCCCTCTGGACTGGCTCCCGCCGCTCCCCGTCCTTCTGCTGTTGGACCCCGGGGCTGGAGCAGCTCTGCAGGTGGGGTCTCACCTCAGAGGGGCAGAATCCCCCCTTCCCCTGCCCGTGCTGCTTTTGCTGCAGAAAATCCCTCCTGTGTAGGTCCTTGTGGTCTCACTGATGAGGTGAGGGTCATCATACCTGCAAGTGCTCTCCTGCCTCAGGTTTGTTTGAAACACAGCATGGGCATAAAATGAAATGAGGAGGAACATTTTGAAAAAAGCTGAGAGTCTTTCTTTCACAGATCCCTCCTCGTGGAAGTACTTGGCTTGGTTTGCTTGGGTTACTTGCCTTATTTTATTAAGCCTGGTATCTTCATCTGCATTGGAGGTGTCTTTCATCACTGCCTTTGCCTTACAAAGGCAAAATACCATGGATGTCACTGACTTCCCATAATTAGAGCTGATGGCTTTATTATCCAGATTTTTCTGAAGCATGCTGGGAGAAGCATCACTGCCCCTCTGAGCTGTGGGTATCCCAGCATGCTGATTGTTACAAATATTGCCTGTCTGGATGGGGGCAAAAAATCCCTGTGATGAAGACTTGGCCAGCTGCTAGAAGTCATGGACGAGTTGTGTAGCAACCAAAATGATTTTTTTCACATTGTACTTAATACTCAGTCTGCACAGCTTGGGGTTGTGGGGTGATTTTCTGGGTGGCATTGGATAAACCATTTCAATCCCTCAGCCTTGGATTTTACCTGTGGCGTACGGGAATACCTGTGGTGTCCATCTCTGCAAGAGTTTGGGTGCTTCACCCTCACAGCAGGCTGATTCTGATCTCTCTTGTAGAGGACAGATTTTGACTTCTCAGGTCTCAGGTTTGTCCTTCAGCCTTTGGCTGTGAAGAGTAAGGAGAAATTGACCCTCCAATTCCCAAAACATACTTAAGATGTTTCTAGTTTGTAAGTTTTCTGTAAACTTCCAGGACTCAAGAAACTTGAAGAGCCTGGTTAATTACAGGATGTACGGACAAGTGCTTGTAATGTCATTTTGTGCCTGAAGAATAGGTGGGAAGCAGAGTGTGAAAGCACTGTTAATTTTGGGCAGGATGCATGGGGCTTTCTGCTTTCACTGTGGAACTGTGTGTGCTGCTTTCATTATACATTTGATTATATACAAGTCTTGTACATACACTGATGAGAGTGAGGCAAAGCTGCTTCATTATTTTGGAGACTCACTCAAAATATTTTCTTTCTTTCAGAGACTTGAAGATAGAAAATCTGTTGCTAGATGAAGACAACAATATCAAGCTTATTGGTATGAAACCCGTTTGGCAATTCCAGTAATTAAAATTGTTAGTTTTATAAAGAGAGTTTTTGAGGCTTCATAATCCCCCATGTGACAACTGCTAATGTTGCTGCAGAGAGGAGCTGAGAGAGTATAGATAGCAATCAAGCTGTTCCTGACAGCATTTTGTGAAAAAACGATCCAAATAATTCGGATTTAACTGGGTATGGGAATAATCCTACATCTTAAACCCACATCTTTCACATTCAAATCGGGAGCTTGGTAAAGAATTTAAGAATTGACACCACAGAAGTGGTTTATTTTATTATCAGGATCACTTCTTATTTGCTAGGGGCTGGATTCTGCCCCCGTGAACATATGCTTCCACTGAAGTCAGTGGGAGTTGCACACATTTTTAGCAGCTGGCAAAATGTGGTCCTATATTTATATTTGTTAAATTTGCTTCCAGCACCCAGGACAAAATTGGTTTAGAGGGCTGTTAAAGAATAAAAAAGATCAACGGTGGAGCCTTGATTGTATTTAGGTATCAGTTGTATGTGGTGTTTGATTCATTCAAGCTGTGCAGGCATTTTAGATTAATCATTGCTGGGGACAGTCTCTCTCTGCCTTGCATAACTCCCATTAATGTTAATGTGGGCACTGAAAAGAAAATATTCCTTTCATAAAATGCATGCCAAACATCTGTTTATATTTCTTTCCATGCCTACACTTTTGCCAACAGCAGTGTCTGTGGCTGCAGACTTAAACACTCAACTGACTCTCTCAAAGAGTTCCGTGGGCTGAAAAGTGGTGAAAGCCACTTAGCATTCAAACATCCAGGTCAAATGGACACTCACTGTGACGTATGAAGTACATGCATCTCCAAGCAAACGAGGGCAGGATGATTAATGAAATCTGAAATACCCAGGTTTCACTTAGGGAATTCAGTTTTGGAAACGCTACCCCGACTTCCAGTGATTACTCTGTAGCAAATCAACCAGCTGGGAAAAGAATAGCAAAGAGAACTCTGCCTTAGCTCAGCTGAGGGTCAGGAGGACACTGATAAGTGACCATGAATCATTCACCAGTACTGATGGATACCACCCATTATCCTGATTTAGCAGATAAGCGAGACCAGATGGTTTGCACCACAGCTCTGGGAACGTCTGATGGATTCAAAGAACTCACATAACTTCCATGTTATTGGGTGTTTGATTACACAGCTTGAGATCCAAACCAAGACCATCCCAGATGATACATGTACAATTAAAACTCACGTGCCAAAAAAAAATGACTCCAGGCCTGTTCCTGCAGTTCCGTTTGCTTCGACTGCATGGAAAGGTCTCCTCGCAGTGGGTGGTGTGGGAAGAAAAGAGAAGAGACACAGCTTGATCTTCCACAGCCTCAAGAAGTTGTCCTCAGGTCTGCAGCCCGATGTTTAAGCAGAGCAGATCGCGGGCAGTGTGTATGTAAACCAAAGCAGTTAAATCCCGCCAGCCGGCTGGGGGTGTTGTAGCAAAAGAAAGGTTGCAATATTTTGTGTAGCCTGTCGTAGTAGAAATGATCAGTTGTGTCATCACGTAGTCCTTCCCAGGAAGGTTCTTCAGGAGTGAAGAACATGTTTTGAGGAATTAAAGTGCTGCTTTTTGTGGCTGGGAGAAGAGACTTTGAGCTACAAAACCTCTCACATTACCTGCTGTGGGGTGAGAGCTTGGTCTCCATGATTTGTACAGCAGTAAACACAGGAGTAGCTAATAAAAACAAAAATGTTGTTCTTGTAGTAGCTGTGAGAGGAAGAACAAAAGGTGAAATGAAGTTTGAAAATGTGATATTGAAGTCACTGCTTGTTCATGCATTTCAGTGAGACCTGGATGCCTTGAGCCCTCAGCTCCTGAAGGGCTCCTTGGATTTGTTCCTCCTTTTGGCTACGTGACAAGGTGGTTTAGAGCCTACTCTTAGATATTCTTCTTGGAAAATTTCCCTTTGAGAGGACTTACCCTTAGCAGTCTGTTAATCAAATGGAAGAACATCAGGGCTGGAACTGTTGGAAGTGATCCACTCCTTGCTATCTCCCAGCCCACGTGGTCGGTGTCTGATAAAGACGCCGCGAAAAGCTGCTCAAGGACCTTGCCAAGTTCTTGGCATCCTGCTGGGACACTCAACTCTGCTGAGCTCTGCTGGTCCAGCTTGTCCAGGAGCTTGTGTTCAACAGCTCTTCCCTGTTCTGACTGGCAGAGCTCCAGGGACAGCCATGCAGCCGTAGCCTGGTGTGGATTCCCTGGAGGCGCTGAGGAGGAGTGGAGCCGCGCGATGATGCCTCGATAGCACGAGCAGTGGGGGTGGTGGAGCTCCCATGTGAAAATATTTACTTTGGAAAACCAAGTGTGGCCTTTGATCTGAATTCCTGTAATTTGCTGCGCTTCTTGAAAGGGAGAGGCAGGCAGTGGCAGCGAGGTTATCAGTGCTGGTGCTCGCACTGTTCTCATCAAAATCGGCAGTGCATCCTTAATAAAAATAATAAAAATCACCCTGTGATCACGATGTGCTGACACAGTGTTAATAGCAATATTCTCATTTCCATGGCTATGAAATCCCTGCCCCCAGCATGCATCTGTTTGCACACATTCTGCATTTTCAGTGGGGGGAAAAAAGGGCCTAGCAGCTGAAATGAATGAGCTGAAGGAAGTGAATAAGGGCTTGACAATGGAAGCAAGGGAGAGAACGAAAACCTCTCGTAGAGTATCCCTCCATTGATACTGATGAAGGGATGCTGACTGACACCATCACAGAATACAGCCCTTGCATCCTGTGACTGTAAAACATTGCAGTTCAGTCAAGTAATGTGGAGCTGGCATGACACAGCAGGGTAAGGACCAGGAATAATACTGTGTGGAGATATGTCCTAAGGCTCTCTTTATTGTTTGTGGAAACCTCTGGTTATTTGGCACCTCATAGAAGTAAATTACATAAAAGTTTTGCATGTGGATGAGGGGTTTTTTTCTCCTTTGGGAGTTCATTGCTTAGCTTTTGGAAAAAATGTTCTTTCTTTTTAACTTGTGCTCTAGCACAGTTTGACTGTGTCTCTCTTTCATAACTGTGTCTCTGTGCCTTCCACAGACTTTGGATTGAGCAACTGTGCAGGAATCTTGGGTTATTCTGATCCCTTCAGCACCCAGTGTGGGAGCCCAGCATATGCAGCCCCTGAACTTCTGGCAAGGAAGAAGTACGGGCCCAAAATAGACGTTTGGTCCATGTGAGTTACTTCCCGAGTTTATAATTGTTATTGCAAAGAGCAGGGATGTCTCCAACTGGTTCAGGTGGCTCAGAGCCCCATTCAGCCTGACTTGAAATGTTCTCAGAGATGGGGCATCAACCCTGTCATAGCTGTCAGATGTTGAAGGTGAAGTACAGTCTCTAAAACCTAAATTCTTCCTTGTTCCTGATCCTTTCGGTTTCTTTTTCTGCATGTTTTCTTTCAGTGGGGTGAATATGTATGCCATGCTCACTGGAACATTACCCTTTACTGTGGAGCCATTCAGCTTGAGAGCCTTATACCAAAAGATGGTGGACAAAGAAATGAACCCCTTTCCCACCCAGCTCTCCTCAGGTAATCCGGGGGGGCTGCTGGGAAAGGTTTGGGTCCAATGGGTCAGAGCTGTTGCATGGAATTATGCATCATTTGGTATTGGGAGAAGTTCCTTTTTTCGTGTTGACCTCTGAAAGACCTGCAGGAGTTGATGTAGTAGAATTCCTTTTGCTTTGACTTCTGGAGAAGCACCAAGTTGTGCTGAGTATGAGAGAAGGAACAAATCTGTGAAATTCCGTGGAATTGCTTTTGTGGAGCAGTTGGTCAGTTTTGCACGTCCAGAAGATTCTAGCATAGGGTAAGGATGGATGAACAGATTATTTTGGAATAACAGATTCCTGGGCATTATCATGACTGGGGCTGAGTGATAAACTGCCTCAAATGACCTCACATTTATTACGGAATAATGACATGCACTCAGAAAGTTATTTTGGGACAGTTACCTGGGATAACCTTTGTGTGTTCACAAAATGCAAAATAGTTGGTGTATTAGTATTAGAAATATTAATTCCTGCTTCAGAGCCATGTCACTAGGCAACAGAATCACTTTTCAGCTTGCAGCAAGGCCACTGCCAGCATGTGGAACAAGCTCTGTTTGGTAGCTGGGTTTTATTTTTTTGTGCCAAATTTGTTGTCCGTGGAGAGCTTCTGTCTCCTTCCCTGGCAGCCTGTTTGCAAAGGGCTTTGGATAAAATTAAAAGATCACAAATACAAAAAGGGAATGGAAACCGTTGTTAGAGGGTGTAAAAGAAAACCCTTGAGAGTTCAGTCACAAGGTGAATTGTCCAAGTACAGATTTAGGGTTCCACCTTCCACCCTGTAGAAGGCCAGACCCGGAGTAGCAAAACAGGTAACATTGCTTCTGACAGGCTTTGTTTCGCTGTTTCATCCATCCTGCCATTTAGGGGTGGAGATCAGATTTTCTCTCTGTAGCATCTGTAGCTCACTTGACACTGTGGTCCCCAGGGAAGGCAGGATTTTGTTTGTCCTGTGAGAGCTCCAGCAGCCTGAACTTGCGGAGATGATGGCAAATTAATGGACTAGATTTAAGCATGTTAACCTTTGCCCACGGTGGACAAAGGTGCCCATCAGTCCCTGACCCAGCCAAGTGCTCTGTGAGCTCAGTGACATGCCACAGTGTGATTTAAGGTGACATTTGTTCCTGCCACCATTGGGCTTTGGGTCACTGGGCAGAAACTCTGCTCCTCTGCTCTGGGAATTGTAATGCTGTTAACTTCTTGGGTTCATGGGCCTTTTACTTTAGTTGGGTCTTAATTTCCATAAATTCGTCTGTAAAGCGGGGAATTTTTACAGGAGTCTGTTTTACATGTCCAGTACGTTGTTTTTCAGTATTTAATTTCCTGGTTACTGAACACACAGCCCCATCAGTCTTACCACTGAGCAGCAAAAACACTTCATTTGTGTGACCTAAAATGCTGGGTGACCGTGAGCACCTGAAACAACCTGTGTAGCAAAACAGGGAAATTCTGGAGTTGGTGTTTGATTTTCCCACTTAAGAACCTGTTTCTCATTAAGCCTCTTGAACAACAGCTATCTGGTTATTGATTTTAGGTGAGCAGAGGTCAGATGCTCAGGAAGTTGGTGTTCACCTTGCATATATTCCTTTTCCTTCATGTTTACTCCCTGGGGAAATCATTTTGCTGTCCACTGCTGTGTGGCTTAGCTGGAAAAGCTCCTTGTGCCATCCCAGCTCAAATCAGCTGAGGTGCTGTTGCTCCTCTCCATTACCCAGGTCTGGGAGCTTCCAGAGAGGAATCTTCACTCCAGAATGAATTTCTCCCAGACTGAATCTGTTGATTTGTGGCACTTCACAAGCTTTATTTAATTCGTTTGCCTTTTGGCAAGGGTGGGGTGCAGAAGCAGGATTTTTAAGGAGAGGTTGGGTGATTTGGAGACCAAGCATGGTGGTGATGGAGGAGGGAGTGTGTGGGTTTGGGGAGAGGGATTTCTCTGGCTCTGAGCCCATGGGATGTGTGAGGTTTCTAACACAGACACGGGGGAAGCGCTGGAGCGAGAGGGGATTAAATGGGAGAACAAGGCTTTGTTGTTTGCTGTAATGGGGGTGAAGAAAGGGCATGCCAGGCACACAGAGAGCAGCTTCCAGCAAGTTTGGGAACTCAGATGTAGGCTCTTCCTGATGCTCCTGCAACATGCCTGCTGTGGGATATTGACAAAAATACTGGAGAATATTTAAGTGAAGCATCTTACGTAAATCAGTGGTTTGTGAAGTGAGAGATTAGAAAAAACCCAGCTGATGCCTGGCTGAACTGGTAAATTCAGAGTAATAAGTCTCTCTTGCACATTCTTGACACGGAGAGGGCCCTCTCTCCAGCTGAAACCTGATTTTTGCAGGATATTGTACATTGAGGTTGCTCAGGTTGTTGGGAGTTGGCACCTGGTGGGTCTAACCCTGATTTATGCAGGGAGAAACCCTCCCTTCCTCATCCTCCACCTTTCCCTGGTGCACCAGCCCATCCTGTCCCATCCCACTGTGGTGTCACCAAAGGGTGTTTTATTCTCCCCAAATTGCATACAGGAGCAGTGACATGAAGCCTTGGTAATGTGAGGAATAAAGATCAGAGCTAGTTGAAACAGAGTTTATTTTCAGCCCAAAAGGGCACTTCTTCTGAGATTTTAGGCAGATCACTTGATTTCCCTGCTCCTAATCATGTAAGAAGCACATGACGTAAAAACTGAGCGTTTTCACAAGGAACTCAGGAGGAGTGATTGAGTGTCATTGAAAGTTGAAAGTTCAGGAGAACAAAGCAAAGTCTGTTAATTTTGCTGTACTCTTAATTTGGCCAAAACCTTCTGCAGCTGACTGTAGGTTGGATGGAAGCCAGAGAATTTATCCTTATAATGTCAAAGGGACACCAGTTTGCTGTGTCTTCCTTCCCAGGTCTGCCTCCCTTCCCTCCCCTCCACTCAGCCCTGGTCCATCTCCTTCTATCTGAGCACAGCGATTTGTCTCTGACCTGGCTCCAGCCTCTTGCCCTCATGCGGGAATTAAACGTTGGCTCACCTGCTCCGAAACTTCAAATGAGCTCTGCGACAAAAAGCGCTGTTCCCCCTCTCCTTTACCACTCTATAAATCATTGTGACTGTAAATCATTGTTTGTTTTAGTTACTAATCCCCTACCGGTTCTCCCATTTTCTCAAGGACATCGGGGCGTGCGGTAAGGAAAATGTTCCTTTTTAGTGAGCTCTCGTTCAGGCTACACACCTGTAGTAACTCACCTCCTGGGCAATCCTAAAGCAGATGACACAACTGTTGTTCGGGGCTTTTCCTTGATCTCTTCACAGCGGCCATAAACTTCCTGCGCTCTCTCCTGGAGCCAGACCCTGCAAAGAGACCAAACATCCAGCAGGCCCTGGCAAACCGATGGCTCAATGAGAACTACCCTGGAAGAGCACCACCCAATGTCACCTATCCAAACAGGTACAGCGGGGAGGGGAGGAGAAAACCTGCCAGGGTGTCTGTACATCATGTCCCTGGTGTTCCAGTTTCGTTTGTGTGACAGATCCTAGGAGCTGCTTTTGTGAATCCATCCTAAAGATTATTGACATTGGCCCTGTGTTGCTTGAAATGGTCAAGAGCAGTACCTTAAATTGGAAGCTGCAATTACAGTGGATTATTTGCAGGGTGGGGAGGTGTGACAGGCAGTTCTGATCTCCTCCTCGTTGGTCAGTGAAAGCCAAGCTGCTTCTCCAGGAGAGCCTCTGCCTGTTTGTGAGGTGCTGTGGGCTAAGGGAATATGCAAGGCATGGTGAGCAAGGTCAAAGTTTAATGGTCTTGCTTTGCTGGTGGTTGAATACCTGCACCCTGCTGAATATGTGACTGAAAGCAGGCAGAGAACAAATCTCAGGTCAGTTAAACACCCATGCAGGGAAAGAGAAAGAAGGGAAGATACTTGTGGTCCAGTTTGGTTGGAAATAATCCTGCTCGACTTTAAACGTCTGCAGCGTGGAGTTGCAGTCAGTGGAGAGAAATCAGGGCACTTTTTACATAAGGATTCATCTGACTTCTCCCTGATTCTGCCTCAGGATGACTTTGTGCCCTGGAGATACGAGTTCCTCTCCAGTGACTGTAAATGAAGCCTCAGGCAGCTCACTTGGAATTACATGTCTCAATTTGATCAGATCAAACCTCCTTCCTGTATCAAAGCCCTCCAGCTGTGTCTCATACACCACCCAGGACCCACAGGCCAAGCAGCACTGAGGCAAAGACAGCAACTTAAAGCCTAATTTTGGTGCTTAAAACTTGATAGTGCTGCAGAATTTCTGTCCTCAGTTGGCTAAGAGGAGAGTCCCTGAGTGAAGATTGTAACTTCCCCTCCTTCAGTTGCCAGGAACCAGATGTGCCTTGACAGGGGGTGCAGGTGCCCTGATTTAGCAGCAGACATTTCCCTTCCAGAGGTGGCATTTTGGAGTGCTGCATCATGAGAACCCTGTGACTGTGCCGTTCCTTGACCTGAGGGGAAGAGCAGGTCTCCATCTCCCAAAAGATGAATGGATGGCTGGATGGATGTCAAGCAGCTTGGGTGCCTGGGGATATCACTGGATCCATCCCCTGAAATGAGGAGGGTGAATGTGGGGCCAGCTGCCTGTAATCCCCAGGATATGAAGGTGGCCCCTGTGATGAATTGTTTCCCAAGGGATGAGGACAGGCAGAGCCATTCTCTCAATATCACTCCTCCAAGTTTAGGGGACATGTGAAGCTGTAAAGGATAAAAGCCTTTAAAGAGATTCTGTCTTTCATTTTTTTAAATAATATTACTTTTGTTTCATTAGTTGATGTCCCAGGGTTGGCCTACCTACACTTTGTCATACTGGAGCTTTATAGGGAGAATAATCTGCAAAGTTTTAAATATTTAAAGACGTGGCCTGGCTCCTTTTGAGCTTGTCTCAGAAAGTACCACTAGAGTCAGCTTCCATGGAATTTCTCCAATTTTTCCTTAGTGTGCAGATACGGATAAGGTGTGGTGAAATAGTGCGTGAAAAACCCACTGCTGAATTTGCAAAGAATCAATTCCTCTCTTAATTGACACAGAAGGAATTGTGTTATGTTCCTGCAGTGCCCTTCCACTGCTCTGGGGGTAACAGCCTTTGTTCCCAAGGCAGGAGTGTGGTAGGAAGGGAAGAGCGTGGAGATAAGGTGGGAGAACAGCAGAAGCTGCATTTTCAGGAGAATGTTTTCCCAGGCTTTTTATAGGCTTGCTTTTGTTAAAGAAATTCCCTGAAGGCAAGCAAAAATTTCCCATTTTGCTGAACACTTCAAGTTGAAATTGCTTTAATTTCTTTTGCTGCCCAGATGTCTCCACGTGCAGTGGCCAAGATAAGTTTTGCTTTTGAACCTGTGAAAAAAAAGACCCAACCCCAAGGATTCCTTAGGGGCAGAACAAGTGTTCCTGAGCACAGGGAGCAAAGGCAATGGGTTATTTGAGACTTCCCAGACTGTGTTTGACATCTTGTCTGAGTCCTGTCTATCAGAGCCGGGGCAGGAGTGGGAAAGGTGGGGAGGGATCCCTTGGATGGGGGAATCTTGCAAAATAAGCTCCCTGTGGTATTGGGCTTGGTATTAGGAGTGAGGAACATCCTCTAGAAACAACTGGAACCCAGCATTTCTCTGGAGATGGATGGGAGCTGACGGGTACCTCTGGGAAGCTGGCCAGCCCGTTTAGAGGTCTAAATAGGAGCAGAGTTCTTTGGAAAAATCTGGTTTTAACTCAGACTGAGCCAATGCTTTGGCATTTCCACAAGACCTCAGTATTGCTTTTCTCGCCTCGACTGAGACTGTTCCAGACTTTATAGAAGAGAGAGACATAAACATGGCTTGTACTTGTGACAGGAGGGGAACAACAGCCTTGGCTTTCTGAGCTGCAGGAATAATCCTGTGCATCCCCTTTCTCCAGCAGGAAATTCCCTGGCTAATTAGTGCATGGATACTGTGCAGCAGGTACGGGGGTGAAGCTCAGAGCAGTGCTGTTTGATTACAAGAAAAGGGGCTTTCCAGAGAGCCAGATCTGGGTTGGATTTTACCTCTTTTCCTTCAAAACCAGCTCATCTTAATGATATTCAGTGGTCACATGTAGGATGACAAATGGCCTGAGCATCACGGTGCAGTTTCCTATCAGGGATGGACACAGTGGGCAGAGTCCTGTTCATTCAGCTTCCTGCAGCTCCTGCGTTCCCAGATATCCTTCCTTTCCCTGCCTGCTCGTGGGAGAAAGGGAACTAATCACCCCAAGCTACTGAGCCCTTGGGGGGCTCCTCTTGGTGTTCTGCCTCGTGCCCCTGAGGCTCTGTCACTGAGAGGACGGCCCAGAAATGCTGCCCTGCCTCTCCCCGTGCAGGATTCACCTGGAGGACCTGAGCCAGAGCGTGCTGCTGCACATGACTGAGAAGCTGGGCTACAAGAACAGCGATGTCATCAACACTGTGCTCTCCAACAGGGCCAGCCACACGCTGGCCATCTACTTCCTGCTCAACAAGAAGCTGGAGCGCTACCTGGCCAGCCTCAGGGTGAGCACTGCCTCCTGCCACTGCTGGGGGAGGAGGGCAGGAAAAGGCTGCAAGTGGCCTGGCTGGCTGGCATTTGATCTCACAGAGTTATGGAATGGCCCAAGGATCATCTGGCATGGAGCGCCGTGTCCATGTGTTGAGATGGTTCTGTTGCTTGGAATACCAATAACACGATTTGTTGAGTCAGGACATCAAGAAGAAGCTTAAGAGCTCTTCAACTTACTTAGCTTTTAAGTGAAAGTTTCAGCTGAAAGTTTTACCTGATGTAATCTCCCTGGCATGGCTTGGGCCTTCCAGTTTGACAGCAGCATCTTAGTTTTTTTCTTTCCTCGGTCCTTCTGGCATTGGTGATGATGCCACCAATGATTTGTAAAATGCAATGGACCAAATCCATCATCTCTGTAAGCTGATGCTCCTCTGCTGAGTGCCAAGACTGGGTACAGTCCATTAAGCAGTAATAAAACGTTAGTTTTCTCTAATTATCTTACATATTTTACTTTTCTGTCCTTTTCTCTCCACAGAAGGCTGAAGGCCAGGACAGCATTTGCCACAAGAACCAGCTATACCAGATAGAAAAATACAAGGCAAATAAAGACTCCTATGAGGTAAAGACCACCAAAGCTTGTTGAAGTGCTTTGAAAGCAGACTGAATTTGAGCATCCTTGCTGATTGTGATTAAAGTGATGGGTTTGTGGACCTGTGGAGAAAAGAAAGACCTGTGGTCTTGCCTGTGCAGGACAAATAACTCCCTTTAATTTGTTTCTTTTCAAAGAAACAAAATAGTAACCCCCTAGAGAGGAAATAGAAAGGTGACTTTCAGGGTTCTTAAAGAAATTAAATGTTCTAAATCTCTGTTTAGCAAAATGATGCAAACCCAGGGGGCTCCATAGCTTCATTCTGGGGTGCAAGCTGCTGGTTTTATGAAAAGATGAAAACTGAGTGTTCTTGAGGCTCTGAGCCTTGAGACTGTAGGACAGAGAGCTGAGTGACAGCCAGGGTGACCCTCCTGGTGTCCTGTGCCAACCCTGCCTTGGCTGCCAGGAGCAGTGGAGCTGTATTAGCACAGCACTCTCCAAAGTCAATTTTCACAGCTCCTTAGCAGAAGTGATGGGGGATCAGCCCCCTCCATCATGAAGGAATTCCCTTGGGCAGACAAAAGATTTAACCTTTTGCTGTGTTGGTCTCCAGTCCTTTGCTTGCAAGCAGAGAAGGTATTTTGTATCAAATCATGGCTGGCTGGATTTTTCTTCCCCTGGCTGATTCTTCGCCAAGCACTAAAATTACAGGAGTAATATGAGCTGTGCACGTCTTCCCTGCCAACACAAAGAGCAGCATTCTTGAGGAGTCTGCCTGCTTCAAAAGCTGCTCCTCAGCTCTGGATTGATGATCTAATTGCAGGGGCAGATTTGTGTCGTGGCTGGTTTTGTTTATTATAAAGGCTGCTTGCAAGGCAAGCTGAACTGCAAGCCAGATGGAAATATCAGGGCAAAGCACTTATTCTTTCCTTGAATAAATCAAACCCGCCTTCCTTGAAACGGATCAGCAGTGGATAGACTCAATGAATGTGATGTTTCACAGAGCCCTCACAACTTATCCAAGCTATTGCAGGGCAACATTCCCTGGAAACGGGCAGGTACTGCCCCTGAACACTTCAGGTCCTGCATGGAGCATCTTGGTTCTCTCTGGAGCAGGTGCTGGTGGCACCTCCCTGAGCAGTGCCAGAGCCACTGGGACTCTGCATTCTCCAGGGATCAGCTCACAGCTTCTGCTTCTGTGCAGGGGAGGCTGAGCAAGGCCTGCCTGGGAAATTCACTGCCCTGAGGAAAACTGGAAACAAACAGCAGGGCCAGGGGGTGGCCCCAGTTTAGTTTGTAGGCTTGGTTAGGGGCAAAAGCTCTCTCCAAAGCCTCTCCTGCACTCGGAGTTAGTCCCAGGGTAGCTATTTACAGGATAGGGGGTGCCGTGTCTTTCCTGAAATACTTACAGGATGCACTCACTGTGCAGACTCTGCAATAATAATAATAATAATAATAACAGCAACAACAACAGCCTGTTCTCCTGCTGCACAGGCACAGAGTATGGAAGTGCAGGCCAGGTTGGGCTGGGGGAGGGTGTCCCTGCCCATGCCAGGGGGTGGAGATGGGCTCTGAGGTCCCTTTCAATCCATTCTCTGGTTCTACACTGTTTTCTGTCACTCTAGCTGTACTTACACAAGGGGATTGTGTTACTTTTACTGTGACAGGATGGGTGAAGCAGCACACAGGGGTGGATGCACACCCTAGGATGCTGCTGCCATGTGTAACTAAGGCAGACATCTCTCCTGAAATGGCTCTGTGTGGGTGGAACACAGCCCTGGCAGTGTCCAGCTCAGTGGGGACCCGGGGCAAGGGGTTTTGTAAGCTCAGGAAGGTTCACGAGCTGGAGATGGAATCTCCTTATCCCTCCCCACCATTTCCAGAGCAGGAATTGGGAGCCACTGGTCCCTAAGGAGCCGAGCTGCAGTTGCCATGGGAATAGGAGGGGGAGGGATGGTCAGCTCCAGCTTCAGCAGACATGGAATTTCTCCCACCTCTCTCCAGCGATGCGAAAGAAGGACTTGGCTTCAGAAGGGGCTGCCAGCAGCTGGGGCAGGCAGGGGCACATGGGCAGTGGTCATGTCCTGCCCCTCTCCTCCAGCAGGTCTCCTGATCCGGGATGCAGAGGGGCCCAGGCTGCTGAGGGTGTGAAGTGCCCAGGCTGTTTCCAGGCTGGTGCCACTGTAGTGCTCAGCACAGATGGGCTGTGCAGGGACAGGGAGGCAAGCAGGAGCCTGTGGCTCTCTCCATCTCTTTTTTCATGGAAGGGATCTCGGGATGAATGGCTGTCCCTCCAGCGAATCCAGGGGAGCTCGTGGGCTCAGCCGTGGAATTTGCCATTTTTAAAAACCGGTGTCCTTGTCCTGTCAGACATGGCCAAAGCAAATACCCTTTATCTGCCTTTCAAATCCATTGCTGGGACTAAGAGTAGGTTTGAGGGTCAAGGTCAGGACAGGAAATAGCAGAGGGTGATGTAATTCCCAGCCTATTCAAGTATAACATACCGGTACAGCTCCTGCATTGTGGGACAGCGGGACACAGCCGTGCACTCTGCAGTGCAGAGGGAACTTTTACAGCTGCCCTGAATGAAATCTTCCTTCCCTTTTCACATATAAGTGCGTGGCACCTTGGGAGTTCAGGGCTTTGGTCCTGAGCCTCTGACAACCGTGGTCATTAAGGAGCAACATTAGCAGTTTTAGAAATACTTCCAAGACTATTTGCAGTGTTCATCCAGCGTGAAGTAATTAATTGCCAGCACCGGATACGTGCATTTCCTTTGCCAGGGGTGCTTTAATTGTGTGGAGTGGCTGTGTTGCTGTGCCTGGGAGAATGTACCAGCAGGGTGAGGGCAAAGGCAGGAGCGCTTGGCAGGTGAGGAGCTGCAGCTTGGCTCATGCAGCATCAGGCTAAAAATACTGCGGCCCTGGCACGTCCTGCACTCAGACAGAGGCTGCAGCAACCAGCACGCAGGTTCTTCCTCACCTATCCAAAATAGCAGATAGCTCCTAACAATCTGGATTGGCTCCTGTGGGCTTAATATAGTCACCACTTAGTCTCATCCTCACAAGTACCTTTATAAAAAGATCCTCAGGAGAGCCTGGCCTCTGCTGAAGGCTCTCTCAACAGTGGAGTTTCAGAGCCATGGGAGGAAAAACCGTGTGGTGGGCTCAGAATTAGCTGCACACCTTCCCCTGACTGCTGTGGCAGGGTGCTATTCCCACAGCATCATTAGCAGTATTACTGCTGCTGTCGTTTTTGCTGCTGTCACCACTTCACCCTCGCCAGGAGGGACTTGCCCGCCGAGGCAGTGCCTGATCCACACTGTTACTCCAAGCACAGCGTGGACAGGCACCTCCAGTGTTGTACAGCTCCACGAGGGGCTCCTTTGTGGCTGTGGAAGGGTCAGCCAGCTGCAGCTAGCCAGAGGGAAAGGAACTGGAGGGGATAAGGGGTGGATGGGGGCAAAACACACCTGCACGAAGGGAGGCTGAGGTGAAGCCAATGAGGAGCTCACAGAGGATCTCAGGTTCTTCTTCTCCCAAGTCACCCACCTAACCATGTCAGTATTAAAACTAAAAACTTCGGTTTATGAGTCACTGAAGGTCTTCTTTCCAACTCTGCAACTCCTGAAAGGTGGCAGAGTCCAGCAGTGCCCAGACGCCGTCTGTGCAGGGAGCCAGGCTCCATCTGAGCTGGGAATGTTCATAATGAGTCCAGATTTTTGCCTCTTCGGTGTCTGCCTTACTTCTAGAGCTGTTTAGTGGGCCAGGAGAATCCAAGTTGTCTTCTGCATCTTTCTTTTCCTCTCTCACGTTTTTATGCCCTTCAAGGGTTTTCACAGACTCCACATCAGTGAGCTTGCAAAAGAAAATCAAGAGTGGCAGTGCATAATTACCAGACAAAACACAGGCACATAACTGGGGGAAAGAACTTTCCTTCACTTTTTAAAAAAGACTTGTACTTACAGTGACCTTTTAATCAGATGCAGCAAAACATGTTGCTTAAATGAGAACCATGATCACAAAAACAACCCCGAACCAACCAAAACCCAAAACATATTTTTTAATGTGGAATAAGACTTTGGGTTCCCCTAGAAATGAGTGGCAGGTAAAGGGTGTTAAGCAGTTTGCTGAATCCAGTGACTGAAAGAAGATTCAATGAATTTTCACTGTAAAACAGGGCTTTGAAAAATGCCTTCCTGTTCAGAGTCCTGCTCCCAGGTTCTGTTTTTCCTCTGTCATCACTGGAGATCAAACCTATCATCTTCTTGCAATCCCACCTTCAGCTGCCTTTCCCATCACGACCAGGAGTTAGGGCTCAGGGAAGGGATGGCTCAATGATTTTCTCCCCCTCCATGTCGTGTGCACTTGCAGAGATGCTGTAAGAACAAGGGCTGTATTCCCCCAGATCTTGTCTGGACAGCAGATAAATGACTGAAAGGCTTTAAACTTCTTTGAAACTTTGCAGTTCACCTTTTTAAGTATCAAAGGAGTGGAGTAAAGAAAAATCAAAGACTTTTTTTGGTGCTTAAGTAGGGTATTTCAGGTACAGAGGAGCACAAACCTTCGTCTCCTTTCTCCAAGAGAAGAGCTTTCCTTTTCCTTTAATTTTCCAAAACCAGCTTTCACACTGCCTGAATGTCAGAGCAGATGGGAGCCATGAAATCATGGCAAACTGATCAGAGGAAGATGAGACGTGGAGGATTTAGTTACTCTGAGTAGTCAGAATAAGCTCCTTGTAAATATGTAGTACTTAATCCATCCTGTAGGTCTGGGGATCACTGGAACTTCTCTTGAGTAAACCAAATTGTTCTTGTTTGTTTTGCAACCTAAAGGACAAAAAACTCAAAGAGCAAGAAAAGAAAGGGGAGATTCTTCACCGTCAGCTCCCAAAGAAAACTGAGAAAAGTCCAGTTTCATATAGACAGCCTTCTTCCTGTCTTATCTCACAGATCCAGAACACCAAGGCTCTGCTGAAGGACCGGAAAGTCGCCAAGGCCGGGGGTCCGGACAAAGGTCAGTGGGACAAAGGCCAGTGGTGGGTCTGGGTGTGCATGGGTGGTGGGGTGCTTTGAGCCTGTCCTGCCCTGTCTGTGTGTGCTCGTGGCTAAAGGCTCCGGCTCTGTGTTCCCTGTCCCTCTGGGGGTGCTGTGGGCAAGGGGCCTGGGTAATGTCAGCACAGGTGGAATGAAACACCCTGAGGAAACCATGGTGGTGCTCAGCAGCCAGGAGTCCCCACTTGCTGTGTTTGACAGAATTCCTGCAGAGCTTTAAGGAGGCAGTTTCTTTCCCTGTTTACATATGCTCACACCAAATCATCCACACTCACGATGGTGTTTTGAAAGCATCACCACCCACCCCAGATCACGGAGGAACCAGAGCTGGTAGCCAAGCTTCTTCCTACCAGCCACTGTGTTTTCCTGAGAGGGGGCTAAGGAGCAGCATGGGAAAATCCGTGACCTCGAGGAGTCCCTGGGAGCTGATGGTGGAGGAAAGGGAAAGAGGCAGCCTCAAGGGAAGGCAGGTGGGACTGCCAACCTCAGCGATTGCCCATCAGCGAAAGGAAGGGGGAAATCATGAGCAGGGAAGGGAAAAGATGTGATAGCCAGAGGAGAGCAGGGCATTAATCACAAAGGGCAGCCTGAGAGGGGTGGGTGAAAACTGCTGGCAAAAGGAGGGTGGAGAAAGGAGTGGAGGAAAAGGGGAGTCAGCAGGGAAAATGGGGTGTGGGCAGTGCACAGCTGGATGGGAGACACTGAGGAGCAGGAAGGTGATGTAGCCCACTGCTGTGGAAAAATGTCACACCGTTTAAGGTAGTCGACATGGCCAAATCACTGTGTCATAGTTGAGATGGCCACGACACTCAGAGGGCTTCTCCAAAAACCTCAGGGGGCTCCAAGCATCAGCACCTCGTTAGCTAAAGGTCTCTCATACTTTTCAGAAGGCTTCACACACCAGCACCTTGATATTCAAAAGTCTCTATATTGCCTCCCACAGGCAGCTCCACACAGCTCTCAGGGTCTGTCCATTTATACCGGCAGCTGGTCTGTACACTCAGTGCCTCTGCTCTCCTTCTCTCTTCCTTCTGCTGTCCCGGCCAGCTCCTTCCTATCCCTATCCCTGTCCCAGCCACCCACCCCTGCCTGTCCCTGGTGCAAAGTCCTACAGAGTCTTACCTTGTCTGTCCCTTGCACGACCTCCTGTCCCTGGTTCTTCACAGCACAGCAGCAGACTGTAACAGGACTTCACACCCATAGCTGGGAGGACAAAACTGTCCCCACTCTTTGATAAATAACAGAGCTGCAATACATTGGAGGAAAAATTACCTTCTGCACTACCTCTGTCTTCCTACACACAGTTAAATAAATGGAACTAAATGTTAAATAACTGGGAACTAAATGAGGGGAGGTCACTACAGAGAGGTGTGGGGAAATACAGTGATTTTGAATTGAAAAAAACATTTCCTGTGGTGTCAGGGTTATTCAGAGTGGTGGCTTGTGATGCTTTCATGGTCCTTGTCGTGACTGGATAATTTATCATTTGTTGTGCTCAACATGAAAAAAATTGTCCAAATAGTGTCTGTCTGGCAGCACAGGAACCTCTGCTGCAAGGTGGCAGGAGTCCAGAGAGCTGGTCAGGAATGGGATATACTTTCAGTGAAAAAAATGTTAAAAAAAAATATAAAAATGCCCATTTTCCTCAGATTTGCCATCCTTTTTGGGAGGAAGGTACAGGGGGAAGAAAATCTAGTTCATTTTTTCCCTCTTTATGTTTCTCCCTGCTTTCTTGTTCTGAAACCTGAAAATCATGCAGATGTCAGCTAAAACATCTCTCTGCTTATGGAGACTGTGTTTTGACACATTTTAAATAATTTTGGCCAGTTTTAGAAAGAAACTGGTCGAATGGAACTTCTTTCTACTTTTACCAGACAAGTGTGAGATTTCATCCTGTTCATCCATTCAGGTCTCAACCCCTGACAAGACCATCCCTCCACAAGAAATACATGTGAGATTTGTGGCTGTGACCTGAGTGCTGGCAGAGCTAAATTATTTTAGGGCCTTTTTAGATGATTCGAGACCGAGGGAACTGATGGAATAGCTACCGGTTAATTCAATTAGGAGGACCTGGCAATCAGGTTCCTTGGACAGCTTTCCATCAAGGCAGCAGAACGTGCTTGCTTGTGATTAGCTTGGCATAAGGCAGTGCCAGCGTTCTGTAGGAACTGAGCAGATCTTCTCCACGAGCTGTTTTGTTTGACTGGGCCAAATCCTGCAAAGATTGTTCCATTTATTTTCAGCCCTTGCTGGAGGAAGGTTCTCGCTGAAGTTGAGGCAGCAAATCTGTTCCAACTGTAACAGCCTGAATCTGGCCGGTGCTGCTACTCCATATTTACATGTGTGAAACCAGGAACAGATTTTGTTCCAAAATGCAAGGAGAGCCATCAGGGATAAGCTCACTGCGCACCCCTGTGTCTCTAGGTGTGTCAGTGAACACAGGACCAGCAGGAGCCACACAAAGTTGTGCTAAGAAGGGAGGAATGTTAGACTTCTCAGGCGGTGGCATTAGAGGATATAATTAATACAAACAGCTTGAAGACATCTGTGGTTTTCCCTTTCAAGTCCCTGTCACAGTTTAAGCACTTTTCCTGCTTGTGAGGAGCAGGGCAGATACCCAGGAAACAACGGCGTTGGTATTAAGGGAGGGTGGGGGAATCGGGTTTTGGGTGTACCCCAGACCCAGATTTGCTGCAGCTGGTGCATTTATGGGGTTCCTGTGTTTGAGGTGCCCGCCAGGGCAGGCAGTGCTGGTAACTGCAAAGTGCTCTTCTGCTTCCTTCTCCCGTTGCTCTACAGACTCCGGCGGTGGCGTCAGCCCGTTCCACGAGCCCCTGGCACCCAAGATGGGCTGTGTCACTTCCAGCTCCCTGGAATACCTGGAGGTCCAGCAGCCGCCCCCCAGGACCCCCCGGCTCCTCAAGAGGCAGGAGTCTCCCCAGCCGGAGCCGTCACGGATCGGGGGCCGGGCAAAGGACTCCCCCCTCACCCTGAATATTGTGCACTCCTTCGAGTCAGTTGACAGAGAGGACCAAATAGACCAAGTTTCCCCCTCTCACCAGTACAGAATCTTAGGCTCACCAGTGAATTTCCCTTACAAAAGCTCAAGTGAAAGGACACTGTCCCCGCTCTTTCCCCCACGCAGCACGTCCCCCATCCACCCCACCCAGGTGTCTTTCACGTATGAAGAGAAAGCGTATCCAGCAAAGGAAGAAGCAGTGTCCCCTACTCAGCTGGTGCCCAGCAACCCCCTGGGCAGCCCAAACTGTGTGAAAAGCAGGGGCAGGTTCCCCATGATGGGGATCGGACAGATGCTGCGGAAGAGGAACCAGAGCATGCAGTCGGCGAGCGAAAAGCCCCTGGAAGCCAGGATGCCTCAGCTGCAGCAGATGAGCCCCACGCAGATTTCCTTCAATGCAGAGGCTGTCAGCGGCCAGTGTTAGTCTGACATCCTGGGATTTGCACGGCTCTTCTCTGGGATCCAACCTTTTTCTCCTTTAAGCAAGAAGGGAAAGCCA
Organism: Nicator chloris; assembly: GCA_013400495.1. Classification (NCBI taxonomy): domain Eukaryota; kingdom Metazoa; phylum Chordata; class Aves; order Passeriformes; family Pycnonotidae; genus Nicator; species Nicator chloris. The sequence goes on along the minus strand of WAAE01020579.1, from coordinate 268,135 downwards.
CAGGCACGCTGCTGTCACCACGTGATACCCCGCAGTGGTGCAGCACAGGAAATCGGAGGTTTGCTTGCAAGGAAGGCATTGTCCTACATATTAAAGTTGGAAGAAAGGGCTCTGCTTGTGCTGTTAAGAAATATTCGCATTTGGCATCTGACTGTACAGTAAAACATCCTGCGGGAGCTGCGTGAATCTGCATTTTCACTGCTCTCACCTGCTGTCGCAGCGAGGTTGGGTGGAAGAACCGCGAGCACCGAGGGTTTGGTTCCTCCAGGAAATCAGTGGTGCCACGGATGCCGGGCCGGGATCTGTGGTGAGACTGTGCCTGCTCCGCCTGCCTGTGCCACACAGCACGTGGTACTGCTGCAGGCATTGTCCCTGGGGCAGGCAAGGGGGAAAACCCCAGATACTCTGTCCAAAGTGAGCTTGCTGACAAGCCCTGCCAAGAAGAGGAAGGTGGTAGAAGCTTGAATGAAGACACGAGTGGTCTAATTCAGAAAAAGTGGGAATATTGGAATTCAAAGCAGATTTTACTGTTATTTACATAAAGTAGGTAATAACACAATCATTTTTTTCATAAAGGAAACTATGATTTAATCATGTCACAAGAAACATGATTATTTAAAAAGAAGTGTCATCGTGTGGAAATTCACTGCATTAAAGGCCAGTTCCTTTCATATGAGGGGTCTGCAAGCAGGTGCTTCAAACAGAAGTCCAGACTGCAACAGGCTGTGTTTAAACAATCAGCCAGGACCTGCATTAGCCCCTGTTACATCAAGGCAGCATTGAACACACCTGAAGGCTTCTCTGAGACTGCAGTGAATTAAAAAGACTAATAAAGGACACATGAAACTGTACCAAGTCCATTTTATACTCCAAGATTGGTAACGTAGTGGTTACCAAAAACTGGGTATTGTTATGAGCAGTGAAGATTAACTTTCTTAAAAGACACCATGTTCTGTATACCAGTCTTTTTTTCTAAGTAAATGATACATCTGAGAGGTTGCAACATTTTTTTTGGTTCTGTTTCAGTCCTCAAACCCTTTCCTATAAATTAGAAGGTTTAGCCAAAGACACCGTGCTCTTTTCTCTCGTCTGTACCACCCCTGTGTACGTGTTTGTGTGTTCAGAGCAACTCAGCAAAGCTTGTTCCAGCCTGGTTCCCCCATGGGCAGCTCTGGCCCACACTGCTCCCACCACTGAATCTCATTTCAAAACCAGGAAGCAGAGGTGGTGTCTTCTTGTCGTTGGAAGATGGGATGTTGCCACTGGTAGGAATCCATCCATCCTTTTACAAACAATTTCATTGCCCCGTTGGTGTCCGTGCAGATGCTGAGGGTTCCCCCTGTTTGGGAAGTTTTCCTTCCAGTTCCATGAGCAGGATATTCAGAGCCCGGATCAGGAGGGGCAGCAGAGGCACAGGAGAAGGTCCCCAGCAGAGCCCACAGCTGAGCCTTTGCTCCTGGTTTGCAGCACAACATGGGGCTGACACCAGAATCTGCATGAAAAAATGGACTTGAATCCAAATACTGACAGACAACTGGACTGCTCAGTGCTGGCAAAACCAGCAGAGTGATGCCCAGAGCACCTATCTCATCCCTGCAGGTGGGACCTTCCCCTAACTCCTAAACTGGAGTTTGGCACTGGAGAGTCCATGTGCATCTTGGACTCTTCAGGGGAATGAGGTCTCCCACCTCTGAAGGAGTTGTGCTACCTGTAAAATAATACACATGAAAGCCCCAACATGATGAGAAAAGACAGCCCTGGAAAAATTCTACCCATTTTCAGATCCAGAAGTGTTGCATTCTATTTGTAGAGAGCACCTGTGCATCCCAGGGGGCCCTTTTAATGCCTTTGTTGATAAACGTCAAAGCGTTTTCATTCTCTTCATGCTAAGAACACATTTGTGCTGCCAAGCCAGTGGGCAGGGAGCACTGAAGTCAGGGAGCACTGAGGTCAGGCACCACTGAAATCAGGGACCACTGAGGTCAGGGACCACTGAAATCAGGCACCACTGAGGTCAGGGACCACTGAAATCCCCCCTTTGTGTGCATCAGACTCACATACCTGAACAGATGGCAGATGCCGACTTGAATCACAAACTCAGGTTTATTTGGAACCCAGTAAGAGGTTGGGGGAGGCAGGAAAGGGACATGTTTTGGGTGGGGTTTTTTTTGTTGTTGTTGTTGGTTTTGGGTTTTTTTTTGTGGAAACATGGGAAATATGTGTGAGAATCAGAGTGAAAATGAATGTTAAATCGTTTCTTATATTTATAGAGAATATAGGAGTACTACACTGCTAAAACATAACCATGTATTCAGCATAGTCAGTAGCTATGTGCAGTCCAGCTGCAGTGACCACAGAAGGGACCTACTGAATATCATAGTGGAAATTCCAGTGGGGCAAAAGCTGTATTTGGTATCATTATTAAATATATGTACTTTTTGAACAAGATTGCCACAGACTGCTGACTTTGTTTGCCAGGTCAGTGTGTAGCAAAGATAATCTCAGGACAAAAACTGCAAGGCCAGGTTGGATGGGGCTTGGAGCAACCCGGTCTAGTGGAAGTTTGAGATCTTTTTCTGGTGTTTGCCTCAGTCTTGGCACCAAACCTGTCATGAATCTGTTTGACAGCTGAGAATACACCTTCCACTTCGGGTTGGGTGTTGGGAAAAGAGCAGTTCTGAGCTGTGCAAGATGGAAACACCTCTGGGGGCCTTTCTGAGCAATGGAGCAGCTGTGAAACACAGGAGGGGTTTGCAAACTGATCACTGGGCAGCAGTTCAGGATCCAGAGTGGTAAAAGTGTTTTTGTTCAGGCTCTTCTGCCTGGAAAAACAGGTGTTGGATTTATTCAGTGAGAAAGAGAGAAATCAGCAGCTGTTGCCGAAGGTGTTGGTCTTTGTACTTCTCCTGTAAACGGGCTGCTAAATGCTAAAAAACTTCACTGCTTGTAGCACCCCAAGCTCATATGGGCCATGCTTATCCACAAGTGAGCAGAAAATTCAGGGGCACTATTGCTGTGTGCAGAAGTTTGGATTTTGCCTGCCTCTTCCCTGACTTTTCCATCCTCTGTGGCCACAAATGGTCAATTTTCTCTCGTGTATCCTCCCTCCACATGGCTTCCTTGGAGCATCACAGAACTGTTCAAGATTTGATCTCAAAGGAAGCCTGTAATAGGATGCTTTCTGTTCCTGAGGCACAGGCAATCAGAAGAACAAAGGGCTTCCAGATAGAGCCCGGAGTGGGTTTGGAATTTGCAGGAGCAACTCTGCTGTCTCCCTGCTGATGTCAGGAGAGAAGAAATAAGATGTTCATTGAGTAAGGGTGAGGTTCTAAGCTTGTTTTAAAATCAAAAGGATTTTATGATATTATTAATGTTTGTGTGAAGACTACTCTTCTACCTATACAAGGCAAAAAAACCCCAATTCCTTGTATCTCTTACAAGCAGAAAGGACAGAATCAAGAACAAAGAAAGGTCACCAGAGGCTTTATTTTCAGATGGCTGTTAGATAAAAAGGTTTTTCTCTCCCATCTCTGCCTGCTCCCAGACAATTTGCCTCTGTGTGGACTTGGAACCATGTTTCCTGGGCATCCCAGTGAGCTGATTGGAGTTTCCTCTACCTGGTCACCAAACCTCATAAAATCTGGAAAATACCTTATTTCATTTCCCTTTGGTAGAAAGCAGCCAGGAGGGCTCAGACATTTTTCAGGGGGCTGAGGGATGCTGATGGGATCTGTGATAGGTGCTCCCAGGCATGACCTTTTCTGACAGCTCATAAACAGAAATCCAAAGCCTTTTTCTTTGTTTAAACAGGAAGGGAAACTTCAGTTGTGAAAGAACCGATCTGCAATGGGTCTGCCTCAACCTTCACAGCAAAAACTACTCAACCTTTCACATTCCCTGCCCCAGAGACAGGAGATTCTCTCAGTTTCTCCTGCGTGGGAGAAGGAGGACACAGCAGGCTTGTGCAAAGGTGTCACTGCAGGGGACAGGGACAGGGCCTCGCTCTGTCGGTGCATGGTGACAAAACTGTCACAGGTCACCAGCTCTCCTGGCCTGGAATGCTCCCCAGTGAACCTGAGAGGTTTCAATCTGCTTTTAACATTTCTGGAGCCTCCAGGCTCTGTTGGGAGTGACACTGCAGCTGGGCTGGGTGCAGAGTCCTGGATGAAAAGACCTGGATGCTCGTGCAGGAAGAGTGCTTTGGAATATAAGGCTGGGGAAAACAAAGTGTCTGAGAACACAGATTTAGGTAAAGTGGGAATGCATCTGGTGCTTCTCCCCAAACTGAAAATAGTTCTATGCTAACCTTTCCCCTTCCTAAATAAGTGAGATAATGCTTTTGAAAGCACTCCTTAGCCCTTCCAGCAGCTGTGTTTGGAGTTTCTCTGCTGAACCAGCATTCCTAGCAGCACTTGCTGTGCAATGTTCACTTCAGCTGGAGCAGCTCCACTGCAGTTTCAGGGCTGGTGCAACATCTGAAGGATGGAAAGGGAGCTGCCAGGGAGGCTCTCTGCCAGGCAGGGCTGTCAGGAGAGGGGCTCAGGCCTGGCCCAGGTGGAGCAGCTGCTTAAAATCACAGGTACACAGGTTGTCCCTAAGGGCTCGGATGCCTCTGCAAGCAGGAGAGGGTGGGCCCCACAGCTCTCCTCTGGGACGTGTTCAGTACAGCTCATAGCCAAAACTGCTCTGTGGACAGGTGTTTCGGTGTGTCTGTTCTATCAAGAAATGACTGGGAAATGGGGGGTGGGCGATGATTGGGGGTCTGTGTCAGCTGCCTTTACTGTACATCTGCAGATATGTCACTGGGGCGAAGCAGAGCAGACTGTCCGGAGCCTTACGAGGACAATGGATCACTACACCCTGGGGCCCCTCTTACAGCACTTCATTTCACCGTTTCAGCCACAGATGCAGCTGCCTGTGATGCCTCTGTCCTTTCCTGGTGACTGGGTAGGGATGTGAGCCTTCAGCTGTGCTGGGAGCTGCATTGGGAGCAGCTTTGCCCTGGAAGTCCTGGGTGGGAAACACTCGCCCGGCTGTCCTGGGGCGCCTCTGGGTGCACTTTTGCATTGCTGCTCTTTCTCAGGGTTCACCCCCTCCAAGGCTGCTGAATGCATGGGGTGTTGGATGCACCAATCCCTGCAGCTGTTAGCCACAGTTGCCATTCCCCTTCTCCTCCGTGTCCCACGGACATGCTGAGGGACAGGAATGGGGCAGGGACCTGCCCGTGCTTCAGAGCAGCTGGGCTCTGGCAAACCCCATGGATGCCCCGAGTGTTCTTTTTCTCAGAGCTGTGCTCTCTTTTCCACATGGAAGAGATGACATATTTAGGTCTGCTCTCCAGAGGGAAGCTCTAAGCTACCTGCAGCTGAGGGCAGTCCCTGAGTTTGCCCGTGATAAGGCACCAGGAAAGGACTCATGTCCAAGGTGCATGCCAGTCACGGCTCCAAGATGTGTTTGTGGCACTTGGTGTCCGTCTGTCCTGCCTGTAGCTGTGGGTACAGCCATGAGAGACGCTTGTGCTCCATCCTGAGTGAGGAGCTGGGCTGGCAGATGGCCTGGAGCTGCGACTAGAGCACATCAAACACTTACTGTGTCTCTAAGTGTCAGCAAAATGCTGTCTTGCCTACCCCCAGCCCAGCTTTTTCCTGGGGTTTCAGGAGAGGGGAGGACGTGCTGCTGCCCAGGGAACGTGCTGGGGTTCATAGTCTGGGCTACTGTGCCTGCCTGGCCTCTGGTCCAGGCTGGGAGCCCTGGCGTGGGGACCTGAGGTGACATGAGCCCTGCATGGACACACCCACAGACCTGCTGACCTGTGGTTTCCACTGAGTTCCCTGCCCCTGAGGCAAGGCTTTGCACACAGTGCAGGGTTTTCTGTGAGGTTAAACCCCTTCATTAGCATGAGGGATGGGAGACCCTTCAAAAGTCCAAATCCAGCCATTCCTCTGACAAACAACCCTCACCTCCCACCACCTCCACCAGTGACAGGGACCTGGTCAAGGTCAGAGGGACTTTTCTGCCTCAGGAAGTTCCACCTGCATGCCCACTGTTAGCAGGGAGGGAAGAACCTCCTTTTGCCTTCACCAGCGTGGAGAGAAGCTCAGGGTTGCACCTGTTGCTCAGTGCTGAGCTGAGCCCCTGAGCCCAGGCTGGGGGGTTGCAGCAGTCTCCATAGTGATTAATTGCATCTCTGCAGACAGGGCAGCGTGACTTGGCGGGGGGAGTCGGGCTGCAGAAGCAGGAATGAGCCAGGCGGAGAAAATAAGGCACGTCTGGCTGAGCAGACCTGCCCTGTGCTCCCACAGCCCCTCCTGCTCTGTGGAAGGTGTTCAGGTGCCAGCACGGCGCTGAGGCAGAGCTGGAGAATTCCCCCTGTCACCCAAACAAGTGATTTCATGGAAGATGAGACTTCCCTGCCCGCCACACCTGATCCAAAGGCAGCAGCGATGAGGAGGCGCAGGCTGACAGCGCCGGAGGATGAAAATCCTCGTGGTGTTCCCTGATGCCTGTGCTGAACTATCCTTCCAGGAGACAGGGATGTGGCATCTCCCTGAGCCCTCTCACGGCCTGTGCTGTGGGATACCTGGGCCAACACCCTACGACTGATTTAGGGATGCTCAAACGTTACAGGGAAGAAAGGATGTCAGGAAACAAATGCCTTGCACATTTCTGTCTTTGCTGGGAGAGCCTAACGCTGTGGCTCAGACAATTCCTTCTCTTCCCAGCCCACCCTTTTCTCAGAATGTTTCCCACTGCATGAATTGTGGTTGCCAAGAGAGCAGCCTGCGTGGACAGTACCATCTTTCTTCAGTTACCTGCAATCCCCTTTGAATGAAGACACCGAATCCCGAGTGCCTGCCAGGCTGGGAAGCCGAGTGTTTACCTGTGCCTCCCAGGCTGAGGATGGGATTACACAGCATTTAGGGAACATCAGGCTCACCTGTTCAAAGGGATGCTGACATCTCAGAACCAATTCTTACAGGGTATTTACACTGACCATCCTCAAATCCTTTCAGGCTTGTTAAATGAAACCTTAAAAGTCAACTCCTTAAACCCATTGTGGTTTGTGCTTTGTGCTGGGGTGATGAGGGGCGAGAAAGGCAAACTACTGGCAATTACCCGTGTCACAGTGTGACACTGTGCCTCGTGTCCCAGGCAGCACCATGGTGACAGCCCTGCTCAGGCCCAGGTACTGACCTGGAAACATGAGATGGCTGTGGAGGGGTTTTCATCTTTGAAAGAAAAAGTAATTGATGCCTTGAAGTGGCTGCTGTGCCTTCAGAAACTGAAAGAGCTACTGACTGTACAGTATTTTTTAATAACTAGTCATGCAAACCTAGGATTGCAGTCATGAATTCATGTATTTTAATAGATATGAATCTTATTGCTCCTTATTATCTAAAAATCCTTGTGCACAGCTTCCCCGTACTTCTTCCAGCAAGGGGCCTTCCCAAAGCAGCCGTGCTTGAGCAGAGGGCTTAGACAAAAAAATAAGTGTTAGGGATGGCTTGTCTCGGATAAGACAGGACAGTGCTTTTACTGTCCTGATCTTTCCCTTTGAGCCTCTCTCCAAGTAGTTGCTGGTGCTCGTTTTAGAGGTTTAGGTTGGTCTGTGCACCACTTGAGGGTGGAAGGACTGCTCCTGTCACGTCTCTAAAGGCACCACAGGACCTGGCAGGACTCCTGATCTTCAGTGGTTGGTGATGTTCATGTATGTGCAAGTTTGTCCTTAAAACTGAGGCCTGGCATATCTGGGAAAATTGTGGCTTTTGCAAAATTTCACAAAGTTTTCTGATTACTACTTTCCCTCCTGTAATTTGTGCACATCTGATAAATAGTTGTATTCCTAAGGTTGCATAAAGTTTACATGTATATTTTAAAGTTCAAAACTTCTGCTGGGATGCTTTAGCTACGAGCAGCAAATTTTGTTTGCTGTGATGGTGAGAGATAAAAGGGGGCAGTGAAAGAGGGCAGGAGGACTTGGGGCGTGGTGGATGGGCTTGTCTGTAGCAGTCAGCATTAAGGGAAGAACAGGCACAGGTTGTAAAACCTCTTGCAATGAAAAGCAGGTTGCTGGAGAGCCAAAATCCAAGAGAAATCCGTGGACAAGCAGAGCAGGAGTTGCTGCTCTGTTGCTAGGTGATGAATCTGTTATCATGCTAATGACAGTGAAGGATGATACTGGTACCAATAAAACATCTTTCATCTGAGAATCACCAAGGGTTTTCCAGACAGCAAGGCTGTATTATTCCCATTTACTAGAGGCACACACAGAGATGAATTGATTTGCCAAAGGTCACTGACAGATTTCGGAATAAGAAATTGCCCTATTTGAGTTTTATTAGGCTGGGGATTGCCATAAACCCTTTCTCTGCAATCAATCCTTTCCCCTGCCCTCATCCATCACCCCCACATCCCTCTCTCTTGAGGGGACATGCTCCTGTCTTGTTTGTCATCTTGTCCTGTTTAGGTTACAGGATCCCCTGGCCCTCGAGTGAGGCCTAGCAGGGGTTGTGGAGGGCAGAGCCATGCATGGACCAAGCTCAGATGTTTTGGGGCTGCATGAACAAGAAGAAAGCAACCATTTCTCCCAGGTACTCTGACCAGGGAAAATCCAAGGGGCTCCTCAGGGACAGCAGTGCTGTGACTTTGGGGTGAAGGGCTTTTGAGGTTCCCCCCTTAGACACTCACCCCCAGCACAGCCCATGAGAGGACAAGAGGCTGTGTGAGGAGAAATGCAAACTCTCCTAAACTGCCCCAAAAACATCTCTCCCTGACTGTCTGCACAGCTCTTCCCAGTACTGGGAGTTCTCAGGTGTGAATCAGTGCAGGCATGAGTCAGGCATCCCTTTTTGTTAGAGATCGTGAGGGAAACACGGGCGAGCCACAATTCTGGCACTTGTAGGAGAATAACCATTTGATTTCTGCTGGAAGAACAACATTTCCGTGATGACGAGGAGCAGCCTGCATTCCTTGATGAGCTGGTGTAGTCTGGCAAGGAGAACAGGGTGGGAACACGGGGAATGCCTACAGGAGAGGTTTTACAGAGTCATCCTTCCCTGGGGTCAGAGCTGGATGTGTGTCCCACCAGGCGCCTCCTAAGAGGCTTCCAAAGACACAAACCCCGCAGCTTCCCCTGTCTCTGAGAGGAACACTGGGACTAGACATGAAAACAGGGCTTTTACAGCCTTGATTTCCTTTTCTTGATGTGTAAAATGGGGAAGCATCTCATCTCTGTCTGACTGTCACTGCGAGAAACTACCTAGTCTTTCTACAATGCAAATTGCATTCACGGGAGGTGTTAAGCATTTGAATTACTCTGCTCCTGCTTTTCCTACTTCCCAGAGTCCTGGCAGGGTTTTCTCAGCCTCACTTACTTCAGGGCAGGGGGACACAGCCCCAGAACAACTGGAGCACAGGGGCCAAGCAGCAGTTTTGTGGGCTTTGTTCAATTTGTGTAAAAGACCAAGACAGTTTAAAACCTCAGGGCATGTCTGTCAAATAGATCCTACTGGGCTGCTACATCCTCCTAATTGATGTAGGGCTGCCACTGACCGGCTAAGGAAAAAAAATCTGTGTTAGCTCCAATCCTGAAAAACATGTGTTGTAGACAGCAATTTAATGTTAGCAGGTGCTCTGCTGGACCGGGACTGGTTTCCTTTACCACGGGAAAACCAAAATCAAGCAAAAAAATCTCCAAATCAAAGCCCCAAACCCCAACTGACATTTTTGTAGGTAAATGCACACTCAGGGCAAGCAGGGATATTAGGAGTAGTGGAGCAGGGTAAAGTGAGCCAAGGAAAACCCCTCATGGCCCTCACAGTCTTAGACTTTGGGTTATGCTTGAGCCTGACTTGCAGAAGAGCTTGGAAGCTCTGGACTTGATTAACTCCTTCCAAAAAGTCGCTTCAAAGCAGGGAGCAGGGACAGGGAGCAGCAGGAGGGAGGCAGAACAAGCTGATCTCAGAATTGTTTAAAACTTGGCAGCTGGGCCAGCCTTTGATAATAAAACTCCCACCACTTCACTCTCAAATCGTGACTGAGAGAAACAATGCTTATCTTCAAACCTGCCCTGCAATCCTGATAAGGCCTTTGTGCAGCACACTTTGGGACACTAGGAGGGGGTTAAACAGAAAAAATAACCTTAAACTACCGTTTTCTGTTATTCTCATAGGGACAAAAAAACCAAAATAGACACAAATGGTTCAGATTTGCTCCAGGCTTGCACCAGTTGCTCGATGTGGGGTCTGGGCTGTGTTGAAGGAGCACCTGAAGGGGAGGAGCTGAGCTCTTTGCCTTTGACGTGCAGCCAGGCCTTTCCTGAGGTGGTCCCTTCCCAGAAGCAGCACAAGGCTTTCTGTCTCAGCTGCAGCCCTGGTGGAGGGCAGACTGCTGGACGAGATCCCATGGATATATCCCAGATCAATCTGTTTCACAGCCAAGCTCTCTCCACAGCCCACTCTTCCCTCTGGCAGTCCCTCCCCAGCCCCTCTCCGACAGCCCTGGGCTCTCTCGGAGCCCTAAACCTAATCCTAACCTCACCTCAGCAGCGGTGGGAGGCTGGCGCAGGATCATCAGGGTCTGGGAATCCTGGCACTGTTCTTTGGGAAGATCCCACAAGGTGTGGGAAAGAGAGAGCCTGAAATGAAAATATTGCTTGTTTCAGTATTTGGAAGGAAACAAAGAGAACAGGATTTCAGAGGAATGGGCAGTGTACCCCTGTCCCAGCTAAGCCTGTGAGGGAGCAACTTGTTACCTTTATGTAGTAGCTGGAACGCCTGGGAGCCTTCCTCAAGGATCAGCAGGGAATTTACGCACCAAAGAAACGGAGAAGAGCAGGATAACAGGGAGTGAATTTTGCTCACTCCAGAAGCGATGTCTATTTTCTGCAGGCCCTGCTCCCAAAAGGAGCATTTGCAGGGGGGTTAGGAGGAAAAGTCTAAATTTGTTTTGCAGTTTAGGGGGAATTTCCCCTCAGATTCCACGGGGAGATCAGCGAGGGGCCTGTTTGTGGTGCAGCGCCTGTGGCTCTCCCGGTGGCCCCTCTGAGGTGGGAGACGACCCCTGGGCACCCACGGGTGCCGGGGTGAGGACAGGCAGCCAGAGGGCGGCTGGATCCTCCTTCCTCTCCCTCAGATCAGTCTGTTTTGCACCCAACAGCTGTCTGACACCTGCCCCCCTGAGAGCAAGGCGGAAAAAAGGAGAGTCCTTCAAATTCAGGCACCAGCTCTTGCTTTTGTCACTCGCTCTAGTCAAAGGCTGCAGGCTCTGCAGGCCCGGCACCCACAGCTCCTCCACACGAACCTTCCCAGCACGTGCAAGGCCGAGCCATCCTTCCTCCCCATCTCCTCGTGCCTTTTCTTCATCAACAAACATTCCTTTCCTAAGCAGGAACTCATACACTAAAAACAGGCCTGGTCAGGTCGAGATCCACCCGAGTAGCAAAGAGTTCACAGCAATAATGCAGCCACAAAAAATAAGATAGAAATATAATTTCAGCTATTGCATGGATTATAAACCACATTTGTCTCAGTAACTTGAGGCCTGGCACAGCCACACACACGACAGACAAGTTGCCTTGAAAGAGAAGGGTTTCAGTCTCAGCCTTCCCAGCAAGGCATGGCCGCTGGCAAATGCTTCTGAATCCAAATATCTCCTGTCACCAAAGCCTAAAAAATCTGTGCCTCCACGGTACATTGTGTCTCTGTGTGCCTCTGGCTGACTTCTCCAACCTGCCCATGATTTCTGCTTCAGATCCTCATCTTTTCCTGGATTTGATAGGAATAATACAGGCATAATGATACCTTTTGCTGATTCTGCACTTGACAGGAGCATGCAGGATTGCTCTGTGTGGGTTGGGGCTTTTTGTTATTTACAATGGTATGTTTTGCCTTGGAAGAGGAAGGGTGACAATTCCAACAGCTTGTTATAATTCATTGTTTGGGTTCTTTTAATCACAGATGAAGGTGGGAGGTTCTGGTATTTTCAGGTGGCCTCAGAGCAGATGATCAGGGCCTGGCTGGAGGCAGCCCAGTCGTTAATGCTGGCAAAGGTTTCATTCCCAAAACCTCCCTGTGGAAGAGTTTCTGTGTTGTGCAAGCTGTCACCTTCAAGAAAAGGAGTTGTTCAACTGCTGCATGTGGAAGGTTGTTTTGGACAGCATGGTGTGGCAGGAAAAAGGTCATGAGCCACTTTGAGAGCTGATTTTATGGTGTTGCCCCTCTAAGCATCAGGTGTGGAAAAGTCTTTTGCTTCATGCTCAGCACAGGGATTTTCATATGGAATGGATGTTCCACTATATATAGGTATGTCATGATGCTTGTAGGACATGTTGGCATTACACATCCCACTTGACATGCCCTATCAACGTGGGCTGAGCAATTTCAGGTTGTATTTGAATAAAAGTGACTATATTTTTCCTGCAAGCACAAGTCAGTTAAAAATATCCTGTGGTTACTGCTTTGAAAATGCCTTCAAGCCAACTTACTCCTGTCACGAGGACAGGGCGATGTGACAGTCACATTCAAACACTCAGCTGCAGAGCCAGCTTGTCAATGGGAGCAGACCTAGCCTTAAGGAGAGGTGGGATGCCTTTCCCTGGCCACCACAGCCACCACACTGACCCCACGAGCTGCCCCTGCTTCTTCCTGGGCTGCTGGTGAGACTTGCCCAGTGTTACCAGTGACTACATACAGGACAAAGGTATATATAAATTTATAAATTTATATATTTATAAATATATAAAAAAATATATAGAACGCTCACTGACAATGAATATACAGCCCATAAATTGTATTTCCTGTCGTGGAACTGCTTCACAACACACAGAGCCATGAAAACCCAGGAAAAGTGGAATGTGTTCCTGTCATGCTCAGGATCACAGTCACATAATGGGCTTTTGTCACTCCTAAGTGGGTTATAAATACAGTCAGCTGTGAGATCCAGACCCAGACCTGTTCTGTGGGCTGTGGGGATTCTCCTGAGCTCAGAGGAGGGAAGAGGGGCCAGCAGTAAGTCTGAACACTGCTTTTCCCTGGAGGCTGAATGCTTTTGTGTCCACGGATGCAACTGTGCTCCCACCTGCACGTAAACAGGAGCCTGACACCTCTTGGATGTGGATTGGAGCTCTCTCCTCAGCCACTTCTGCTCAGGCTGAGGGTGCGAGTCCAGCTGCACAAAAAGGAAAGCTCAAAGTGCCAAAAGCAAGTGTCAGGGGACTGCAAGCTGCTTTTGGGGAAGGCGCTGGGTGAAGCAGTGAGGCCGAGGAGTGAGGGATGATGCAGTGCTCAGCGCTCACTGATGCTTGGCTGCATCCCCTGCGGGGCTGGTGTCCCTTGCAGAGGTCAGGGAGAGGGATAAAGGCCCCATCCGTGCAGAGGGATGTGAGGGTGGAGGAGGGAGAGAAGGATTCCTGTGCCCTGAGGATCAGAGACGACCCACAGGTGTGCCGGGGCAGATCTGCACCCCGCTTTGCCCCATGGAGAGAAAACAGAACAAACAGCAAAGCAGCAGCTGCACGAAAACCATATCTGAGCTTTCCCATCCATCAGGGGGCTCAGGTGAGGTGGGGGCTCAGCTGGGCAGAACTCTCTTTGAACTGATCCCGTTAGGAAACGGAGATCATTCATTTTGTCCCCCTGTAGTGGGGGAAGGAGCACAGAGCTCAGGGCATGTCCTGCCAGCGCTGAGCTGGAGCTCACACCAACATCCTGCCAGGCTCTGCAACCTTGTCAGGGCTCCGTGCAAGCAGGCATTTCACAGTGCAGTTCACTCTGACGTGTATATATTGATGTGGTACAGACACTTACACACATACACCTATGGCTGTGTACACACAGCCATAGATGGGGAAATGAAAATGTGCCGTGTCAGCTTCTCGCACAGACACGTGTTAACTCACACGTGAAAGTCTCCTGGCTGTTCAAGCAGAGCCAGGGTGATAACTGAACAGCCCACCCCAAACAAAGGACGTCTAGCAGCTGTTAAAAAAATCACAGGAGTGGTCAAAGCCCCTCGTGTCTTTTTATTTCCACACACACGTTCGCAATTTCCACTGGACCGATCGCTTTTGACTGATTGATTTCAGTGCTTTCAGACAGCACACATATGGAATTATTCAGGAGGTTGCTGTGTGTAATACTATGCTGGAATAATTGTTCCATTTAGCTTCATTCCCTATGCTTACAAAATCTTAGAGGAACTTAAAATACTCTTAACATCTATATGGGCACGTCGACATGCTTGGTTTGTGCATCTGAATGACAGAGTAAGAATGAATGTAATGCTATACCAAAGACTGATTCTGTACACAGAAGTCAGGAGAATCCAGATTTAATACTCTCACAGCATTGTTCATATTCTAAAGGTACAGGTCTCCTTAGGATCCACATTTGATATCCTCATTTGGATTCAGAATCACTTTGCTCACAGAGTTAAGAACTTGCTGTAAATAACAGTACCAAGGGCTACATCCTGTCCAGCTTGTCTGTCAAAGAGTTAAGGAAAAAAAACAGTGATGGTTTAATAGACAATGATGCAAAACTCAGCTTATTTATAGAAGAACAGGAAGAGGAAAATACACACAGACCATCTCTCCTGTGACGAGTTAGGATTAGGTTCTGTACAGTTAAAGCCGAACCAAGAGGAAGGAAAAGGGTGTTTGCTCTTGCTATAGATTTTGTGCGGTGAATGAAGATGATGTCAGGCTATTTGTTTGGCATGTGTGTTGAGGGAAGACAGATCTCTCCGACCTTGCTTGGAATTGTTTGAGTTCCCCAATTTGTTTGCTCTCTCTGAGTGGCTCTTTGGGGCACAGGGGAATGTGTCTGACCACCAACCTTTATTATGGTGGGAGAAAAACTGTAACTAGTTGGGGACCTCAAAAAATAGTGTCCTGAATTTGTCAGAAAAGCCATCAGATGAGAGGAAAGGCTGTCCATGACAAATTCACTGGCAATTTCAGCACCCAGCATTTATTGTCACTGCTGCATTTGACCGGGCAAGGCCTGCCCACCATCCCACCTCTAAAAACAGCCCAAGCCAGAAGGCTGGGGGATCTTTAGTTGTACAATAAAGAAGAAATGTCTGTCAGGTCTCTGAGGAGATGTAAATTGTTACAGTTCCTTCAGCAGCCATGCCAAGGGAGGATGTGCCAAAATGTTGAACTGTCCATCACCACTAGTGTTCTGGATTCGTTTGCTCATCCAGAATTTCTCCCTTGTTTGGAAAGGTGACATGTGTCTGTGGTAGAAAGGCATTCATAAAGGGCCAAGGAAGGTCCCATTTGCCACCAGAACATTGGCCCTTCCTGCCAGTTCAGCTGCATCTGGATTGGGAACCAGAGAAAAGCATTATTTGGTAAAAAGTGCATTCCTCATCAAAACCTCATTACCAGAACAGAAGCCAAGCACTCCACAACCTCCTCACAGCTGGTGGGCTCTCCCACTGCCATCTGATGAAGTACAGGAAAAGGAATCAGCCCTTTTTTTCCCTGCTTCTATTTCTCGAAAGGATTTGATTAACATTTAAATAGCAAGTTTAGCAATTGCCCTGTGTTGTGTATCATGCACATCTGCAACCACCTCCTATGCAAGTCTGTGGACTGTTCAACCTTTTGCCTTTCTTTTTATGGATCTCTTGGTAGCTTCCTTACCTCATTAGGCTTTTGAATTCTGAAATGAAAACTTGATGCCTGACTTCTCTGTCCCGCGTTTGTTTTTAAAGCCCCTTTTGAGGATATTAAATCAAGATCAGAGCCAATAACATTCTGGTTTAGGAGCACAGAGTGACTATTTAAGGTGTTTGGGACCTCCATATGATCGTTTATCACAACATTATCCCAGTTCAAATGTTTAATTATGGCATATTTTCAAATCCCTTTCCAGAAGCTCTATAAATACCTCAGCAACATCTGAAGACCAATTTAGCTGCCAACACCTAAAACTATCTTTTTTCACGCAGCCTGGCCTGTGCCTTCTCTGCTGCTAAAGGAGATTCTGTTTACATCTGTGTTCTGGGAGCCCATAAATGTTGTGTCCTTTCTCTGGCTGGTGTTTGCTGGCTGCCAGGGGCTGAATATCTTGTTTTGCAGACGTGGCTGTGTGGTTTTGCTCTTCCAAGAGGGAAGACAAAGGTCCTCCAAGGCAGATGAAGGTGCCCTTGGAAGGCTTCCCATATCCAAGCTATGATCTCCACATATGCTTGGACTTACTTGTTTTCGCTGTTCAGAGCGTGGGAAAACAACTTAAAAACAGACATTTAACACATTGGCTAAGTGATATTCAGGAGATTCTGTGCTAGACGGGGGCAGAGCCACGTCTGTGTATTGGAAAATAGTAAATTCATTGAAAAAAATGTGGCCTTAGCCTTTCTGGAATCATCAGTGGCTTGAGAACTGTCTGTGCTGGTACATTTATTTGGGGAAAATCCATTTATTTCAGAAAAGGATTCCTAAAATTGCCTGAAGGGTGGGAGATGGGAGGCAGTTCTTCTCAAGCAAAAAAAGAACTAAATTTACCCACCTCCCAGAGAATCCTTGCAAGCTTGAAACGGGGGACATTTCCTATTACAGATTTTAATGCCCTAGTTTTCCTTTTTGTTTGTTTTTCCCTTCACAAGGTCAGAAATCAGCATTTTGCTCAAGCTGAAGGCCTTATTTTGTGCAGAAAATAATGCCTCTTTGAGGGGGTGGATTTTTTTTCCCCCTCATGGGAGAAATGAATTTGAAATCTTTGGTAACTCAGTTCACTTCAGAGGGATTTTGAGCTGATTTGCTTTGTTTGGCCGATGTACTGAAAGATCCCTTCTGTTTTCTCTGCCCTAAGCAACATCCAGTCAGCTCTTCTGAAATGCTCTTTATCTAATCTTGCTATTTGTGATAAAATCCCAGAATGGTTTGTGTTGGAAGGGACCTTAAAGCCCATCCAGTCCCACCCCTGCTGTGGGCAGGGACACCTTCCACTGTCCCAGGGTGCGCCGAGCCCTGTCCAGCCTGGCCTTGGACACCGCCAGGGAGCCAGGGGCAGCCACAGCTTCTCTGGGAAATCCCTTTCAGTCCCTCCCTACCCTCACAGGGAGGAATTCCTTCCCAATAGCCCATCTAGCCCTGCCCCCTGACAGTGGGAAGACATTCCTCCTTGCCCTATCAATATAATTTAAACTCTTTATGTTGCCTTTTTCCCAACCTGGAAATGAGACCTGAGATAATTTTAATAAGGAGGTAATATAGAAGGGGATCTTTAATGAAGGCCTTCAGAGGCAGTTATGGAAAGATGTCCACAAAAGCCCACCCCCCCAAGGGTGAGTACATTTTTATAAGTTTTAGGAAATTACCATAATTGATAAAAAGCACCAGTTAGGAGGACAAGTGGTGATGCAATTCCCCCCCAGATCAATCCCCTTCTCTGGAGCCCCCTTCAGCACCAGCTGTACTTTGTCCATGAAAATGCATCCTGAAGAGTTGTTCTCAACCTTGGTAGCCTGGAAGAACCAAGATAGCTTTGGAGCCTCGTACCCCCCCAGAGCTTGGAGCTCCGGGATTTGTTTTGTCTTTCTGCTGGAGGAAAGGCCATGGAAAAGCACTGGGAAAACGAGTCACTGATACACTAGGCTACAGAGCTCCAAATATGTGTGTGGAGAATACAGAGAACATATAAAAGGAAAAAAGGCAAAACCTAAACAGCATCGTTTAAGATGTTTTTGCAACCCCACGGTAAAACTGAGTAGTGAGAGGTCCACCTGGAAATCCATGGCCTGGGGAAGAGCCCTGCAGTACCACAGGGTGATACAGGGCACAGCTCAACTCAGCTGGAATCAGATTTTGGCAAGAGTTCCAAAGTGCTGCAAAACATCTAGGCACTTGCCAAACCCCTACTGAAAAACAACAACAACAACAACAACAACAACAACAACAACAAAACCCTAAAAATCCCTCCTACTTCTATGAAAATGTCAAACTTCTCTGCTTAAAACTTTAGTTTTGTGCTTAAGACTAAGGGGATGATACTAAAGCCTTACACCCACCTTACACCAAAACATTTCAAGGTAAGTGTCAAAGCTCAGTGTGTGGGCAGGTCCCACAGACATCACATTGCTTTATTTTGTGATTTTCAAGACTCTCTCACACACCTTGCTGAGAGCCCAAAGCCAAGTTTCCTCCTGGCTGGGTGTCTTGGCAGGTGTGAGATCTCCTCTTGGGCCTGCTCCTGGTCTGTTCCTTCTTTCTAGGAACTTGCTGTGATTTTCCTGGTCTGGGTTTCCACCTGGCAGGTGGAACACCTCAGCCCACGGATTTTAGAAAAGAAGGAGATGTTTGTGTTGAACTGCAGAATAAAGAGAAAAAATAACCCTTGCTAGAGAGCCAAAACATGAATGTGTTGGAGTCAAGGATGACACCATCTCCTGGCCCTATTTCCACTGGCTCTGTTCCAAGACCACCCACTTTCAGTTCTTGGTCTACATGATTGGCCAGCACCCAGCAGGATTGCTTTAAACTTCTAGCCCCTTTTTCCCTCCCGAAACCTGCACCTGACAAATAGTTTTAAACTTCCCATCAATAACTCTGCAGTTAACCATAACAGTGAAGGCAAGTTCCCTTTCTCCCATGCATTTGAGGGCCTGGAAAGAGCCCAGGTAATAATTCAAGCCTTGTCCATTCTGGTGGTCCAGGGCAACCTGGAAATGAGGCTCCCAGTTTTGCTGCTTCCCCGAAATTCCACCTAAGCAGCAATTTTCCAAAAGTCTCCACCTTGATATGTGTGTTGCAAAACCTGTTTGGGGGATAAAATCCTAAGAGAGATTGCAGCAAAGGCAAAGGGATATATTAGCATCTCATTAGCATATTGCGGTGACTTTGGTATGTACAGCTGCCTGATTGCAATTAAAAGTCATTTCTATTTCTGCTTAAGCACATTCAATGTATGATCAGATAGATACAATCAAGGTTCCAAACCCTGTGGTGACTTTGAAACAACTCCAAGTTATTTGGCTACCCCAGTGTTCACAAAACTCAAGACCTGTAAAGGTATCTGGCTGCTGGAACTGCAAACACACACCTAAAATACCGCCAGAAGTCTTATTGTTGGTTTGGTATTATTTAGAATAGCTCTGCATTCAGAACACGTATGACTTTGTAGGATTAAACCTCCTGAAGCTGGTGACTGACGAGGGCATTTCTGATCCTCCTCCTGTTGGCTATTTGATGAAGGCTCTCCTTCAGCTTTGCCATATTTTAACCAAGACTAACCACTTTCTTGGAGTGTTCCTTGTGGGCAGGCTGAGCCAAACACAAAAAGAGTCTTTGGAAAGTAATGATGAGCAATATTAACTCTTTTGGCATTAAGAGCTTTTTAAGTCTTAAAAAAAGAACAAAACCAAGTGGGTTCCGAGGTGCCTTTTGGAAAAGCAGTGCCCTTCTGCACACTTGTCTAGAATTGGAACAGAAAAAAATTCCTGGTGCTTGTATTTTACCTGAAGTCAAGTTTCTGCAGAGAGAAGAACAATGTGAGTTACAGATAGATAGATAGATAGACAGACAGACAGATAAACAGCTGGCATATGGACCTTCAAGTGCAGGAAATTAATGCCAACTCAGACCCCTTTCCTCTCCAATTTCCTCTGTTAATGCACAAGAACTGGTTGGAGTGCACAATTAGAAGGAGGCTGCCTGTTTTCAATTAGGTCAGAGGAGAGGACCTGCCTCTTTCCTAAATGAATTGCAGATAAAGCTTCCCAGGAGTGGGCCTCCTCCTCCTCGGCAGGCTGGCACAAATCAGGGAATGCAGCAGCAGCAGCCTGCAGCATTACCCCAGGGACAGCAGGGTCCAGCCTGCCCAAGGGGTTCATCCTGCCCTGGAAAGGCACTGTGGCTTGGTTCTGTCCTCCTTTTCCCCACCATTTTCCACCACCCTGTGTTTGTAATGATGACCACATCTGGGTTTCATTCCCTGCCTTCAGTCTGATGGGGCTGGGGGGAGGTGGTCTCTCTCTCAAAGTCCTTGTCAAGAAGATGGAGGTGCTGGAGCAATCTGAAGGGGAAGCCTGAGTTATTTTTGTTGACAGGATTTCAACAAGTAACAGTTCTGGCTAATTACACTGTAATTGATTTGGCATGTTAACACAGACTTCCATGGACTCTCGTTACTTTCTTGTCCATTACTAAAGGGACTTCGAACTCCAGGCTGGTTTGCTTTAAAGAGAGAAACACAGCAAATAAAATAGAGCAATTGAAGTAATTTGCTGAAGTCCCTCAGGCCCAGGGAATAACAGTTACTGCTGGAAAACCAGAAACTTCCATAGGACGAGCACTCAGGGGAGCTTTAGGAAAGCAGACGACATGGGGAAGTGGGCACTCAGCATTAGCTGAGCCCTAGCAACCACCTGAGAGATTTTTCTGTCCTTTTAAAGTTCTAAAACCTTTGGTTCACAACGATTTTTTTTCCTTGCTGATGTTTAATAGGAGAGAAAATAACTCTGCATTCATATGGGAAACAAACCCCACCATTTCAAATCTACA
Source organism: Nicator chloris (assembly GCA_013400495.1). Classification (NCBI taxonomy): domain Eukaryota; kingdom Metazoa; phylum Chordata; class Aves; order Passeriformes; family Pycnonotidae; genus Nicator; species Nicator chloris. Next base: position 247,626 of record WAAE01020579.1, on the reverse strand, counting down.
TTAAGGGGAATTAAAGTGCAGCCTCACCGCTTCTCTTCCCCCACACGCTTCAGAACTGAGGCCAACTGGTGCTTCAAGCTAATGCTGGGAAAAAGATTTCCTTCTATCCAAAATGCTCTAAAATTGTCCAGTCCTTGTTCTGCAGCATCTGGCATCGACTCCTTGGAGTCAGGCTACAAAGGATGAATTGGAATCCAAAGGAATGGGATCAAAAGCTCTGCCTGTATGAGGACGTATTAACATTTTTTTCCTACAAACCACGATCTTTCCAGTCCCATCTGAGGGCCTCTAGGTGTTCAGCCTGAACAGCAGGGACAGGAACACTGTGAATGCACCGTGATTCATCCAGCCACAAAACAGCCAAGTCACCCCAAATACCTAAGGCCAGGATTATGCTTTCCTCTGATAATTAATGATTCTGTGAGAATAAAAAAACAGGACATCCAAAAGCTGATTTACAGCATCCCTCACAGAGAACTGTGATTTTAATGTGGCGCCCTTACAAGGGATACTATGTGCTGATTTACTTTTCCTTAGCCAGCTCCACTGGCACCATCTCCCAAACACTCCCATTTCATTTGTGGGAAGTCTGTGCCCTGAAGTGCAGAAGAAGCTGCAGCTCAGAGCCCTTTGGAGACCATTTGCTACTGCAAGGGCACCACCAGTTACTGAGCTGACCTGACCCAACACTGGGATAAAAAGGATAGATCACAGTCCATGGGCTGCTCCACCTTTGGGTACCGAGCAGTCAGCATCAAATCTCACACAAACAGACCCTCTGGAAATGATGGATGTGAGGCACAGAATAGATGTTTGGGAGGATTGTGTGACTTCATGGCTACACAGGCTCGTGTGCTGAGCACCATTGCTAAGACCCCCTGAAAAAAGCATTCAAAGTGTGCGTGACAGGCCTCAGAGGCACACAAGCCTTGAGGATCCTGTGCACGGGGCTGGATTCGTGATCCCTGATCTTTCCCTGCAAAAAACAATGACTAACACGTCCCTCCAAACCCCATGGCACTGTCAGTGCAGTGGGGTGTGTGGTGCAGTTTGATGTATTCCTCCAGTGACAGCGATGGAAAATCCCGCATTCAATGAAATGGGCTGGCAGCCAGGCCCACAGCCAGGCCTTGTCTGGAGCTGTTGCTGTGACGGTGGATTCTGTAACAACTGTATCATAAAACACTTTAGGAAAGAGTCATGAACTCTGGAAAAGAGTAAGGCTTATATATTCTGTTTAAACAGAGGAAGTTGCTCAGTGACTTGGCAGCCAAGCACGACCCCCAGTTACGGGTAACTGAAGCCAACATCAGAGGGACTGTAAAAGCAGATAGTTAATATCGAGGCTCACATCTTTCCAGGCTGTCACTGATTCTTATGAGTATTTCTGAGCTGGATCTAGAGCCGGATAAGAGGAAAATGAAAGGGCTGTGTGATGAGGGTGACGGCCCCCTGCACGCAGACAGCCTGGGCACAGGTTTGTGCAGGCTGCCAGGTCACTGCTTGAAATTGCTTTTTCAGGGAAATCAATACCCAAATTCCTCTTGACGTCAGTGGGGCCAGAGTTTCCCATTTTTGTCTAATAAAATGTCAGAGGGCGAAGTGGCTATCACAGAAAGAAAGAATGCAAATATAAATAGAATGGGGAAAAATTAGTAGCTGACAAATATTCTTTCCTTGTTGCATGTAAGATCTGGAAATTAAAAAAATCCCCGCATTTCTTTGCGTTCTGTAAAGAATAAATTAATCCCCAGGTTTCTGGTTTTGGATGATAAATAAATGTCTGAATAAAAGAAAAGAGAGGAAATGAGAGGCAGGAGCACATAACTTTTCACTCAGAAGGGTCTGAATCTTGGCTAGGACAAGGCAACAGCGTAAAATCATTTTCTTGTATTCTTGAGCCAAGGTTTGATGGAATGGAGGCTTTAGTGACAACACTGCCTTAAACAAATGCCTCTCCTGGCCTCTAATTCCCACTCCTGAGCAGCAGCACACTGGGTCTGTGGAGCCACGCTGTAAAACAGGCTCAAACACGCGATCAAGTTTAGGATAAAAGCTCTGCAGGAGTGTTGGGAAGCCGTTGGGAAGATGGCAATGCCATCAGGTTTGGGCGTGGAGCTGGTGACACCAGGATGCTTGACCTGTCTTTGCACGTTCCCTGGACTTGCCAGGAGAGGCAGCCCTCCTTGTCCCCATCCCCCTGACCACGGGGACAGGCCTGGCTTCTGTGGGATCATGACAACAGCAGGTTTGGGACCCGGCCCTGCAGGAGCTGTAATCAAGTTCAGGACTGCCTGGCATGCAGTTCTTTATCCTCCCTTCCCCCTGTGCTGTGCTTTCTTCCTCCATTTCTCCACCCACCCCTAATTACTGTTTCTTCACGTGGCCCAGAGAAAAAAAGTCTGGTGTTTCTGACACCCATGCCTGGGTAATATTGTCCTCAGCTGGTGTTCCTGGATGTGCCAGCCTCTGCGTGCTGGCAGGGTCCTGCTCCCCGAGGGATTCTCTGCAGTTATCTGTGACTTTTGGTTCACTTAACACCTCCTTAACCACCTGCAGAATCCAGCCCTAATCTGTCACTTCCCTCACTTTATCTGTCCTTATCTCTCAGGGCCAGCAGTTTCCCACGTCCTGTTCAGTCACCTTAACTCCAGGCCAGGGCTCAGCCAGTGGCCTTGTCAGCTGCCCATAGCTCTGAAAATAGGGGAAGGAAGAGGAAGATGCTGAGATAACCCTCCCCAGTCGTTCACTGTCAGCCTGGGAGGCCGCCCTGAGCTGTCCCCACAAGCACTGGGCAGAACTGCAGAGTGGTTTTGCAGGAAAAGTTTGGGTGGTTTAGTGACTGCAGGATGAGCTTGGCTCAGCAATGACCACCTGCTGAGAAGGAAGCACCCAGTGGTGAGAGGTACAGGCAGGAACACCATGAGTTAAGACCAACAAAAATAATCGTTTCGCACTGCTGGGGCAAGTTGTGCTGATGTTGGCTGCTCTGCTCTGTCTAGATTTAGGGACTGTTCTCCGAGAAGGATGTGAGGTGGAGACTATTTCAAAGAGAACCGGGTCTAAAAAACAAGACCTGTGGGGAGACATTGAAGGGAATGGAAGTGCTCAGGCTAAAGAAAGGAAGAATGAAGGAAAATATGCAAGTAATCTTAAAATGCAGAAAAGGAGGCTGCTCAGAGGAAAGAATGAACTGCTCTTTCAGGGCACAGAGGAAGCATTAATGGCCTCAAGGCAAGATCTAGGTTAATTGTGAGGAAAGTTTCCTAATGAGCTTTGGACAAAGATCTGGACCAGCTTGCCTTGGAAAACCAAACCGTGGAAGTTCCAGCAGGGAAAGTTTTTGAGAACAAGCTGGAGTAACATCTGTCAGGGGGGTTAAACCCAACAGATCTTGCATTAAGCCTGATGAGTTGAAATGGATCTGTTGAGGACCCTTCCAGCCCTGTCCTCAGTGAGCCCACGGAATTTCCCACAGCAAAAGGAGAATTTGCTCCCTATTTCCTTAGCCCTTCTGATCTGAGCCATCAGCAACAATCAGAGGAGGAGAAACTGATGGTGGAACTGGGAATCTGTGACAGACACCTGTTTGTTTGCAAAAGACAGGCAAAGCTCTGTGTCACTGAACCCAGTAGAAATCCTACAGGAGAAGCCAATTTCTTTGCTCACAGCTTTCAGGCTCCTTCCAGCCAGCTCTCAGAGCAATAATATCCCCACAGGAGATTCTGATGTACCCCCAGTGCTAAGTCAAGCTGTATCTGGTGGGGTTTTTCTTGCCTTCCTTTTGAATTCTTTCCATCTTTCTGCTCTTCTCCTTCCAGAGACACCAAGCCTTCTCCTTCCTTTCTTCCCTTTGCATCCCATCATCCATCCTTTTGTATCTACGTTTTCATTTTAGGAGGGGATGCCTGGTGACATGTAGGTATTTCTTTCAATAATTGGAAGCAAAAAAGTTACTTGAACGTGCACACTCAGAAAGATTTAATTCAAATCAAACCAATACTATGAATGACTAAAAACTCCCCACAAGCTCTAAAACATGCAACATATGCAGGCAACAAAAATGACTTAGTGTTAGTCATGGTTGTGAATGATGCTTTAGCTGGAAAATTGTGAGGAGGAGGTTAAAAGAAGTGAGTGAAATGAGAAAATAGGTGAATGAAAAATAAGATATTTATTCATATAATATCTTGTACTGTCAGGTGCTTGAGATTGCACAGAGTCCTGAAATTATGCAGATGAACTCTGCTTAGACTGGGGGAAAAAAAAAAAACCCAAACCAAAAAAAAAAACCAACACAAAAATCAGCTACAAAGCAGTTAATGTTCATGGCAGATGCTCTGTTTGTTTAACAAGTACTTTCAGGCTTTTTTTTTTTTTTTTTGCCTGGAGAGCAGTGTCTCTTTTTTCATGTTAATGGGGATGGTTCTTTTAAAAAACACCAAGTTAAGCAGCAAAGAATAAAACATATTTATTCTAAATGGAAAGGCAATTACCTCAGTGATGTTCCCCTGGGCATAAAAATCTACATGCACTGCTCAGTGGAGCTCCAGTAACCACTTTTGAGAGTCGTCTGCATGTAGAATTGAGTTGGTTTTAATTGCTTGTTGAATTACCTGGGTTTTAGCCCTCAGCCCTCCCAGATGTAAATTGGTTACAAGCTGAAGTGGGAAACAACTGAGAAGTTGTGGGTTTCAAAATAAGCCTATAAAGCTTTCCCCTACATGTAAGGAACTTCCAATTTGAATTGGTGTTCTACCATAAAAAAAAAAAAAAAAAAAAAATTAAAA
>WAAE01020579.1:137127-242824 GCA_013400495.1 Nicator chloris | reverse complement strand
AAAAAAAAAAAAAAAATTAAAAATTGCTGGGGATGCACTGTTCAGACATCTAAACAGATTTTTCATTCAGGTTTTTCCAGACAGAGGGAGAAGAGCTTTTGGGTAGTTTTGACTTAATTTCCACCTATCATAGACAATAGATTGCCTCAGTGGTGTCTCCAGCTACTAGGAAGGAACAGAATCGCACCCACAATAACTACTTGTGTTTGAAAACTTATGGCATGTGAAAAGATGGGATAGAGCGAGATTTTTAAATGGGTGGATTTTCTTGAGTGAACTGAGGATCTTGGTTTGGATACTAAGAATTCCACTCTGATCCCTGCTGTGACTTCTGGGGAAAATAACATTTTCAGCAGCACCACTAATGCAATCCTGGAAGCGGTCTGGAGGAGAAATGGTATCACCACAAAATGTACTAAGTTGAAAGCCAGCTACTTGAGGCTGAGCTGAATTTTACTGGTTTGTACAGCTCAGTGACTGAAGCTCCTGCCAGAGTCCAGGGCAAACCACCACGGATTCACTCAGCAGGTCCTGGCCAGAGCCCTGCGAGGGAATTCTCCTTTGCTGCACCTCAGACATTCCTTCTTGCTTTGGGGCCTCCGAGTCTCTGCCCTGCTCTGGAGCTGTGTATCTGCCTTCATCCCAGAGCTGCTGGGATTCTGCTGCCCAGCAGGACATCACCCATTTCAAACAGCCAGGAAAGCTGGGATTGCACCCCGTTTGTTGTCCACAAAACGAGGTTTTTAAAGTGAGGCAGAGCGAGCCCAGTGCTCTGCTGGAGGAGCACAAATCCCACCCAGAGAGCCCACGCACCGAGGTGCCGCCTGGGCTGTGAGGGGAGCACCGCAGAACAGCAACATGCTGAAGATGGAGCAGCCACAATCAGGTGCTGGGCTCCAGCCCCTGGAGGGCAAAGGAAAGCCAAGGAAAGCCAAGGAAACTGAGCCTCAGTGTGCTGCTGGTTGTGCCAAAGCAGCTCCTCCAGCGCGTGCGGCACACAGACACTGCTGGCCTTGCTGCGGGTGCTGACACCTGCCATGAGGACTCGGGGAGGAACAGTGCAGTCAGCACATGCATTGCATCACGCTTTTATTTTCCTTTTCCCTGGCAAATTTTAACTGGCTTTTTTTTTTTTTTTTTTTTATTCTCCCTGGCGTGATTCAAATACCAGGCTGAGGAGGTCATTCAGAAGAAGGATTTGTTCTGTGCTTGGCTGGCTGGAACCCAGTGTCAAGCTTCAGGCAGGACTGTGCTTTAGGACCCAGCCAGAGCACAGAACACGGTGTGTAGATGTCCTGCACAACGCTGAGGCCTCCTCTGTCCCTGTTCTGCAGTGAGTCACCCACTGAAGGAAGGACACAGGTCATGGTTTTGTGTGCAGAGCAGCAGCCCTACAGCAGCCTCAGGCCACGAGTCCTGCTTTTCACCCCGGGGCTGATAAAACCTCAGAGAGGCTGCTGGAAAGTCTCCCCCTGACTCGGGTGGCCTCTGGACAGACCCTGCAGACAGCACAAAAGCCTGCTGGAAGGATGCAGATGCACATCAGTGTTGGGAGCAGGGATGGGATCCAGGCTCACACCCTCGGCTCAGTGGATCACTGACAGACATTCTCCCAGGAGGTGAAGGGTGGGAGAGGGGGATTTTCTGAATAGAAGGGTCTGAGTGTCCCATCCCGTGTCTGGTTCCACACGTGTGCTCCCCACTGTGTGGTGTGGTGGTGGAGGACATGGAGCTCCCAAGTGCCTCCTGCTCTCCATCCACATCCCTGCTCTGCATCCAGCTCTGCACGCCTGCAGAAATGTCCCTCTGGAAGTGCTTTCAAGCCCGTGACAGCTGTGACATTGCAGAGCCCAGCTCAGCCTCAGGGCTGCTTTTAATGCAGAAAGGGGCACCGAAAAATTCCTGTCTCCTTTCTGGTTATGTCTTCCTTACAGGAAGTTTTTGATATGGCTTTGGTCCAGCAGGCTCTCTGAGGAAAGGAGAGTCTTTCCACACATAAACCTGCAGTGAACTTTATGGTTTTTTGTTTTTCTTTTTTTAAAAAAAACATTGACAAAGTTAAACATGTCAATTGTCAGTTGGTTTAATGAGAGCAGGGAGGGGAAAGAGGTTGTTTTAGGCATGTGAGACTTCTTGTTCTTAAAAACAAAATGGAAACTTAAAACCAAACAGTGCTGCATATGGACCCAAATGATCTCTGCAGGCAAAGGGACTGCAAATAAAGAGGGTTATTTTAAGGACTCAATAAGAAATGAAGTCCCCCTTTAGGCTGGGCTGATCACAAGCAAATGAATAGTGACTCCAATTTCAGAGCACAGAGCCCGGGGAAGTCACAGCCCTGCCTGGCTGGCCTTTAAAGTACTTGAGGCCTCTCTGTGAGACTTAATTTGAGGACAAAGAGAATAAAATAGGAAGCACATCACTTTGTGGATGCGTGTCCTTCTGTTACAGAAATCATTCTCCCACAGGGAGGAAAAAGGACTCATCTTCACTGGCACAGCAAGGCCTCTCTGCCAACACTCTCACAAAGGGTCTGAAGTAGATAAAAACCCCCAAAGTCTGTCCAGATCATCCTTGCTTTGTAATGTTTTGTGAGGAATGAGGACTAGAGAGAGCTCTTTGGGAAGATCCACACAAAGGAGCACGTAGTGCCACTGCTTCCAAAAAAAATTACTCCTGAGGCTGCTTTTGGTGTTGGAAATACTCACTTTGGTCTTGTGAAATAGGCACAGATGGACAGGCAACAAAAGGAATCTGGCTGTGACTGCAGTGCACCTATCTGGACTGGCAGTGAGGGGTTTTGAGTGGCAGAATAGGGGATTTATTGGAATGTGGGCACCTGAAACAGGAAAGGGCAGGACTCCCAAAAGGAAGTGATGCCTTTCTCTCAGGGAAACTGGGCACATCAAGGGGAACCAGAGACCTTGGAGAGCTTGGAGATCTTTCCTCCACCACCCAGCAGAGCCAATGCATTCCTGAGCTCCACACAATGCAGGTCTGGCCTCATTTTAGCCTCTCCTCTGAGGCAAACCAGCTAATTCAATCTGCGAGTCCAACTTGAGGCCGAGAATTTTGTACCCGGATTACGCAATAATTCAATTGAATTTCTGTTGAAGATTATTCCTAGAGTAAATAAAACTATCTAGACATGTAACAGGAATTCAGGATGAGCACAATGTAGAAATTGGTTGTGTTGAGGGGTATTCCTGGGTGTTTCTTAGCTGTACACATATGACAAAGATGTCTAATCTAGTGACTGGGGACTTACAGCAACATCTTCCCAAAGAGAGGGCTGACACTAAGAATTTTCAAGCCATGGAAAACAGAGTAAAATGGACAAAAATACACAATGAGCAGACTGTCAGGAATTTGTGGTGAAGCCAAGTTACTATGAGTTCTATTTTATATTTATTCTGCTGCTCTTCAAGTCAGATAGATGGGTTGACAGGCACAGGAAAGCCGTTTTTGCTGGTCTGTGTGCAGGCATAGGTATTGCTGTGCATGTACTAATGTACAAAACTTACCCTGAACCTGTTTCTTCTCTGAATCAGCAACCCACAAGGCTCAGGGCTAAGTGCAATTTCTATTGAAGAAAGGATAATTACAGTTCATTAGTAGATTAGGCACTCAGTTCCCTTTAGAGAACACACTTCAGAGCACTGCCTTTGCTTGCTCTTGAAGCAAGGCAAAATCAGGTTTAGAAAAAAGAATAATCAAAAAGTGCTGTCTAACTCTAAATGCCAGTAAAGGAGAAGAAAAACAATTTAAAGCCTAAAGAAATCCTCTTGTTCTTTATACTCTGTGGGTAAGGTCTTGGAATTGCAGAAGCCAAAGGCAAGGCTCCCAGCCATTTTAGCAGGGCCAGCATTTCCACATGCTTTGTGAATTCTCAGCGTGTATGACTTGGTCCCTTCTAAAGAGATTTATAGCAAGCAGGAGAAGCTACAGCTCTGTAAAGTGTTGGTGTGCACACACGAAGTGAATTAGGAGACACAGAAGATTTTGACACTTAAAGTCAGGTTTGCAAATGGAGCCCCTTATCAGCTTGAGCAAACGCAGTGCAGTAAATCCAGATAATTCCTGGAGAGTTTCTGAGCCTGTGGTTTCTGTTACACCCTTTGCCTGCCAAGAGCCTGGCTCTGCAACCAGCACCCCTTCTGTCCCAATAAGGACCTAGGACCACATCCCTGTAATGCATCCCAGGATATTCCATTCCTGCTGTGTTACCTCCACGGACAGCAAGGGTAGATGCTAAACCTGGAGCTTTTCTGTAGGGAGCTCAATTGATTTTCCATACAGGAAAATACCCCCTATACATTGAAATGCATGAGAATCACACACCTGGGTACAAGGCAGAGTTTTAAAATATCCTGACATGAATTTTCATGAAGAGGAAATATGATTGAAGAAGTCTAAAAAGCCGAACTGTGGCTTTTTAAACAAACAGCCCAGCTTTAAATTAACGTATCTGGGATTCCTCTGGTAATAAAAGATAGAGATCATGTTGACTGTGCTACACAGATGGACTAAAATTAATCTTGCAAAAGATTTTTGAGCAACCTAAATTCCCTCCTTCCCTACCCCGTGCTCGGAGCTGGCTGGGGCAGCAGCGGGGCCACGGGCAGGTTAAATATCCCAGCTGATAATGAAGGTATTAATCTGGTGCTGCCCATGCATTTACCTCGATGCTCGTAAACTGTCAGGCTGCAAAAAGCAAAATGTTTTACTTAATTCCAAAGCAGACTTGCACAACCTTAACTCTCCAAAGTGGTGAAAGGAAAACATGGTGTGTATAAACCAGGCTGTCTGACACCCAAAGGCAGAACAGTCTCAGCCTCTGGGCTTGCCACAACTCTTGTGCTTGGGGCTGCAATTAAACTTTTCAACTTCAAAGAAGAAATATTTTTAAAAACAAGAATAACCCTCCAAATGATCCTGACACAAGCTAGCATATTTACTTTGCGTATTTCTGGGCTTTTAAAAACAGGATTCAGAGTGCTGTGAGAAATTTGCCACCTCCAGCACTCGGGCCAAGGCAGGGAGTGTCCCAGACAAGCAGAGGGACACGATGGAATTACTCAGGGGAAAGATTTATCTTCTTCTGCCTGTAGCAAATGGATTTGCTAAGATCTCAGAGCTATTGGAACAGAATTCCTAACACTTTAACAATCTAGGTCATGCATTATGTACACCATACTCCCTTGCATGTTTTACAAAGGATTAAGATGAGTAGTAGATGTTAGAAGTTGCTGACATGAACAGGATGTGCTGCAGATGGCTAAAAGGCAGCAGCAGGAGCTTGGTCCTGATTGACCAGTGGGCTCTATCTTCCCTTTTTTTCTAAGCACAGTGAAATACTTTGAGAGTTGAGGAAAGATTTCAACCTAATCAACACTTAGGCCTAATCAATCATTAAATGAACAAAACTATGAGGGCAAGAGGAAAAGCTCTCCGTATTGGAAAGTAGTGTGGAGGGAAGGACTGTCCCAATGCCCAGCACTGGGATGTTTCTGGGATGAGGCAGCAGGGCAGCTGTACATCCATCCACACGTGGAGGCTCTCCAGCAGCTCACCTTGCCTGTCCACAGGGGTGTGGGGAAGGCATGCACACAGCAGGGTGGGAAAACGGGCTCCTTCCCCAGAAACCTCCCCTGCTTCCAGGGATCAGAGGGCTAGGGAGCATAGGACACAAATCACAAAGCATGGACTTTCTTTGAAGTTTGCTCTAACTCCTTGCTTCCCAGATAAATCCTTCCATATTTTTATTCCCAGGATAACAACTTCAATAATTTCCACTTGTTGAACTGTTTCAGTTCAATCTGAGTTTAGAGCAACAACTTCTCTTTTGCACTCCACTCCCAGTTGTTGCCCTGCCCCATGACCAGAAGCAAACTGTGATATTGAGCACCCAGGGTGCTCTTTGGGATCGTTTTTATTCCTTGTTCACATGAAAATGAAGGACAAACCTGCTCTCTGGGGGAGCCTGCCTCGGGCTGTGTGTTCACCTTGGAGCAAGCAGGATGTTTGCCCTCGTGTGAGTGACCAATTCATACACCAAGAAAAGCTGGTTGCAAAAGCAGTTTAAACTATTTGGCCTTTTCAAAGTAATATTTCTCCCTGCTCCTGCCAGGCAGGGGAAGAATTATGTTCCCCTTTATATGACAATTTTAAAAGAAGCTGGTTCAAAGCAAACAGTAAAATGAGCTTGGGGGCCTTCCTGACTCTGCCACAGAATGCTGTGTGTAGCCAGCTGAAAGAGCTGCAATTTGTAAGAATCAACATGTGGCCTAAAGCATGAAACCCTCCACCTGACAAATCATTTCAGGTTTCCTTGGGCCCCCTCTGCCCTTCACTGCCTTGTCACATCCTTATCTCACAAATTCTCTGAAGGAAGAAGCTTTTTTTTTTTACCCCATTTGCAGCATCCCCAGCACAAATAGGTTCCAGCTCAGGCTGGTGGGTGTTGTCATCATGGAAATAATTGCAAGGATCAGATTTACAGTGGAGCCTCCATAGCTCTTCTTGAGGTTACACAGCAATGTTTCCCTTCGTTCTGCAGCCTGATGTGCAAACCACACTTATTCTGGGGAGTTTCTGACAGAAACTTGGCTTTTAGCAAGCACTTAAGCCCATGAGTTGTTGCTATTATGCTGGATTGAAATGCTTTCCTTGAGCGGGGTGGACTGAAGCCCACACGTGCAATGTTTTGCTGTCGGGGTGTTTTTTAAAGCCCCCTTCCCTGGGAGATGTGTTGCCTGTCTTAACCCTCTCCAGACCGAAATTCCATGTGTTTATGAGCCAGATGGTTTCCCCCAGGTGACACAGTTCCTCTGGAGCCTGCAGTGGGCTCCCGGCCACACCATCAATGCCGGTGGGGAGGAAGTGTGACCCCATGCAGAATGAAGCAAACTTCCTACCCTGGGCCTTGAATTACTGGAACTGCAACCAATTTGCATTATTCATGGAAAACAGGCCTTTCCTCAAGATCCCTTCTGCCAGCAGCAGTGGCCAAGCATCAACTGCTCCTTGCTGGGGTTGTTACTGATATGCATCACGATGAGAAAACTGCTCCCTCTTCCTCATGAGCAGAGAGGATTCCAACATCTCCCTTCTGGAGAAAACAGGTGATTCATCTCTCTAGCTGGGAGGGAAGACTGACATATGTTGAGCATATTGTACCCTGCCTTGTGAAGTTATAAAGCTTCCTCTGCAGGCACGGATCACTCAGAGGGAAACGCCTTCCTTTGCTCTCCCTTCCCTCCAGTGGAGACCATTTGATCCTTCCCAGGCTGTAAACAAAGCTGCCTGTGTGCACTCGGGAAGGGCTGCTCCAAGATGGGACATGTGCAGCTGAAACCAACCACAGAGAGAATGGCTGGGGCTTGGCTCAATTTGATTAAAGTCATTCCCTCACTTAGGCTGGGAACCCAGACAAACTAAAAATACTTTGGTCCTTTCTTCTGACTCTGGTTTTAGGCCTGTGCTCTGCCTTTCTTTCTGTTTGGTGACAGAAAATGTTATCTAAGGGGTTGTTGGGTTTTTTAAAGGTATGTTCTAATCTATAACCATTTGTCTGTTGAAAAAACACAGGTGCCTGCTTTCTGGTGGGATTTTTTTTGGCTCCAGGCTAGCTGAAGTGAAAATTCTTACCCTGCCTTTTTGCAGCACGTGACACAAGCCTGATGCCATCAGCTCCGCTTCTGCAAAGAGGTCCCGAAAGAGTTAACACCCCAATTTTCTCTTTGAGCAGAAGGACTGCAAAAGGAACTCTGCTTTCCACCAGACTGATGTCAGTGAATGTGCAACGCTGCCATCTCCGAGGGCTGCTCTGCTCTGATTTTCTGGCTAATTTTGAATTAAGGTGAGAGGAATTCTCCAACTCGCTGAGTCTCTTAAAGCCCCTCTACAGCTCCATCCTACCTCCCTGTGAGTCCTGTCCAATTCCCTGTGCCCTTGGGTGTAAAAGGGATCATGAAATGCAGAGATGTACCTTGACTTGCCCAGGGCTGCACATCAGGTCACAATTACAGCTCGGAGACAGCCCCGGGCTCTGCATGAGCTGAAATCAATCACTGGCACTGACAGCTTGACAAAAGGGTCAGGGAAAAGATTTCAAGTTGTTTTCCACAGTAGTGACTGCTCAAGTACTGAGATCTGGCTGAGATCCTGACTAGTTAATCACTGCCAGGGAGGCTTTAACCTTTAGGTATCACAAGTGGCCACCCATAACTGAAATAAGGCTTGAATTTATGGTCATATCACAATGGAGAGCTTGTGGCACTTTCCCCCACCATTTTTATGTGCTACTGCCCTGTTGAAATCATGCTACATAAAAACTGTCAAAATACTTGCAGGGAATGGACAGGAAAAGGAAAAACAATTGTATTTTAGAAATATAAATACCTTAAGAGAAGAAATCAGAAGATTCCAATAACAGCTGAAACTTCCAGTCAAAAGAACTTTATAACATAAATACCTCCTCCTCAAATGCCAGAACACTTAAAGCAGGTGACTATTTTTTCCCAAGCAGTAAAATCACAGAAAAATGTAGTTCTAGGTTAACCAAAGCTAGTCACAGCTTCAGGTCAAAATATCATACATTGCTTCAGTGGGGAAAAAAAAAAAGGCATTCAGAGAATTTGAAATGTTTCAGCTTCTATTTTCACACTGGCATTTTTAGCTCCTTGTTTCACAATGACATTTTCATTTCAAATTGACCTTAAAACAGGTTTTCAAAAAATGAGAATGAAATATTTGGATCATCCTCAGGCAATTCCCTCCTTTTTCCTTCCTTTTTTTTTTCCTTCTAAGGATCCAAATCAAACCCCCAAACCATGCTTCCTTTTTAAAGGAGAAAGAAATCTTCTGAGAATTGGGAATATTTTGCATACCAGGCACCTCGTATTTTTCTCCTCAGTTACAGAAGTGACTGGTGCAGCCAGGGATCCCTTCAGACTGTGGACAGGTCCAATAAATGCCACTCATCCACTCCGGAATCCTTGCAGCAAATGCCAAGCATGCCCTTATTAATATTCTGTGGGGGTTTGGGGATCAACAGTAGCATGCATAATAGCATTTAATGACAGCAGGGCTTATTATCAGAATGATTTGGCCTCATCTGGCCTCTACTGGCAAAATAATGTGCATAATAAGGTATGTTAATGTTGGGCTCTCTGGCAGGTCTCGGAAGATGAGAAGGTGCAGCTGGTAGGACGAAACGGGAGCAGCTGGAAGGGGAAGATTTGGGCCCTCCACATTAAAACATTTGACATTTGGTGTCTGAGGGGAACACTGTTTAGAGCTAATAAATAACTCACCAACGATGACAACCTGTAATGACAGCTTCTGTTATGGTCTGGTTAATCCTCAGGTTCAGCTTTGTCCCACCAGGCCATCTGCCGCCCATTCATTTCTCGGTGTTTTTCCTCCTGCTCTGTTAAGTGCCGTGCCCTTGGGAAGCTGTGGCCCCACGAGTGTGGAGTGTGTGTCTGGGACTCACCCCTGGCGCTGGGAGGGGCAGGAGCAGCAGGGCTCCGCGGGGAAGAGGCAGAGTGGGTGCACAAAGAGGGGATTTTGCCATGGATCCTCGGTGCTGCCTGGCTCGTGCGCAGATCCGGCTGAACGCACTGTCCTCCAAGCATTCACATTCCCAGGGATGGGGAAATGCCACTCTTTTCCTGCTGAGGGAGTGTGGCCTGTTTGTGCCAGGGAAATGACAAACCTCTGTCTCTCCAGACATCAGCACCAGCCATTGTGTCACAGCCAGAGGTGAGAAGGAGGCACGGCTACAGAAACTCCCTGCGGACACAGCTGCTCCTCAGGGATGCGGCATCCCTGTGTCCTCACCGTGCCTGATGTCGCTCATTTTTGGTGCGTTGTCAGCTCCAGTAACTCTTCCTGAAAGACAACAATTTCCCAGATAACCAGCTGAGACGCTGAATGCCTGGGAAACCCAGACCAAAGCCCAGAGTTTCTGTCAGGACTGACTGCAAGGTGTGCACAGTGTCCTGTGTGTGCCTTGGAAGGGACAAACTGCCTGCAAATGTGCCACAGGGCCGATTTCCAGGTGATTCCCTGGTGCACAAACTCCACCAGCCAGGAATGACTGCAGTTCTCAGAGCAGGATGTGCTCAAGAAAAGAAGCAGCAATAAAATATTATGAAAAGAGGGAAGTGGTCTGGGAGGGCAACACCCAGAGCATCTCAGGAGGTGTTTGTCACCTTGTTTGTAGTTAGGAAAGAGCCTCAGAAACTTAACTTGCCAGGTTAGAATGGAGAAAAAGCAGTGGAGAGGAGTTTGGAAAGAAAGCCAGTTGTGGACAGGCCTGGAAGTTGCTTTCTTCATAGAGCAGCCCAATTCGTAGAACAAGTTCAAACACAGGACCCAAAAAAGCCAAAAACAAAGAAAAGAGACTTTAGGTGCCCTTAAAAAGAGCAGCTTGCAGAAAAGATTGTCCATCTCACTGGAAAGGGTCACACCACAGATGCCTTCCCTGAGCCCCCCAGGATCCGACGTGCAGCCATCCTGGGAAATCAGCAGCTAGCATTTAAGATGCACTTACAAAACAAATTGCTTGAGACCAAAAGAGGAGTGTTTTTAACACTGTAGACACTTTAAAAATACTCTTTAGCTTCCCTTAGGGAAGAAATTAAAAACTTCCAAATGAATGGTTCAGCCTTCATGTGTGTGGGTTCCCTTTTGTTGTCTCATGAGTAAGATCCCAAGGAAGAAGTGGGTGCCCTTTTCAGAGAGTTTTGCATGTACCAGCCTATTTTTCCACCTGTTAATTGATTTCCATCCCATCACTCACACCGTGATGTTCCAGCACCACCACAGCAGCCTTCTCTGAATATTAAATGCAATTCATGAAAGCAGCTCTGCCTCCTGATCGTGCACTTAATCATAGTTAATAATCCCTAAATATAATGGAGCAGGCACCGCACTAGGGCAGCAAACAAACGACTCCTGTGCTCCCCCACTCCACTTGGAGCACACTGATGGCTCTCCTGGGGAGCCTGGCTCACGGCAGTCTGGATCTGCTTCAGCATGCAAGGAAAATTCCTGTGGAAACAGCCTGCTTGTCCCTCTTTCGCTTTGTCCTGTCTCCAGCCCAGTCCTTCAGGGCCTCCCCAGCCACAGGGAACCAGGAGAGCCCCCAGATTGAGTACGGAGTGGGGGAGAAGGGGACAAGGGTCTGGAGATAACCTGTTGGGCACAAAGGAGCCCAAGCATGCCCTCCAGCAGCTTTGTTCCAGCCTCTGGGAAAATCTCCTTTTCCATGAAAGGAGGAGGAGACCACTGTCTCCCATCTCTGACCTGACTCAGGGAGCTCCCAGGAGCAAGAAGGCCACTGTGGTGTCCACCAGGGACACCCCCAGGGACAGTGGGCAACTCCCCAAGTACTTTTTCCTTCAAGTCCCTCTTTGCAAACCAGGCATGAGGTTTATTTGTGCCCAAAGTTGGTTTGAATTCCATGGAACTTGCAAGGCCCTCAGCCAGCAGAGCCGGAGTTGCTGAGAGACCCCCTTAAAAATGCATCAGCCCAGAGATCAAACACATTTCTGCCTCTTTATAAGGTGCTGACAAATCATGTGACAAACACAAAAAACATCCAGGACACTGAAGGTTTGTCCACACTACTCAGGCATGATCGTTACATTACAGAAGCCTAAGTAGAACAAAGCCTCATACCAGATAGCCTTGGATTTTTTTTTTTTTTTTTGCACTAGATGAGCCACAGATGTCCTTTACAGGACAAGTTATAAAATACATGTAAACATTTGTCACTGTGTGGGTTTTTTTTTTAATGTCTCACTCCTGTCTTTCGGTAGGGCTTTGATTGGACTCCTTAGGAAAAGCAATGAGAAAACCTTAATTAAAATTTTGCTGCTCCCTGGACATCTGTTGTAGAGTGTTATATAAAATATTAAACATGGTTATAAATACACATTCATCTTTTATTTTAAACACATTAGTAATTGGGTTTTCTGGGGCCATGGGGATTCATGAGGCACAGGATTGCAGCACTGAAGGCACACATGGAGGCCCAGGGATGGAGACATGGAAGTGTGCATGGATGGGATCCTGGGATGCCCACAAGGCCCTGGGAAAGCTTTTTGCCAGCCCCCACATGTGCAGTGTGAGCTTTGCTTCTGGGGTTCCAGTCACACTCACCACAGCTCTGCCACTGCAGAGGTGACTCCCGTGCCCTGTGAACAAAGGGCATTTGGGGACAGAAATAACCCACAGCAGTCTGGGTCTTTTCTGGAGCTCTATAAATGGCTGGCTGCTCCGAGGCACGCGATTCCATGGAAGGCAGCTCCTCGGGATGTGTGTGTTACCTCAGCCAGTCAAAACCAGTGATGGAGACTTTGCAGTCACTGCTGCTGCACTCAGAGCAAAGAAGGCTGTGAAGGCCCACCATTCCTTTATTCACCTGTTCTGGATGATCCAACAGATGGGATTATGTCTTTTCCAGAACACTCTGAGAGAAGCTGCAATGAGTTTAAAGACACATAATAAAAACTTGCCTGATAACGTGGTTACCAGTACAGCCCATAACCATTTCTGGACCAAGCCTCAGACTTTCTGAAGCTTCTCCGTGATCTCTGCACATCACATGAGAAATGCATCGCTAATTAACAGCAGCTTGTTCTTGCAGACTGCTCCCAGGGTGTTTCATTAATTACCAGCAGAGGCCCCTGAGCAGCTGCCTGGGGAATGCTGCTCCTTCTCCAGCTCCTGCTCCCGGGGACAGCGAGGGGACAGCGTCAGGACAGCTCCTCTTTCCACAAGCCTGAGCACTCCAGCCCCAAAGCTGAAGGCAATGAATCGAGCAGAGCAGTGCAGGCAGAAAAGAAATCTCACTTTTTCTTCCAGTGGCACATCAGAGTACACAGGACAAGGGGAGCAAGTCAGCTGCTGCACGGATTTGTCAGATTGGTTGCTTGTTTGATTTGGGACTTGCCCTGAACTCCCATTCCTCTTTATTTTTATTCTTTTTCCCTTCTGCAGCATCAGAGTTGTCTGTCACTTTGGCCTCTCCCAGCCTGTGCAGATGAGCTTTCCAGCTCCACATGGAAACAGCCTGATGTTGCCGACTCACTGGACAAGGAACATTTTGTCTGAAACAAGCAGCTTCAGTGAGCTTATTACCCACTCCAGTGCCCAGGACACAGGCAAGAACCTGGGTCAGACTCCCAGCATTTCCCTGGGGCTGGTGTCCCTGTGGGCTTGTCCCTGCCCCACAAACGCACTTAAGGAAATTCAGGCTGGTGTGTAAACTTCCCCAGCCGTGCGAGAGGGATTTCCAAGAATTCCTTATAGTTAAATCAGAGAATTCCAGAATGGTTTGGGTTGGAATGGCCCTTAAAGTTCATCTCATCCCACCCCCTGCCATGGGCAGGGACACCTTCCACTGTCCCAGGCTGCTCCAAGCCCCAATGTCCAACCCGGCCTTGGACACTTCAGGGATCCAGGGGCAGCCACAGCTGCTCTGGGCACCCTGTGCCAAGGCCTGCCCACCCTCCCAGGGAGCAATTCCTTCCTAATGTCCAGTCTAAACCTACTCTCTGTCAGTTTGAAGCCATTCCCTATGTCCTGTCATTTGTTCCTAAGTCTCCCAGCCTTAATGTCTTGCCTGGGTTTTGCAGCTGCTCAACATGATATCTGTACTTGACAGAATTCCAAAGGCTCCAATTGATTAATGTGGCTTTTAGGAGGACGTGGTGCTCAGGGCTGACCTCAGGGCACCCCTGATTACCTCACATCCAGTGAGGAAAATCCATCCCAGTGACCCCCTGTCTTGGGATACAGGTGTCTGGACATGACATCACTCACAAGGCAGTTATTACAGTTTGCATCACTCCATGAAAAGTGATTAAAATGTGAGTGAGCCTCCCCTTTTCCAGCCGGGGAAATTCCTCCTGGAGGCAGAGAAACTTGCAGGCTGCTTTGCTGCACACGGCTGAGGGGTGGCACAGCCCCTCCCGACAGACCTACCCGAACCTGCTGAACCAACAGAGATCTCCTGAGCTCCTGGCAGAGCTGGGCATCTCCCTGTCCTTCTGCAGGGCTTGCCAGGCTCCCCAGCCCGCCCTGGCACCCATGGGCAGCGCACACATCCCACAGGCTGTGGTGTCCTGCTGCTTCCCTGGCCGCTTCCCCAGCGCCTGAGCCCGCTCCTGCCGAGCTTCCCAAAGCACAGCCGTGCTCAGGCCGGCCTGCCCTCGGCCTTTTCCTCTCCAGCTTCCCGTCTTTCCTTGCTATGAGCAGCCAGGCTGAGGAGCAGCCCTCATCCCCTTCTGTCAGTTTGCCAGGAACCACTGTGGACCATCTGGTGGATGATTTTAACCTGCACTCCAACCTTTGGGAGGGTGGCTGGCCCTTGTGCCCACCTGGGATCACTGGAGTTGCTGCCACTGTGTCACCTGGGGCCTCTTTGGTAGCACCAGGCTGGGGTTTGGAGATGGATGGCCACCCTCCTGAGGCTGATGCTGCCAAAACCCAGCCAGGGCACCACAGGGATGTGACTTCCCACTGCCCCAAAGCAGAGGGAGGCAGCCACCGGCCAAGGGGAATTGTCACAGGTCAGATCCTGGCAGGGGGAGAGATGGAGAGGATTCTTCCCCCTGGGGCAGAACACGCCTTGTTTCATGCAGAAGTGGACTTGGCAAGCCTGACCTACATTTTGCATGGCTCTGGTGCAGCAGACTGGAAACTCGGTGGCAGCTCCAGATGTAAAAAAAAAAATAAATAAAAAAAAAAATTGGGGCAGGCTTTTGTTGGATTATAGAAACGATTAGCATGAAACAGGACTCCGTGTCTTATTTAATTGCATTAATTGAATGTTCCCCCCTCATGTTTTGTATTCAAGATGCTGCTGGACGTTGCATGGAAAACAGCCACACAGAGTTGAATGTTTAGCCTAGCAGGGAGAGAAAGGTTGAGATTTATTTTTACTCTGAAAACATAAGAATATATCTGCAATGAGCCCATACATTGGATGCTCCCACTAAAACCAGAAGCAGCTAAAGAGTGAAAAGTGCCAATATTCACGTTTTCATTGTTAGGTTCCAAAGTTAATGCCACAGATATTGAAATGCAAGATTAAGCCAAATTGCTCCTTCTTCGGACGCAGCCAGCTCGTCTCTGTGCTGCTGGGGTTTGCATCGCCTCGGGCTTTAAATAAAGGGAGAGGGATGGACACAGACATCAAGGAGCATCTTGGAAAGGAAAAAAATCAGGAGAGCTTCAAGTGCTGGGCAGCCTGAAGTCTGTGATCTCAAGCAGCACCCCGGCTGTTCTCGGGGGAAGTTGTCCCTTGTGAAAACCAGTGATGTTTTCTGATCCTTCCTCCCCCCAGCTCTTCCCAGAGAAAAGCGGCGCTGAGTGGAGGTGGGGAATCCTCACTCCAACACAAAGATTTCAAAAGGACGGGATGCTGACATCCTGAAGGGAAAAACAAAACCCATGGGACGCTTCCTCCTCGCCATTGAAAAGGTATTTATTTGGGGCTCGGAGAGCCTCTTGTGTCTCCTTTGTCTGCAGCTGGAGAGGGGCCGGGCTCAGCCCTGAGCTCCTTTGCTGGGGAAGGCAGTAATTGCTTTTCCAGCTGGATTGCCCGGCAGCATCCCCTGCTCTTCCCAGGCACCCTGCGAGCGAGCAGGAGCCCTTCATGGAGCCCTTCATGGTCCCTTAGTTTACAGACCCTGGGCACAGAGTCCCTCAGAGAAGGGCCAGGACATCCACACGGCCCTGGCAGGTCTCTGACAGAAACTCAGGAAGAATTCCAGGTGCCCTGGCAGGGCGGGTGTCATTCCCCTTTGGACACTTCTGTGGATGCTCAAACACTTGGCTTCAATTTCTGGACAGAGCTCGCCCAGCACTGCAATCCCTAGGGACAGGGCATGGGTTCTGGGGAGAAAACCCAGAGCTTGATTTGAGGAAGAGCTCTATTGTTCAAGTCAATGATGAGACAGAGGGACAGGAGGAAGGAGGGGTGTGCTAGGGCAGAAGGGGAGCACGGTTCTCTCCAGGGGTTCCCTCTGCTGCTGGGCCTGGCAGGCAGGACACACACACACAGGTTTCCCCCATTTTCACTCCATAAAAGAAGTTCTGCCACGGGGGCTGCTGAGAATTGTCTCCAAAGAGAAATGGAATATTTTCCTTATGGTGAACCACAAGAGAATGTTGCTACATCCTGCTTCTTATGGCTTATAAATAGATTTAGGGAAGGAATGACTGGTTAACTGTTTGACCCCAGTTTGGGAGGAAGAAACCTCCCAAGAAACCCCAGGAACTCACCCCATTAAGCAGACAGGAAAATGGCACAGATCTGGCACCTTAATTATATGCTAAAGACATCCGACCAGGAAGAAAAGCTTCAGACGTCTGAAGGAAAAATACCTGACTGAAAAGGGTTGTGCGTGCTCACAGACACTTTCTGACAGCTATTCCCTCTGTCTTTTTGTCTTTTTTTTTAGCATTTAAGAAATGAAACAAAACAAAAAAGCAGACTGAAGAACCAGGTGAACCTTTGACATTTGTGTTTGATTTTCAGCCTCAGAGCATGAACTGAAAACAAAACAATCCTGCTGCAGAGAGGTCTGTCAAATGTACAGACTTTCAGTGACCCTTCTGCTATAATGTTTTTCTGATTCACTTTTAGCTAAGATTGCAAATGGTCTTCACCCATCACCTTCTGGTGAACCTGTCTGCAATATACTTATTCTTTTCCTAAAAATTTATTTGCTCCACCTGGATACAAAAAAATCAGCTAATAAAAATATGTAGCAAGTTTAATGAAAGTATCCCCAGATATGCAATCCAAGTATCTGTTATGGTTTTTTTACTTGCTGCTTTATTTGAGTTATTATTTCCCAAGGACTTGCATTACACCTGGATCCTTCCAGAACCCTCTACTCATAGCAGAAGCTGATGATGACAGTTTTACTAACTCATATTTACATCCATTCTCATATGGTGCATTTTTGGGGACTGAAATTGTACCAAAACCCCCAACCAACACCAGCTCAAGAATGACTATTGAATGGCCACTTTGCTTTTCATTGGATGGGGTCTATAATTCCCAGCAACGGCTGTGTGACAATCCCTTTGGGTTTTATTTCAAATTTGGGAAACAGTACTTGTACAATACTGATACTTGTACAATAAACTGAGGTTTGCTGCGTCCTTTGGGGCATAAATTGGGTTAACCAGATTTTGTTTCTCAATTGGATAAAAAAAAAGTTCTAAATTATAAATGATACTAACAATATCAGCCTCGTGTGTGTCACTGGGAGTAGCAGTGATGGGACACATCAGCAGGATTTTGAGAAGACACAGAAAGGAGTTTGCTTTGTTTACTTGGCTGTAACCAACCCTGAGGGCAAAAGCAAAACCCCATGGAAGTTAGCTGAGGTGCATCAGCTTTACTGTGAGATAGAGCAGCCAAACCCTTCTGTTACTGGGCTTAAGCTGAGCAGGTTGGTTTGAGGATGAAACAGGACTGGGTCCCTCTGTCAGCTTTAGTCTGGCAAAGAAAGGTTCCCCTTTGGTCCCTTCTCATACTGGAGTAATGGAACCGTTGTCCCAGGCCAGGATGGGCACTTTCCTCCCTCTCCAGAGGGGGATTCCTCCCCTGATTTCGAGCTAAGCAGCTCAAGGACAGGTAAAAGGGACAGAGAGGTGTTTGAGGAGTGAGGACACACGGTGCCAGCAGCCCTGCTGGCTCAGCCAAGCATGCCAAGGGTCGGGATGGCAATGAGACATTTGTCCTGTGAAATTCATCATCAGTCAGGCACCGTCAGCCTTTTGTAAAAGAAAGATTTCCCTGCGCTGTTAACCCCTCCCAGAGCTCACAGCAAGTTTCCCTGCCTGGGCAAGCGTTGGAGGTGTCTGTGAGCACGTCTGGAAGCGTGTGGCCCTGCGTGAGAATGTGGCTGCACGCACACATCCACAGGCTGGATCACAGAAAGAGCAACCTGGTTTTGGGGCAGCTGGAGGCCCTGGGAGTGGGAATGAGCAACAGGAGCTCCATTCCATGGAGATAGGCAAGAGGGGTCAGGGAAGCTCTCCCCAAGTCGCTGCTGAGCCCTTCAGCTCACACAGCAGCACAGAAGGCTCCGCTCCTCGCTCACCTCTGCTCCATGGAGATGCTAACACTTTCCAGATGGAGGCTGTTTATTTAGCTTATTGATTAAACCAGCTGCTGCCACTGACAGGAACCTCACATTTTCCAGAGAGACAGATAGGAGACATGAGAACTGGCCATGGTTCCCCTGTGCCCCCCTTTCCAGAGGGAATAGCTGCTCTTTGTGACCAGGCTTGTGGTACACCAGTCTCTGCAGCTCCAGGACTGTGAGCCTGCAGAGGAAATGAAAGCAAGTTCTGCTTGAGGAGAACCCCTAGAACTTGGGTAGCTGTTTCTTTTTTTTTTTTTTTTTTTAACATGGAATTATTAATTTCCTTTAGCATGGAAACTGAGATGGCATCAGAGAATACAGCCACCGAATCAGCATGACTTATTAAAATCTTTAATTACCTTTGCCACATCGATGTGATGTGATGCACTAAACAAAAGGCTTTGGGCTTGAACAGAAGAGAACATGGGCCACAAACCCAAACAGGCAGTATAAAAATTGCAGGATTTCTCATGGAACAAAGCTCCTGATCCCCACCCCCTTTGCTGATGCTGCAGCAGCTCCAGCTGCTCCATATCCCACATCACACCCGCAGCAGACAAAATCTGTCATGTGCTGCAGCTCCTCTGTGGCTCTATGGGTCCAGAATGTGTAATAATTTAATTCTGCCCACTTTTCCCTCAGTAGGACACTACATAATTTCCTCACTGCACTGCTGAGTTTCACAAAGCCCTCAGTTACCTCGGAGACTCCTGAAACCTGGCTGAAATTCCCATCAAAAGTTCCTGCAGGGAGAAACAAATCAACAGGCAGACAGGCAAGCCCATCTCCACGAGTACAGCCAAATAAATCGCAGTGCAGGACTGGCACAGCCTGCAGGAGACCCAAAGCCGTGTGACAAGGCAGGGCCACCACTCTCCTGTGAAACAACCACCCCGACACTTCCAGAGGGAGGCCCCGGGGTTGCTGCAGACAAAAGTCTGGAAGGAAATGGCCTCCGTGTTCCCTCCTGATAGGGAGTTAACCTCGGGGAGCACCCAGCTGGAAGCTGTACATGTGGAACACGCTCCCTTCTGCTAAGAAAACAGGCAACGGAGGACATCTTTCCTGCAGCTTGGAGCAGCTCCAGCAGCCTGATGAGACACGACGGCTGTGATCTACAAAGGATCCCAGAGGAAAAGACGGCTCGTGCTGCCCTCCCTGCTGGCTGACACGTGGCACGGAGCACTGCACATCTCCTCAGGCTCCTGTGAGCTTCCCAGGCTTCTTGGCACACCAGGCAGAGGGACAGCAAGCAATTACTTGGCTGGGTGATGCCAGTTGATCTGTAATGCATCGAATTCTCTGAGCGTCCTCATTTCTTTTTTCCCCAGGAAGGAAGGAAGGGAGTTAGGACTGTGCTAGAAACCAGAGTGCACCAAATGATTGAGTTAGTGAGCACTTTCAAAGTTCACTTCAGCAGAAGACAGCTCAGAGTTGCTCCTCTGCCACCACTAGCAATATCCCCCCTAAATTTGGTAACAGCAGGAGCAGAGCTTCAGAGCTGACACCTCAAAAACCTCTGACCTAAGTCACCATGAGAAAACATGGACAAGCCTATGGAAAGGCAGACTGAGCCCAGATTAAACTGAGCAAAAGACACAGCAAAGCAGAGAGAAGTAACTGAAGGCACTGCACTGTTCAATGGTGATGAAAATTAGCTAAGTTTCAGTCAAGTTTCACACAGGATATCTGAAAGTTTTGGCACTCTGTCTCCTGTCCTTCTGTGTGTTCTGATCAGCATCAATGTGACCTCTGGTAAAGCAGCCTCAGGATGTCCCAGTCAGGCTCAGGGATCCGCTCTCAAGAATTTCAGTTCTCCTCCCTGCAGATACAGCAGCCAGCTGTGTGCTCCCAAATGATGTGAGGCTGTTCACTGACAGCCCTTCCATGGCATTTGTCTCCTCCCAAAGATAACATCCATTTCTTCCAAGCAGAGCAGGAAAACAAAACAGAGTCTTCAAGGAGAAGGATGTGATCATCCCCCCCAAAACCTGTCCTGCGTCACCAGGACAGACAGATAACTCTCTTCAGAGGACAAGGCAGCAATGTCAGGGGCACTATAGCTCCTGAGGCCAATATGCTGGAGCACACTCGAGAAACGAAAGAGGAAGCAGAAACTAGGAGGTGACTTTTGAAAAAGCATTTTAGATTTGAGTAAAACCTCACCAGCAGATTCAGTATCTCCTGCCCTGTCTGGTGGCAGCCACTTCCTTAGCTGGCTTTCCAAGATGTAAAAAAGAAAAAAAAAATCAGGGAAACAGTGTGATTTTCCTGGCATTTAAACTATTTGGGGTTTCTGTTTTCTGAGCTATGTGGATTAGATAACAACCCTATCTCAGAGTTTTCATTGCTGCTCTCTCTGCTTTGCACAGCTCTGCTCTGTGTCCTGGCAGGGTGACATGTTTCTGTGTTTCCTGACCAAACTGACATATACCACGTTGTTTAATAAACTTTAAAAATTGTATTTCCTCCTGCCAGTGTTGAAATGGATCTGCCTTATCTGAATGACAGACCCACACAGCCTTGAATTATCTGGGGCCTTGTGGAGCCATTCCTTGCTGATCCAAAGGCTTTTCCTCTCAGCTTGACGGAACCTTTTGTTGTTAGAAGCAACCTGACCGGCCAGAGTTTTGTCAAGGAAAAGTGCCCTGAAGGGAATGTGGTCCCAGCACCTCCCGGTGGGTTATTTCTAAATTAAACTTTTGGGGCTCACAGGCACCGCAGTCAAAACTCCGGAGCAGCACAGGGGTTTGCCAGTGGTGTCCCCGAGCCCGCGGGCTGGGTTTGCACCCCAGCAGGGGGTTAAGGAATGGACAGCCTGGAATTTCACAGCAGCCTGTGAAGGGGGACTGGCACAGCTAAGCCAAGCCCTCTGCGTCCCTGGGGCTGGCTGGGAGATGCTCTGAGAAAAGGCTTCTGAAAGCTGCAGCCGGGAAGAGTTTGTGTGTTTGCAAATTGCCTCCAAGCCTTGTTAATCCCTGCTCAAATACGGAGCTTTGTGAGCTGATCCCTCCTTTCTCACCAGCCCCGCTGGTCCGGCGCAAAGCAGAGCTCTGTTTAGGCAGGGTTTAAAGAGCAGCCAGCAAACCCCAGCGGGACTTTCAGAGAAACGCCGGCTTTCAGGGGTTCACCCCAAATCCAGCATTCCCCTCTGGGTGTGTGCTGCTCCCAGCTCGGGAAATCGGTGATTTGAAACAGAATCGCAGAAAACAACTGAAATGTGAACAGTGCAGAGCCCGTTGTTACTCACACAGGAATCACTGCTGAAGTCACTCTGTCCCAGGTATTTTTAAATAGCTCCTCAGTGGGTAGATGTTTTGGTTCCCTCAGAGGCTGTCTGAGATTCACCAGCAGTGTTAATTAGCTGCTGCTGAGGGGTGTGCAGTTTGCCATTCAGCACTTAGGCTCTGGGCTCCACTTCTAGAGTGTCACAGTGCCACTGAAAACTCAATTAGGCTCTATTTATAAAAGCTTTGAATAGGCGAGTTTTCATGTTTCTGGCCTCACTCTGGAAAGATAAGTGAAATGGTTTGAGTTTCTTAAATCATGAAAATTTGCTTCTCGGTATGGCAATGAATGCTTGCTACGTTTTATTACTTCTATAACATGTATCAGAAACAAGAGACAGATGTGGGTTCCCATGCACTCTCGAGATCAGAAAAATCTGTCTTTTGCAGGGTTTGGGGTTTTTCATAGAGAGCATCCCAGTAATAATGGCACATCGTCCCCCAGGAACCTCGGGGAAGGAAGAGATGAGAGTCCTGCAGGCTCCTTTGTGGCTCCAAAGGAACAATTTTGAGTCCAAACAGATCTTATTTCACAAACCTCCTGCTTCCAAGTGGCAAAGGGAGCTGTGGCAGCCTCCAGCCAGCCTGGGAATTCATCCCGAGGAGCAAAGAGGGGGAGAAAGGAAAGCAAAAAACCGCAGCACTACGTGGTGAAACCCCAAGGTCCTGAGTGAGCTGGAAAATGCTCCCTGGCACTGCCGAGCAGCAGTGAAATAAATCCCTTGTGGAGATTGCCCTCTCCCGGCCTCCCCGGGAAGGCCTGCAGGGACACAGGTGCAAACAAAACCGCAGAAAATCAGTTTGGGATGTTTCAAGTGGCGCAGCTCAACCCACAGAGCAGACCCTGTGATGGTGCTCAGGAACATGATGGCATTTGGACACTCCGGCACAGCTAAACGGCAAGTTCGAGAAGCAAAATGCATTTCTGGGTTTTAGTTCCTCACCTGAACCTTCTATTTGCCACACTGAGAGAAGTGGGACTTTTTTTGAGTGGTAAAACAATTCATGGCATCGACAATACATTGCAACTCTGTCCTCCCTTTAAGAGGCAGTAAGTGTTCATTCCCAGTGTAAAATTATCACTTCTTGCAGATCATGAGGACATTGAGCAAAAAAATACCTTCAATATTTAGCTCCTTTTGCTATTTCCATCCTGTTATTTTTTTCACTGAGAATTTTTGAAAGCTGCTTTACAGCAGCTTTCACTTGTTAATTATGGAATGTATCTTTTTGTGAAGTGTAAGAGACAAGGACCATTTTGGAGGAAAAAATATGAGGTAATTTACAGAGGACAAAATGAACAGTTTGGGCATAAAATCTGAATTAATCTGTAGGGGAGACAATGAAGATTTTGAGGGAAAAATGAGGTAACTGGAAGTCAACAGATAGTGAAAATTATCAGGGCAAAATCTGAGGTAATCTCCATGGTAGAGAAAGAATATTTTGAGGTAAACTGAGGTGATCCGTAGTGGAGAAATTGGGAACATTTGGGGGTAAAACTTGAGTAGCTCTATAAAGCTACAACGAATATTTTGGTGGGAAAAATCTCTGGAGGGGAGAGAATAAACATTTTGGGGATAAGATAATGAATTATGGGGCCTCTTGGTCATAAAATGTATATCAAGGAAAGTGATTTGAGCTAGGAGTGAATGGGGATCCCTTGGGGTTTGCCTGCTTATGGTTTTGGGGTGCTCTCTGATGTTTTGGAAGAGGTTCTGTGGCACAACTGCAATGACAAGGAACACACAGGGCAGTGTTGTCTGCTTTTAACCTTTTTTAACCTTTCCCATCAGCTGTAAAAGCTTCTTGCTTTGGGATTCATTTCTGCTCTGAGCACGAGCAGGAGCAAACCCTTGTACTGATTTGCCCCACAGCAGAGAGAGGTCGTGGGAATTTTGAAGCAATTTCTCACTGAACAGACTTGGCAGAGCAAAAGCCAAAAGTGTTCTTCTCTAAATGAATGTTTTTCACCATGAGCTGGGTCTCACTGCCCTCTCATGGCTGGATTATCCATGTACAGCCCACTCCAGGGAGTGTCTCATCTTCCTCAGGTTCTTGCATGAAATTCCCAGTCAGAATGTTCTGGCCAGCATCTTTTAATTCCAGTCAGCCTGGAATACTCAGTTAACTTTCCTTTCTTAGCTCCAATCTTTAGCACAAATCCAGAGGAGCTACTTGGCCTGAACAGCTGCCCAGCAGAGCACCAGCCAGGCTGGAAAATCTCCCTGAGGTCTCTGTTGGAGAGTGGGAGAAATGTCCCTCCCTGCTGCGGTGTCCGTGGTGGGCAGAGAAATCTGATATTGGCAATATTCTGATATTGGCAATGTGGCTGTGTGCTCAGACAGGGATACCCCGGGAGGAAGGGGAGCCTTGGCCTCACCTGCACAGCTCAGGTGGATGTGACAGAATTGGGGTGGCCTAACAAGGCATGAACAGACTTCTGTGTTTTGGAATTCCTTGAAACCTTTATCTGGCTGGTTTTAATGGGTTTCTCCTCAAGATTTCCTGTTGTCCAGAGTCCCTGGTGTCCCTTATTTTGTCCCAAGTCCAATGGTAAAGGATTGAATAACTGACAAGTGGGGTCCGGGATGAAAATGGTTCTGTTAAAATTAGGTAAAGAATACAGTAGGAAAAAAGAGCATCCTTTTAATGGCTGAAAGAGGTAGGGATGAAAATGCTGGAGAAGGGCACTTTTATGTGTGAATTGGTGTCACCCCTCATGGATAGAAGCCCAGAGTGAGCGATCAGAGCGGAGGTGTAAAGCTGGGATGCTCTGATTCCCTCAGAATTCCCCTTTCCCGGGAATGCGGGATCGCGGCCTGGCGCTGGCTCGGTGCTGCCGCCCTGTGGAGAACCTGAGGCGCAGCAGGCCCGAGCGCCGGCCGATCCCTTGGGATCTGGGAATTGTGGTGCTCAGGGGTGCAGGAGCTGCCGCCCCTTGGAAACATTTTAAACTATTATCCTGCAACATCTTGGAGGCTACTTACGGAATTCCTTTTGTAGCTGGATCTCTCTCCAAGGTCAGCAGTCCAGGTGAGGGCTCTGACCTCTCCAGGCTTGCGCTCACCGTGGTACGGACTGGGGCTGGAGCGGGTTTTGCAGGGAAGGGGAGGTGGCTGAGGACCGGTGCTGTGTGCAGCAGGGGCTGGTTTTTGCAAAGCTCAGATGACCTCGGGAAGAAAGCGGGAGTGGATTTGGGCCAGAGGCGGGACGGGCCGCGGGTCCCCGCCGGGAGCGGAGCCGGGAGCGCCGCGGGTGCTGCCCTCCTGTGGACAGCGCCCGGCACTGCAGCCCCGGCGGCGGGCGGGACCCGGAGACCCCGCGGAGCGATCCCGGAGCAGAGAACGCGCCCCGAACCTCCCACCCGCACGGACAGCGCCGTGTGGGCTCAGGCACAGGGACACGGGGCTCCTCTTGCCTCTCCGCTGGGATTAACCCGCCGGGAAATGACATTTCCGACAGCCTGGGCCTACCTGTGCCCGCTGGAAGAGCGTAGAGGTGAAAAGGTGAATGCCAGAGTTCCTTTGGGATGATGGAGCTGTGGTGTTCGGGGATCTGAGGTCTCAGCCGGGATCAGGACAATGACAGGTTTATGTCCCATAGAACTGGCTGTTTATAACCCTCATCCCCACAGCCCCACTGATGTTCCTGTGGGAGACTTGAGGGAATTCCCTAGAATTCAGCTGATTTCACCCACCCTGAGGTGAGGCTCCAGTTGATAGTCTAAAGCAGGAGAAGGCGGTGGCTGGACGTGCTCCTGGCTCGTGGTGAGGCAGCCCCTGTGCCCAGGTGCCTTTATCCCTCATCCAGGATGGCCTCACTGGTTTCTCCAAAGGGTGAGTGGGGGATACCCCACTGAGCACCCACAACCTCACTGTGCAGACAAACCCCAAATATCCCAACCCACGGTGGCTTTGGGATGGGGATATCCCCAGCATGTTCCCCTCAGTGCTTTTCCCAGCACAGCTTCCTGTTATTCCTTACTGGCACTTGCAATAAACCACCCCTGTGGGGTCTGATCGCAGTGGGGTCAGGGTTCCCTCCCTTTTTAGGGCATTCTCCCAGCCCTGGAGTGCCATTGGAAAAGGCAACACAAGTGTTATCTGACCTCTCCCTGTGCTGTCAGGGCTCAGATTCTGGGACTGGGAAAATAAAGCAGTGAGGCTGGTGGGTGCCTCCCTCCATCCCCCCCAAATCCTCCCTCGGGGCTGCAGAGCTGCTGCTGCAGGGTGGGAGCTGGAGAGCAGAGACCACAAAGCCAGCCTGACCTGGGCCAGGCCTCAGGGCTGTTGTCTTAGGGTGCCCCTGTGTCTTAGGGTTCCCAGCACTTGGAATAACTTCTGCCCAGTCCCAGTGCTGGCTCCAAAGCTTTATTGGAGGGATGGGGGGGACAAGGGAGGGGGACAGGGGCAAGGTCACTGTCCCTAGGGCTGGAGGATGCTTTTCAAGACTGTTTTCACCTCAGGGCTGAGCCTCTTGGGGAAGAGGATGTCAAAGTAGATGTAGAGGTCCCCCTTGCGCTGGGGGTCCTCGACCAGCGGCATTCCCTCCCCCGGCACCATTTTGTAGTACTTGGGGCTGCCAAGCAAAGGAAGGGGCTCAGAGGAGCCGTGGGATGATCCCAACGTGGGAGCCATGACCCCCAGCCCCACCTGCAGAGCCCCATGTGGGTTTCTCAGGTTATCTGCTCCTCCAGCTTCAACCAGGGCTTGTCCTTCTCTTCCAGGCTCCAGCATCCACCCTCATTCACCCATACCCAGCCCTCTCCTTGCCTCTGCTCCCAGCAGAAGAGTCACCCACTGTGGGCAGCCTCCTCTTCCTCCCGCAGCCCCAAACCTGCTGGAAAAGGCTTTGGAGCACCCCAAGTTCCTCCCAGTGCCTGCTCACCTCTGAGCCCCATTTTCCCCTGGCACTTACTCCACAATGTCATTGATGGGGATGTTCAGCAGCCTCCCATCCAGCGTCCACACATCCAGGGTGCATCCAGTCAGTGCCTGCCGGGCAGTGAGTGGCACCAGGAGCTGCTGCTGCAGCCCCAGAGCCCAAAGGTGAAGCTCTATCCCCTCACTCGGCCCTTTACCTTTGCCAGGGGGATGGTGGCAACGTAAAGGAGGTTGTTGTCAATTCTTTTGAACCTTGGGTGAAGCTTCTCCTGGACAACAAAGGTGATGTCAGCTGGAATGATGTTCGGGCCCTAATTGAGGGGGAAAAAGATCACAGAATCATGGAATGACAGGATGGTTTGAGTTGGAAGGGACATTAAAATTCACCCTGTTCCACCCCTGCCATGGGCAGGGTCACCTTCTACTAGACCAGGTTGCCCCCAGCCACATTCAACCTGTCCTTGGAAACCTGAAAATTATTTTATACAGGGAAAACTGACACAAATTCCTGCTCTTTAGTTGCTGTTTTCAGCTGGCTAGAGAGAAGGGAAGGGTATTTACTACCCTTAAGAGAAAAAGGAGTCTTTTCTCCAAGATGCCTGCTCAGCCAAGGGCAACCCCAAAACTGTGTTTCTGCCAGGAAGAACACAACCCCTTTCAATTATTTTTTCTTTAACCTGTTCTAAGGAAAATCCAGGCAGGGATGGCTCCTCAGAGCACAGTAATGCTGAGTGTCTCTGTTGGTCATGCTGCCAAGTGCCCTCAGCAATGGGAAACCAGAACTTCTTCATGGAAGAACTTTTTCCATGGAGTGGACACAGGACTGGAACAGCTGCCCAGGTGGGGCATGGAGTCTCCCTCTCTGGAGACATCCAAAACCCACCTGGATGAGCTCCTGCTCCAGGTGACCCTGCCTGGGCAGGGGTGTTGGATGATCTCCAGAGGTCCCTTCCAAACCCGCCTCTTGTGTGATTCTGTGCTTACCTGGTCTCCTTCCTTCTCAAAGGTGATCCTGGTGCCGCGCTTCCATCCCGGCTGCACGTCAATCGTGAGGATCTTATCCCTGATGGTGCTTGTTTGGCCATCCTCGTTCATCACCTGGGGGTGCGCAGTGCGGGGCCCAGAGAGGGAGGGTCAGGAGTGCTCTGCTCACCAGAGGAAAAGGCAAGGGTGGCTTGTACTCCACACCAAAGGGGATCAGATCAGAGAATCATGGGATCATTTAGGTTGGAAAAGACCTCCAAGATCATGGAGTCCAATTGTTCCCCTAGCACTGCCAGGACACCACTCACCCATATCCCCAAGTGCCACAACCACACAGCTTTAAATCCCTCCAGGAACAGGGACTCCACTACTGCCCTGGGCATCCTATTCCAATTTTCCCTAATACCCAACCTAAACCTCCCCTGGCACAGCTTGAGGCTGTTTCCTCATGTCCTAAAGGAGGAGAGACCCAGGGCTGGGTCCAGGAGACTGGGACAACAAGGAGGGGGACAGAAGTCACCGAGGGCACACAAAGGAGACACAGTGCAGTGTGAAAATGGAGTTATGGGAGCCCAGAACACACTGAGCTCCTTCTCCACCCCTCTCTGAGATCAGCCCTCGCTTCCTACCAGCTCCCACATTGCCTCCCGTGCTGAATTCCCTTTGCCAAGAACACTGGTTCAGGTCCCTCTGGGTTTGGTGCTAATCCCTCCCTGCAACAAGCTCCTGGGGCAGAATTGGGGATTCGTCCCCAAATCCCCCATGTCCCACAACGAGGGCAGAGCTCACCCCAAAACCCACCCCCTTCACCCCCACAGCCCCTACCCTGCGGGAGATCTTAATCTTCTTGGTGCAGCCATGGAACAGGTCCTCGAGGGACACGTAGAGATCCCGCACGATGGGGGGGTCCCTCCGCAGGGCCCCCCGGCCTCGGGGCCCTCCAAAGGGCAGCAGCACCTCCGAGCCATCCTCAGCAAAGAACTCTGTGTGAGGGAGCAGAGGGACAGCCCCTCACTGCGGTCAGAGCTGGGGGGTCCTGCGGGGTCTTTCCCTCCCATCTTCTCCCACCCGGAACCAACCGAAGTGTTTTGTTTCCAGGAGCGTTTACGGCAGCCTCGCCCCCCTAATCCCTCTTTTTGATGGGAATCCCAGAAAGGGTCACAGCAGCAGCTGGGGAAAGCTGACAGCCTGGACATGCACCTCCAGACCTCTCCTCAGCCCAGGACTAGGGGAAGTCAGGATCTCTCCTCCAAGCACCAGAGGGATCTGAGAGCAGTTGGGCAGGAAATCTTTCCTGGAAAGCTTAATGTCCTGAGCTGGCAGCTGCCATGGAATCGTGGCAGCCACAGACAGACCCCAGCCACCCCTCAGTCTCCCAGCCTACCTGCAAAGGGGTTGTCCCCTCCAAAGAACTCCCTGAAGACTTTTTCAGGGTTGTTGTGGAACACGTATCCCACGCTCCAAGGGTTGTCGCTCGCAAACTCCAAGGGGATCCCACCTTTGAGCCCCTCTTCCCCAAATTTGTCGTAGATGCCTTTCTTCATAGCTTAGGGAACAAAGAAGTGTTGGGAATTGAGGGAGAGCCCCAGCCAGATCCAGGTTTTGTTTGGGTAGAGGCTGGAGAAGAGGGTTCCCAGGAACAGGGGGCATAGACATGGGAGCGTGTGCCAGTTCCCAGCTGGGCTGTGGCTCACAGAGCTGGTCCTGCCAGGAATTCACACCCCCTTCCTGCCCCTGCAGTCAGTGGAAGGAGACACCCCCCACTTACGGTCGCTGAGCACATCGTAGGCCTCTGCCAGCTGCTGGAACCTCTTCGGCCCCCAGGGCTCCTTGCATTTTAATGGATGGTACTTCAGGGCCAACTTCCGATAACTAAGGATCACAGGAAGCTTTGGGTTCAGGGGACTTTAGAGCCCATCTCATTCCCACCCCCTACCATGGGCAGGGATGTCTTCCACTATCCCAGGCTGGACAGGGCTTGGAGCAACTTTCAGGGATGGAGCAGCCACAGCTGTTCTGGGGAAGCTGTACCAGGGCCTCACCACCCTCACAGGAAAGAATTCCTTCCCAATATCCCATCCAGCCCTGCCCTCTGGCAGTGGGAAGCCATTCCCTGTGTCCTGTCCCTCCATCCCCTGTCCCCAGTCCCTCTCCAGCTCTCCTGGAGCCCCTTTAGGCCCTGCCAGGGGCTCTGAGCTCTCCCTGGAGCCTTCTCCTCCCCAGGCGAGCAGCCCCAGCTCTCCCAGCCTGGCTCCAGAGCAGAGGGGCTGCAGCCCTCAGAGCATCTCCACGGCCCCTCCAGACGCACTGAAGGGTACAGGAGACACCCCATTCCCACATCCAGCCCGGGCTGCCCCGCACAGCCGCCAGACCCTTCTCCCCCTCCCAGTCACCGCTGTGGGGCACGGGGGAAGGCCAAGGACGGCCACTCCCGGGGCCGCCCCGCTGCCGCCGCCACCGCCCGGCTCCCCCCCGGCCCAGGCAGTTTCTCTGATGCCGGGGTCCCTCACGCCTTCTTGATGTCGTCGGCGGTGGCCCCGCGGTCGAGCTCCAGCACAGCGTAGTAGTCCAGCCCCATGGCGTCCCGTTGCTACAGCGACACGACTTCCGGTCCGCGCCGCGCGGGGCATCAAGGGAAACGCAGTTCTCCCGCTCACTTCCGCACTCTGCCGGGCCCCCTCAACCCTCACCCCTCATCTCCTTTTTCTTAAAAACCCCCAAGTTTTCATGGAAACGCATGTATGAACACAGGTGTTATCAAAGAAGCGGTTTATTTCACTTCATACTGTGACAGTCACTTTCACTGCACCCCCTCTTCCCTTTTAATTTATTTATTTTCCCCCACTACAAACAGCATTTTTTTCAGCACTGGAAATGCAACCACAACATCATTGCAACACAAGATCATCTCTAAATTAAAAATTGATCCCAGTTGTGTAGTAGGAAAAAAAAAATGACCTGTTACAAAAACACTGTGTATGGGGCCTGGTCATCACAACAGCTTCAAACTTGTACACACACATCCAGGAAAATCAGCTTGGAAGAGCCTTCCTGACACACTTCTCCTTCATTTGGCCCCTTCAAACACTTAAAGGTCAGAAAGTTGGTATCTCCTCACTATCCCATCCCTGCAGCACGTGTAGATCTCCTTCTCCCAAGAAGCCACCTGAAGAAGGAAAAAAAGCAGTATTTACACAAAGTGTTTTCCAAGTGACAGCTCCCAGTGAAATCCTCAGAGATGAGCTTTGCTTCTGGACTTTCACAAAGGGAAGAGGAGGGGAATGCCTCCTGGAACACCACTACCAGGTTTTAAAGGACAGTTCCAGGTTTCACCAGAGTTTAGGGAGCAGATGTGTCCTCACACAAGGGTTCTTCTATAAGATCCAAAGGGGAAATTAAGTGTGAAAAAGCGTTTCTCCTGCTTTGAGTCGTGCAGGTCAAATCTCAATTCCCCTGTGTATTCATCTGAGGGGCTGTGTTGGGTAGGAAATGGAGAACTGCACTGTGGGGTTAGGACAGGTTAAAAACAAGGGCCCATTCCAGGCTGAGAGTCCAGGCCCCACTCCCTGATCTGTACAAGCACAGTGGAATGTCTGGAACACACAGCAAGACCCCATTCCTGGCCCCAAACCCCCAGGGAACAAGATGGGTCAGGCAGCACCACTGCTTTTACCCTCAGGATTCTCCCAGCACCCTTTATCCAAGGTTTTCATAGGAACACAGCTCTGCCAGAGCTGCTCCAGCTCCACCACTCTATTCAGCCCCTGCACAGTGGAGATAAAGCCAGGGAATTCCACAGAGGATTGGTTTATGCAAAATATTAGGATTATTCAGATAGAAAAAACAAAGATAAGCTGAAAAAGTCAACTGTGTGAAGGAACCTGCTGAGGTGAAAAATCTGGGGTAAAGGCAGCTGCCTCCTGCCTGGCATCAGCTTTCCCTGCCCACTTTCTCCTCAGGGACACCCACGTTCCTCACCTTGTACACGGGGTCGCAGTCGGCCTCGGTGAGATCCAGGACATAATCCAGGTCTTGCTGAACAATGAAGCAGGTGCCATCCCCTGCAAGGAAGGCACAGCAGCCAATGAGTGAAACAAGCCAGGCTCTTAATTACAAACAGAAATTCCATGGGGAAAAGGCTCCAGTGGGTGAGACGTGCCTCGGAGACCCCGTTTTGGAGGGATATGAGGGACATGGAGGGTGGAAATCCCAAAGCAAAGGGGCAAGAGGACAATGCCCAAAGAGCACAAGGCTCCTTGACTTGATTACAGGATTTCTATGGGCACAAAACAGCCCTGGAATTACCTTGGCTGGCAATAAATCCATCTCGGTACGGGAGCAGGGAAAGCACTGGTGCTCCTGATCTATGGATCACCTGGATTGGAGCACTAGGAAAAGGAGCAGAAACAAGGGATGAGGATTGTTGTTCACAGAAGCTGTGGCTGCCTCTGGATCCCTGGGAGTGTCCAAGGCCAGGCTGGATGGGCCTTGGAGCAACCTGGGACAGTGGAAGGTGTCCCTTCCTGTGGGAAGGGGTGGAACTGGATGAGCTTTAAGGTCCCTTCCAACCCAAACCATTCCAAGATTCTTTCCTATGGACTGAGTTAGCAGGGAACAGCAGTAAAACTCCACAGCTC
Source organism: Nicator chloris (assembly GCA_013400495.1). Lineage (NCBI taxonomy): Eukaryota > Metazoa > Chordata > Aves > Passeriformes > Pycnonotidae > Nicator > Nicator chloris. The sequence continues at coordinate 210,848 of WAAE01020579.1, read as the reverse complement.
AGTTCTAGTGCTATGCTGGAATGAGGATCAGGGTAAATGTCAAGATCCTACAAAGACATTCAAGTGAGGGGAAGAAATGGACTGTGTGGGAGGGGGGAATATTAATGTTAAGAAGTTTTCTGCTGAATTTATCTACATGTGCACAGAGATTATATAAATATAAAATTATACAAATGCTTATGTAACAATACACACAGCACATCAACATCATGCAAGAGGCTCAGGAGCTCCTGGTGCAATGGGATGCACCCCTTGGAAGTGGCACTGCCTGACTCTCTTTTCCAACCAAAACACTGGTGGTTTGCCCCAGCACTTGCTCACTTTGTGTTTCTCACATCCAGCTGGTAGATGTTCCCATCCTGAGTCCCTGCCAGAATGTAGGTGCTTGACAGGAATGTGCAGCAGTTGAAGGCATCAGATCCAACAAAGAGGAACACCTGAGGATTTGGGAACAAACCAAATGTCAGACACAGGAGACACCTACGAGAAGGAAGCAGCAATTTATTTAGAAGACAGTACAGCTGCCACTGTTTAATTTTAAATACTGTCTTCCCCGTACCCAGGTTAAATCCTGAGCAATTCTTACTCCTCACATAAAAATCTGCCCAGGAGGAAGGAGAGAGAGCATCCCTTTATTGCACCAGGCTTTGGCTTCTCCTCCAGTTAGGTTTAACCTGGCCCAATTCCCTATCCCAGTGCTCTGACAGAACCAGATCCTTACTGGCTGCCTGCTCTGCAGTCCCACTCCTTGAAGCTTCTTGTCCTCTCGAGCCAGCAGCAGGATTTTCCCTTCTGTCCCGACCTCACGTTCACCTGACAAAAGGACAACAGGTAATTCCAGCAGTAGCTACACAACAAATCTTGGTGGGATCAGAACCCAACAGCTTGGATTGCCCCAGCTGAATTGTGGCAAGATTCCTCCATATCCCAAGACACCAGGAAGGCCAGTAACCACGCAGAGCTCAGTCTTCATCACTCAAACCGCTTGATAGGGCTGAATTCCACCCAGGACCAGAGCACTCTGCTCCCTTCCCCAGGTGGTGCAAGGGCATGGAGCAGCATTCCAGACCTGTGGGATTACTGGTGACAAACCCAGGCCGTTTGGGACAGGGAACTGAAGGGGGATTTAAGGGCAAGCCCCTTACTGGGGGGTTTCTCGGGTGTGCCCAGGTTCAGGCAGTTGTCGGCTGTGCCCACGGCGATGCCGTTGACGGGAGAGCCGCAGTCAGCGATGACGCCCAGGCAGGCAGACTTCCCACAGTCCCAGAGACGGGCACTGCCATCCCTGGAGCAGGACAGGACATTTCTTCCCCGATCCACAATGGCAGTGTCCAAAATACCTGCATGAAACCAAAGACTGTGTTCATACAGAAACAAAAAGCACCAAACCTCCCAAGCTGAACTCAATTACTGGCTCCAGGCCACTGTCCCCAGTGATAGCAGTCACCACAGACAAGCTGTGCTTCTAGAAAAAGGTGCCTGTGGAAGGCAGCAGCTCCCAGAGTGGAACCACCATCTGGCACAAAGGGAAGATATTATCAATCAAATGATCAGCAACACCTCACCTCAGCCTGAGCTGGTGCTGCACAAAACTAATCTCTAATTTGGACAGAAAAGAGCCTGGCACTTTTAAACGTTCCCATGTCCACCCCCGGATGATCCCAAAAGCAGCATCCCTGTTATCCAGCTACAGCAACATCCCAAGAGCAGTGTCTGCTGGCACTAACATCCCTTAACTACTTTATTTTACTGTGGGCTGTCAAATTTGGATCTGAAAAATGACAGTGGTTTTCTTAGCGGAGAACAGTCAGGTGGGCAGAAGATTTAATTGGCACTTTCCCTACAGAAGCTCAAAGGACAGGATAAGCCAAGCAAACAGCCTGCAGCAGTTTGGGCTGGAGGAATAAGCAGTGACTAAAGTCACCTCGAGAGTGACTGGCAGCACCACTCTGACCAAGGTTCTGCCACACCACCTGGTTTGGTATGGGGACATCGCTGCAAAAGCATTTTCAATGCACACAAATAGATTATAGAATGGCTTGGCTGGGAAGGGACCTTGAAGATAAGTTCCAACCCCCAAATCACGTAAGAACAACGGCAGGTTCAGCACAGGGTGGGTTTTTGAGTTAATCAAGTGCAGGGCAGCCAGCCACAGGGTTTATTAACCTCTCAGTCGAGCCTAGCACCTCATGGGACAGGGAAAACCAGAGCCTGGACACAGCAATTGGTAGCTCAGGGAAGAGATAATTTGGGGTAGAGTTTGGGGCATCTGATGCCACATTCCAGACATCAAACACAGAGTGCAGCAGGCTGGCAACTGGACATCAGCCCTGGAGTGCAAGACAAGTACACACACAGCAAATGGAGCATTTTAAGGGCTCTGTACCTCCTTTGTGCCCTTTAAATGTTACTACACAGCTGGCATCTTCTGCAGACCAGATCTTTAGCTGGGCATCCATTCCCCCACTCAGAACCACGAGGCCCGATGGGAAAAACCTGCAACAATTCACATCATACACATGGCCTTCCAAAAGTCTCTGGAAAAACAAAGAACTACGTGCTAGTTCCATTGTCATCATCCTTGTGCCGAGCAGTTGTTATGACACTGGAAAACTTGGCATTCTCACATGGGCAAAGGATTAAACTCAAATCCCAAATCCTTTGGGTCTGAACTGCTGGAATGGACTGGTCTGAATTTGGGGCTGTCAAGGAGGTGACTTTGGGCCTCCCTCCACCATTTGAACAGCTAATTACATAGCAAAAGATACTACATTTGCTTCTAATCACAGGTTAAATGTCTTTATCCTCTGCCAAGCAAGGAGCTGACAGGTCAATCTCCACAAGAAGGAGCTTTCCCCCTTTACTGGAGAAGCCACAAGCCAGGATGTAGCTAATCCAGCACCAAAATCTTTCCTCCTCCCTTCTTCTCTCTTTGATAAGAAATTCAGTGCATTTACCATGCAGGATAGGGGCTGTCTGACCTGATATTCCTGGGTACCTCTCTGAGCAACACCCCCTTGGGAGAAGCCACTTTTCCAACAGATTTGACTTAAAGCCTCCAAGATGCCAAATTTCAATCAGTTTTTCATTAAAAAGCTGGATTCTTCACAGGGTGGGGCCAGCCTGAGCAAAGTCATGGCCTTCAGCACTTCAGGAATGTCACAGACAACACAAAACATCCAAGGCAGGTGCTCTTACTCTTATTTCTCCATTTGCAGCCTGCCATATTTTCATGGTCCCATCCGTGCTGGTAGACACACCGAGTCCTCCACCACTGGAAATATCAAGGCAGGTAATCTGCAGGAAGGCAAAAGCACCAAGAATTAGCTTTATATAATTCTGTATATAAATATTTCTGCTCTAGAGCCTAATTCTGTACAGGGGGAGACCTGCTAAGTACATTCTCTGCCCGTGACTCTGCGAGGCAAGGAGAAAAAGGAATGCTGAGGCAGAAGCCTGCACAGGCAGCAGTTGTATTCTAGGTCTATCCCAGGTGGAAGAGAAATCTGGACTTTTTTAACAGGTCCTGTAAACAGATGAGAAATAAGAACACAGTTCATGGTAACTGGCCCAACTCACAAGCCCACAAGACACAGTTTGATATATTTATGAAGCCAAATTCACAGCCTAAATTTGCTGAAACACTGAACCCAAACTAGTTCTTTATATGAACTTGGGGCCTCTCAGAAGAAGGACATGGAGGGGCTGGAGCGTGCCCAGGGAAGGGAACAGAGCTGGGAAAGGAGCTGGAGCCCCAGGAGAGGCTGAGGGAGCTGGGAAAGGGGCTCAGCCTGGAGAAAAGCAGGCTCAGGGGGGACCTTGTGGCTCTGCACAACTCCCTGACAGGAGGGGACAGCCAGGGGTGCAGGGCTCTGCTCCCAGGGAACGGAGACAGGAGAGAGAACAACCTCAGTGCCAGGTTGGGCATCAGGAGGAATTTCCTCATGGAAAGGTGTTTTAAACAGTGGAAGCGGCTGCCCGAGGAGGTTTGTAGTGCCCATCCCTGGAGGTGTCCAAGGAAGGCCTGGAGGTGGCACTCAGTGCTGTGGGCTGGTGACAAGGTGGGCATCAGGCACAGCTGGGACTCGATGGGCTCAGAGATCTTTTCCGACATTAGGAATTCTGTGATTCTCTGAGTTGCATTTGCATTGCATTTTTTTGAATTGAATTTTCAGGCTGCAGATGGGGAGAAAAACCCGCTACAGCGGTAAAATCTATGGAGAGGAAGAAGAAATGCGGATGGGCTCCAGCCAGGCCAGGGTTAAGTTTTCCAGCAGCAGGAGGGGCAGGGCCAGGAGCCGGATGTCCCCCGGTCCCGCCTCTCCGTGCGCCGGCGGGAAAGTCTCTTCTTTCCCGGCTTCCCTTCTTCCCGGCCGGGTCCCCGCGGGCGGCGCCTGTCCCGTTGCTGTTCCCTGGGAATTTTTCTCGCCTCAGCCGCCCATCGCTGCCTTCGGTGCCTCCGGTTCCCCTCCGCAGCCTCCGGCCCGTGGGAACGCTCAATTCGGGAATCCCGATCCCAAAGCAGCACCAGCACAGTCCGGCGCCCATCGTGCGGCACCAAGGGACGAGCCAAGAACAGCTCTGCCCACAGCGCGCTGGAAGCAAGCTTGAGCTGAGTGTTTGGCGTGTTAGGTACAGTCGCTGGTCACGATGTGGCTTAGTGTGCCCTTAGTGGAGTGGTGCCTGTACAGGTTTATAATCCCCTATGTGGTCCTGGTAACGCACTTCAAGAGTTTAGGGAGATGGTTCAAGATTCTTATGTACGTGGTTTATGTGGTATCAACTTGTGACATGATATACTACCTGCAGGAGACCATTAATAATCATTCCCAGTCTGTGGGGGGAACAGGGGACGGATATTTTCACAACCCTTTCACCACCTTTGACTCCTTCAAGCCTCTTATAGCAGCTTTTGAGGATTTGGGACTCCCTCTGAATACTGAAGAAAGCATATTGATGTCATGTCTGCTATGTCTCCTCACTCTGGTCTACATCACCTTCAGAGTCCACATCATCTTCAGAGTTACAAAAGAGATTATTGGGAAGGTCTTTCAGAGATCGAGTAATGATGAGTGGCACGGAAGGTGGGAGAAAATGGGCCAAGTCTTGAAGGAGTATTCGGCTCCAGTGGTTTGGAATTTCACCCCTCAACAAATACAGGACCCTGTTAAAGTGGCAGAATATCTGAAAGAGAAACGCTGTGGTGGCTCCAGGGAGGAGCAACTTACTGCACTGTGCTGGGCCCTGGCTACCCTGTATCGGACACTGCTGGATACCAGCCAGTCCCCTCAGGAGGAGGAGGGAAACAGACCCACAGGCACCGTGGCCACTCAAACTGCAGCTGCACGAAAGGAACAACCCATGCTGGGAGCAGTCGCTCCTGAACAGAACACATCCATGACCACATTAGGTTCCTTAGTGAGAGATGAAGAGGAAGCAGAGTTCTCACAAGAGGAGGAAGAGGCAAAGCCAGAGATAATCAGCGACTCCCAATGTAAGCTGGAAGAAATCCGACAAATCTTCTCCCGCGGGCCGGGTCAGCCCATACTGCTCTGGCTGTACACCTGCTGGTGTTACGGGGCCGCTGTGAATGTATTCCTATATGGTTATGAAGCCAAGCAGCTGGGATCCCTGTCCGGGGACGTGGCCATTGACAGGGGCATTGGGGCAGACATAGGACCTCTCAGCCTCTGGATGCGACTCGTGTCAAGCGTGAGGAAAGCGCACACCAAGGATGAGCTGCTGGTGTGCCGGGACAGGTGGAACACCGCGATGGAAGGTGTTCGGTACCTGGCAGAACTAACGATGGCAGACATCCTCTTTGGGAACACACAGAACAGTCAGTACCTCTACAATCCGGAGGGAGCCTACTGCACCTGGCCCATTTGGCAGGCGTTCACAAAGAGCGCGCCACCGCTCTACGCCAAGGCACTGTCATTAATCACATGGAAGAGGGACCTAAAGGTGAAACAATTACACGCCTACATCTGGGACTGTACACCAACACCCTCATCCCCACCACAGGACCGCTTCTCCCATGCAGAAACACAGCCCAAGGAATATTCAGCCTCCAGTGATGATCCCTGCACAATCTGCCATGAGGAGCTTGACAGAAACTCGTGTGAACTGGCGTGTGGGCATGAATTCCACGGAGAGTGCATCAGGATGTGGCTCCAGGAGCATTCCAGCACCTGCCCCATCTGCCGTGACTACGCTGTCTTACCTGCAGACGTCCCTGCACGTCCTGCATGGAACAACTCAAAACATTACAAAGCCAAGCATCGGAAAAGATCAGTGTTTTAGAAAAGCTCCCACAGAAAACTGTTGAAGAGCTAGCCCAAGGTCTTAAAGAATGGACTGGATTGATTTCGTAACACTCAGAAGCACAAGTGAAAAAATGGCAGCAGGAGAAAAAAAATAAGAAGAATTTAAAACTCCGAAAGAACACAGCTAAAAAGCCCCTGGATACCAATGAGAGGGACTGAAGTCCACTGATGACAAGGAAAAGCAGTATAATGGATATAAATACACATCTCGAGACATTTAAGCGGGACAGCCTTTGACTAAGGGAATGATTCCTGTGCTTTTGTGTATATAGACATAGCTGGGTGGTGTGGGATCTGGGCACGAGTAGATGGGATAGAATGACAGGTGGGGAATGTCCTGGTTCTGGCTAGGACAGGGTTAATTTCTACAGGAGCAGGGAGGGGCATGGGATATTTGGTGGGTTCCTTGTTGTTGTTACTGTTTCTTTTCTTATTCCATTGCTGTTCTTGGTAAATTGTTCTTATCTCAACCCCTGATTTTTGTCTTTTGTGTCTCCAATCCCCCCTTCCATCCTGCTGCAGGGGGAGGGGAGGAGCGAGTGGCACATGGTCCAGGGTGTTTCAGTGGGAAGACCATTCCTAAACCACAAGATCACAGTTCCATCTCCATTGCAACCCCTCACACACAAATTCACGCTCCAGGCCACCCCTCACTGCAAGGACACCACAGACAGGGAAGTGAGAGTTGCCAATGACACCCAGAGATTCCCACCTCACAAGGCTACTCACACTTTTCTGATGAATCCTAGAAAAGCTTGTGTATGGAGCCAGGAACTTTGTGGACACATTTTCGTGAGGACAAGAAATGAGGATGCTTTTCTAGGGGAGGGAACAAGGAAAAACGGAATTAGAAGTGCTGTTAGTCCTGAAACAGAGGTTGCTGAGGTAGAACTGTGGCCTGGACCCCGCTGTGGGATCACAGAGCCTGAAATTGATGGGAGGGTCAGTGTGGGGCTCATCTCCTCAGGATGCAGGAAGGGATGGCTGCTCCAGCCTGGCCGGCCATGGCCCTGTGGGATGGTAGGGACCAGCTCCAGGGCTCTGCACAGCAGGAGGCTTGGGATAACAGGACTGTGCAGGGACCGGGTGACACCTTAGGCTGTCAGAGCAGCCCCCCTTTGTGCATGGGGGGTGGCCACCAACCCCTCTCTCTTCCCCCAGCCCTGGCACCTTGGTGACTTCCCCGACCACGAATCCCTCGGAGGCCACGATATCTGGGACGCCGTCGGAGCTGAGCCCACGCCGGGTGACACTGCCATACAGGGTTGGCTTCCCTGGGGGACAGCAGCCGTCAGCTCCAGCACCCTCAGAGCCCAGAGCCCAACACCCACGGGGACCCCAAATGTCCCTGCCCCTCCCAACTCAGAGGGACCCCCAACCACCCTCACCTCCTCCTCACCACAAGGAACTCAAACACCCCCATCCCCTCCTAACCCCCACAGGGCCCCCAGATGACCCGGTCGCCTTTAAAACCAAAGGGATCCCCAAACCACGTCAATCCATTTTAAACCAAGGGACGCCCAACCACCCGCACCACCGTTTGAAGCACAGGGCACCCCAGCAGCCCCGTTGCCTTCTAACACACGGGGCACCCCCCCACCAGCCCCTATCCCACAGGGTCCCACAACCAGCCCCACCCATTTCTGCTCCACAGGCTCCTTAAACACCCTTCACCCCCAGAACCCGCTCGGTCCTCCCCGATCCCCTCTCATCCCTACGGCTCCCTTGACGCCTCTTCAGGCCACTCACCGGGGCTGCGACAGCTCAACCAGGCCTCGCCCTCGTCCCTGCTGCAGAGAGAAGAAGCGGCCGTGAGCAGGGCAGGGACCGGGACAAGGACAAAGAAAAAGAAAGGGACCGTTCCCACCTCAACGCGCGGCTCCAGTCGCTCTGGATCCGCAGCGTCGCCGCCATATTTGCCGAGGTAACGGCATAAACTTCCGCCTCCCTACTTCCCGTCGATCCCCGCGCGAGCGGAAGGGGAAAGCCCCGCCAATCAACGAGGGCCGCCGCGGCCGTGCCACTTCCCGGAAGTGTCGTGCCCCGCTCCCGCCTTAAAGGGGCCGCACTGCGCTGGTACGGGGCTGCCTATTGGGGAGGGGGACACCCATGGGTGGGGTGGGGATCGTGGAGGGTGCTGGACATCCCTGGGGAAATGGGGACCCTTGGGAGGTGAAGGGTGGGGATTGAGGAGGGTGCTGGACACCCACGGCTGGGGTGAGGTGCACGGGGAGGGTGCCCCAAAGGCCACCGCCACCTCTCTCGTCCCCAGCTCTCCATGGCGAAGGCCGGGCACGCCTGGAGCCGCGCGGCGGCGGAGCAGGGCGAGGCCGAGGAGGGCGAGGATCCCCTGGATGCCAGGATCGCGCGGACTGGCTGCTTGGAGCAGCACCGGCAGCTGCAGGAGTGCATGGCGGAGCGGCGGGACTGGCGGCACTGCCAGGAGCAGCTCCGCGCCTTCGGCGCCTGCATGGCCCGGCGGCAGCAGCGGGAGCGCGGGCCCAGCCCGGCCCGGCCCACGGACTGACAGCGCCCGGGCAGCCCCACAGCGATGGGGGGAGCTGTGCCCTTCGCCCCCTTTTTCGTTTTATTTTTATCCAACTGCTTGGAAATCCACCTGGAATTGCTGGGAAATTAAATCTGGAATTTGTCATCCCTCGGCTTCATCTGTGCCAGTGGGATAACTGCAAGTTGGAAGGGGTGGCTGGTTTGGAGGATACAGCATCCAGCTGTGCCATGGTAGGGTCAGGTTGGACATCAGGAGGAATTTCTTCATGACAAGAGGTTTTAAACATTGGCAGGGACTGCTCAGGGAGGTTTGAAGTCCCAGTCCCTGGAGGTGTCCAAGAACAACTGGTCATGACACTCAGTCTTCTAGGCTGGTGACAAGGTGGGGATTGGGCACAGCTTGGACTCAATGATTCCAGAGGTCTTTTCCAACCAAAATGATTCTGTGGTTGTGGATTTCCAGCCCAAAATGTCCCAATCCAAAAGCATTCACAGCATTCAGCCTGGGTCTTGACGCCAGAACAGCCCTGCTATGGATTTTTATGCTGTGTCCTCTATGCATCCTAAGGCTTTTCCCAGCAGTGATAACCTCATGTCCCACAAGATGGGACTCCTGGGGAGGGGATTTATCTCCTGGGAAGCCACAGAAAAATTAGGAATGGGAGAAAAAGATATTCTCCTCTGACCACCACTTGCTGGCAAGTAAGCCATGAGAAAGAAAATAAAATTGCTTTTTGCATGGCTTTTGCCAGAAGGAAGGTTCCAGGCTATTTCCCAGGGATGTGGGTGCTGGGAATACCGAGGGGCTGGGCATAGAAGCACATGCAACACCTGCACAGCCCCAGTTTAGGGAAAAGTATAAATTAATGAGTTATTTTCCTCTTTTGCATGAGATGGTCCATAGAAAAGGGGAGAAAAAGCCTCCAAACAAACCAGTTTCTGGAACTGTTTCTCTTGGCATCCATCAAATTTAGTTATAACAATTCCTGGGATTGTTGCAGCACAGCATTATTCACACACAGAGATTTCTGCAGAAATTCCCACCTATCAAAAGCAAAATAGGCAGGAATTAAAAAAAGACAAACAAACAAACAAACAAACAAAAACAAAAAAAACTCCCCCAAAACTGAAGGAAAGGAAACCCACATTCCATTGTGGCACCTTTGCTCCCAGTACCAACCACTGAGATATAAACAGATTATTTATTTTTATTGAGACAAGCTAGCTGTCAACAGCGGGAACTCCTTCCAATTTACTGATTTACCAGTACAGAGCTCATGGAATCACCCTATGGAGGCTGGAACAGCCCATGGATGGCACATTGTTCCTCACCTCAGGACATCTCTGCCCGCAGCTCTTCCAGCTCTGGTCGAGACTTCAGTCGGCTCTTGAAATCGGCTTCCGTGTGCTGTGGAGGGAAGGAAAACCACCACAAATCAGGATCACACAAACCCTTTTCCTGCTTCCTAAAGGGAAAGCATTGGAAAGGCAACCATACCTGTTTCATCAACAGATGGACCCCCTCAGGCTGGTTACTCTGAATGGTTTCCAGCAGTATGGGAGCAAACGTCGAACTCAAACCGCGGATCTGAAAGCAGAAATGACAGAGCTGCAGGAGAACAATCCCAGGATATTCTGGGTTGAGAGGGACCTTAAAGATCATTCACTCCTACCTCTGCCATGGGCAGGGGCCCCTTCCTCTCTCCCAGGTTGCTCCAAGCCCCATCCAGCCTGGCCTTGGGCACTGCCAGGGATCCAGGGGCAGCCACAGCTTCTCTGGGCACCCTGTGCCAGGGCCTGCCCACCCTCCCAGGGAACGATCCCTTCCCAATATCCCATCTATCCTGTTTCTCCAATCACCCATCCCCAAACATGACTCTTCTACCCCTTATATCAATTATTCTGCAGAAAATAGATAATAAATCTTCCTGAAACACAGAGCCAGGAAATCCTCCTGGGCTTCTAGTTTAGGAGCAATACTCAGCAGAAAACATAATTAGACTTTTTGCTTCCATTTATGCCCAAATGATGCCTTTCATCTGTTAAATGTTTGAGAGGTTTGAGGAGTCTGTGATGGGAAGTGCTGCAGCACTGTCAGCAAATGCCAGCTCCTACCTGGACAACCCTCTGGTGGGTGGTAAGGACTGCATCCAGCTGCATTTTGGATCCTCTCTCTTCCATGAACAGCACCTCGTTGGTTTTGGTGGGCATGGCGTAGCTGCAGGAGCCAGAGGACAGTGCTTAGGACAGGCAGGATATTGGCACTACTTTACAGGGATGAATCAAGCTCCACAGCAGAGAATAGGGAAGGAGATTAACTTTTTGTGGGAAATAAATTATGCAAAGGATGCATCTTGCTAATCAGGCACTGACAGAGGCCGGGTGTTTTGCTGGAAGGAGATAAGGAGGAAGCTCTGCACACTGCTGCCAGCAAAACCCTGGATTAGCTCCAGACACCAGCCTGAGAACTTTTAACTTCTTAGTTCAAGAAAAGCAACAGTTCTGACTTACTTTGTCTTTTGGGACAGAGCTAAAATCTGCTGCTGCAATGCACCACTCAAAATACATTGTTGACACCTCAGATTTACTGGGAATGTGACTGCTCAATACTCACAGACCTCAGCCTCCTCATCCCCATTCCCACAGCTACATCCAAGCTCCATCCTACTGCCCACCTTTTCCCCTCAATCTCCAGTCTGAAGGGCAAGTCCTTCTTTCCCTACACACTGAACCATGTCCAGCCTCAGAGGGTACAAGTGAAAACCACACATTTTAGAGAGTCACCAGTGGTTTTATTCCCTGGTTTTATTCCCTGGTGGCAGCTCAGTGCTTTTCCCAATGCCTGCAGCTCCCTGGGAGCATTTCAGGCACCAAGGTGCTGCCTGACATTCCTCAGGCATTAAAACCAGTGGAGTGGCTGTTGGAATACACCTGTTTTGGAGAACTTGGAAGCTCACCCAGCACCTTCAGGGCTTTCCCAAGCTCATTCCAGTTTGGATAACCAGGCTGGCGTGCAGAGCCTGGATCACAGGCCATGAAGGAAAACCAGCAGCAAAGGTCAGCAATTCCCAGGCTCTGCACCCACAGGCTTAAAGCCTTTTCCTCAGAGGAAAGAGATGTAACAGCTATTTTTTTCTTGGAATCTGTTCAAGTCAGTGCCTGAAAAACTCAATTTCGTCCTTGCTGGTGTAATTAAAGCATCCAAAATTGTGCAGATACACGAAAGGAGAACACAGGGCAGGGGAGAGGTTTGGATTTACATACAAATGGGAATCTCTCAGGGAGATTGCAGTCTACCCTGATGTGCAGGGGGTCCTAATCCAGAGGGACAGACTTCCTCATACCTCTCATTGACCCGGATCGAGAGACGGTTGCAGAGTCTGTGGACATACTGAGCAAAATGCTCCACCAGGCACACATCATAGGAAGTCATCTGGATGTTGACATCTCCATACTGGTACTCAGTGCCAGCATCGATCTCTTTCATCTGCACTTTTTCCTTTTTCTTCTTAGGAGCCTGTTTTCCAAAAGAAAACAATGAAATAAAATAGAAAGTATCTGGTTTGAACAATGTTGGGAATAAAGGTTCAGCTCTTGGATGGCGTCACACAGAAAACACACTCATGCCGTGATTAATTTCTTCCAGAGGAAGAAAGAAAGGAGTAAAACCAGTAGAAATAAACCTGCTGTTTATTTCAGTTCCTGCCTAAAAAGCAGCTGACTTCTTATTGTTTCCTCCTTCCAGACAAACGTGTGGGAGTGTGAAAAGGTTACATGCAAGTAAGACCTGCTCACAATATTCTGGAATATTCAGGTGTTAAATTCAGTGTCAGGAAGAGGCTCCTCCCTTCCAAAGCTACTCATTCACTTCCACAGGAATGTACTGGACAAAAGGAAGCACTTCTGCAGTGTGGTGAGTGGGTACTTTATGAATTCATGGAATAGTTTGGACTGGAAGGAACCTTCAATCTCATCCCATTCCAACCCCCTGCCATGGGCAGGCACACCTTCCACTATTCCAGGTTTCTCCAAACCCCATCCAACCTGGCCTTCTGAAATGGGGCATCCATATGCTTCAGGATTGCCTTGGGAAAGCAAGCACAGAGGGAAGTCCTTCTGCCTACCTCCTTTGGGAGCAGGTATTTAAACTTCCCAATTCCATGTGTAGGTCGGGACCTGTAGGATCTGTGGCAACCCAGGAGTGCATCACCTGAAAATGAGAGCAGAGCAAACATTTCCAGCTGCAATCAAACATCTGCAGGTGCTTGGAGAGCCCCAAATTACGGTCACATAACACCATGGCTGGTGCCAGTTACTTAGACAAGAGCAGGGTAAAAAAGAGGAAAATGTTAGGAAAAACCATATGGAAGTGGCAGAGCACCTGCTTTGGTTATTTAACCAGTCCAAAATTGGCTAAAAAAAAACCCTCAAAAGGAAAGACAAATGCTCCAATGTTTAATATTTATTTGAGGGAAGTGAATTTTTGCCTCAAAACTAGATTGACAACAGACCTTACCTGCAGCACACAGACGGTTTTCTCTGGCTGTTGCTGCTCTGTAGGAAACAAAACAATAATTAAAAACTCTGATTTCCCTCACTTATGGAAAAATCAACGTCCTTTTGCAAAGGCAGGCCTGATCCCATCAGCACAAAGACTCCCCCTTTTTCCCATCCCACAGCCCTTTCTGCTCCCAGCTCAAAGTCTCATCCCCACTATCAGAACATTTGGGGGAAAAAAAATAAATAAAAAAAGCAGTTTCTTGGTCATCTATGTTTTCTCACCTGCTGAGGGCGAACAGCTGCCTGAGCAAAACTCCCTTCTCTGAGCACAGCACCTGCAACAGTTCAAACAACAGGGTGGCAGATCTGCTGGGAATTTTCACCAACACCTCCAGGTTACTACGCCTCTAGGACAGGACCCGAGGGAACTGGTGGAGCTGTGCCAGGGGATGTTTAGGTGGGATATCAGGGAAAGGTTCTTCCCCCAGAGGATGCTGGGCACTGCCCAAGCTCCCCATGGAATGGGCACGGCCCCGAGGCTGCCAGAGCTCCAGGAGCCTTTGGACACCGTTGTCAGTGGTTGGATAGTCCATGAACAACCCTCGTGCTTGTCCCACCTCCACGCGGATGGAGGGAAACAGCTCATCCATCGGGCAAAGGGCTTTGCTATCGCCAAACCCTGGTGGGGGACAAATACCGACGTCCCAAATGTCCCAATGTAGAGGGACAAGGAACTGAGGGTTGTAATAGAGTTGGGGTGACTCCTAGGTGTGAGGATGGGGAGCAGAGGTGTGTGGCTGTCTCAGCTCCTGGTCCAGGAGCACCAAGACAGATCCAGGGCACGATCTCAAGGTCTGGACCCCCTCAGGGTCACCCCCACACTTCCTTCCGAAACCAAACCAGGGTCGGATCAGGGCCTCCAGCAGCAGGGCTGGGGCTGCCTCAGCTGTCTCAAGGACCAAGGCTACTCCTCCGTTCCTGATCCTCCCGTTCCCTCTGTCCCCTCATCCTTCCCGTTCCCACTCCCTTTCCCGGTGGCCATCCCCGGTACCTTAGGCACCGCCGCCATCATCCCGCGCTGCGGTACGACGCTCAAAGCGTTCCCCCTCTGTGGCTCGGTACGCCCCCATTCGGCTCCCCTCGTCCCGCGGCTCCCTCCCCGCGTTCCGCCCACCGATGCCTCCCAGGAATTTAATTTTTGGACAGCTCCCCGCTCCGCCCACCGAGAACTCCCGCAGGCAACAACTTTTGGACAACCCGCGGTACTGGCGGGGCCCTGGTGTCCTGAAGCAGGCAACGGGGAGGACGCGGAAGTGTGGGCGGTAATGGCGGACACCTCGGTTCCACCTGCCCACACGCAGCGGGCAGCGCCGCCACGCGGCAGCGGCTGCCCAGCGCACCCTGCCCTGCGCCTATCACCGCACGTCCCGCCCACCATGGCCCACCCCCCGTCCTCGCACACTGATTGGTCTTCAGCCCCATCCATCACGGGGCGGCCATGTTGAGAGTGGCATGGCCACGTGACGGCGCAGAGGGCGGTGCCCGGCCCCGCCCCAGTGTGGTGCAGCGGCGCTCACATGCAGCGGGCAGCGCCGCCACGCGGCAGCGATTGCACGGCGCACCCTGCCCTGCGCCTATCACCTTGCGTCCCGCCCATCATGGCCCACCCCCCCGTTGTCGCACACTGATTGGTCTCCAGCCACGTCCATCACTGCGCGGCGGCCATGTTAAGTGTGGCATGCCCATTGGCGGTGCACATGGTGGTACCCGGCCTCGCCCCAGCGTGATGCAGCAGCCACCTTGAGTGTGGCGTCGCGGCGGCCATTTACTTAGGCCTTTAGTACCACTTAAAAACTATGTATTTACAATCACGAAATCCTAAGCGTTGGAAGGCTGCGCGGGCAGGAACCTCCTCTCTGATTTCCCAGTGGGAGAACAGGTGGGCAGGGGGTCTGCCTGGGAAGAGACAGGCCTGTGGTCCTCTGCCCACCGGGCCTGACAGTGTGGAGTTGGCTCAGGAAAACCCATCCCGTGTCCAACTGCCTCTCCCACACAAACCTTAATTTCCCACAGGCTCTTTTCCCTCCTCCTGGCTCCCTTCTCTCCAGTCTGGCTCCAGATTCCCCCTTCTTCCATAGCAGATGCTCACTCTGGAGCCCACATCCCTAAGCCCCCTTCTTGGAGCTGTTCCCTGCCTGGGAGCTAGATTTTGAGTCAGGATTTCCCTCTCTGCTGACTGATGGCTGCTCCAACTGCTGGAGCTGTCAGAGCTCCTGATGGACTTTCTCCTCCGGTTCATCCACGTGGGAAGTTCATTTCCTGCTCTGTGATCCAGCCCTGTCCTGCATTTCCGAGTGCCTGGAGCTCCGGACACACATTGGACACCCTTGATGTCCACCCCCTCTGTGCTGGTGCACGGAGGGGACGGAAGGAATGACAAAGGACAAGGTTTGTGTCTCCACCTGCCCAGCGCATGGAGAGAGCAGAGGGGAATCCACCTTTGCTCTCTGCTCCACAGTGCATGGACACGTGTTCCCAGCTCCAGGCTGGGTTTTCCTTGTGCTCCCTGGACTTGACAGAACTGCCCACGTGGATCTTATCCTGCCCTTTGATCCCACCTGGCGAGCCCCAGGCAGGGCCAGCCTGGGAGTGACACTTGGCTAACCATCACTGTGGCAGTCTGAGCTGGGTTAAGGCCAGCACTCCCACTGCAGGAAACCTGGCCTTCTCCTCCCATGATCTTTGAAGCCCCAGAGGAAATTGAGAAGGGGCTGCTGTGACTGGAGGGGTCTGGCTGGTACTGTGAGTATAGGGGAAGCTGTGATGAGCACCACGACTAAGAGCAGGTCGAGGATGACTCCTAATTCCCTGCCCTCCAGTGCTATGTGCCCATGGAGTGGGACTGCACCCCTTAATTCCCTCTGCCCCTCCTGGGGACTCACCTTTCTTCCTCCCACAAAACACGACTGAAGAGGGAGCGTTGCCCCAGGCTGAGTTTGGGGTAGGGCAGTAACAGATCGCAGGGATCCCCCCTCCCAATGAGTTGTTTGTCCTCTGTGTCTCCGTGAGAAACGAGTCCACCTCTCCACTGAGGAATGTCTCTGACATCTATCATAGATGGATGCCTTTCAAGGCCAAAAGGGACTGTTAAATCACAGAATTCAGTCTCTTGCACGTCGCAGTCAATAGGTTTCCAGTGACTTACGGCTTTATGGAAGCAGATCACTCCTCTCTCTGTGAAAGCATCTTTCTCACAAAGGCTCCCCTCGATTTTCCCTGGATACAAAGATAGTGCTGCTCTTGGCAGCTTGTTCTGGTGGCTGAGCACCCTCTCTGTTAGGACACGGTCCTTATTTCCAACTGGAATGTGCCTTTCTTTGCCTTTTGCATCGTTTCACAGCCAGGGAGCTGAATCCCTGTTTCAGGAGCACAACTTCCAAACCTTTTTGTGACATTTACATGGAAAAGCTGAGATGACTCGATGACTTCCTTTTTCTGTACCACATTAAAAAAACTCCAGGGAGCTTTACCTCCTTTTTAAGGCTTCCCCTGCTATGCCTCCACTTCTTTTCAGACTCATCCAATGATGAAAACAATCAAGAAGTGTTCATATAGACCTTTGGAGAAAACCTCTGTTTTGCGTGTCTCCTTCTCTGCCTTCAGCTGTTGTTTTCTCTGGGGCCTGGGAGAAAGATCCTGGAATGCACCCTGACACAAAAACAAGGACAATACCTGTATTTAATATTTGAAATCACGTCAGGCCAGTTCTCTGCCAGTCTGGATTCCCTTTCTCTGTGGTGCAGGAGAGCAGCCGCACAACCAGTGTGGAAGCACTCCCAGATGCCAAGCACAGAGATGGATGGCAGATTCTGCTCATATCTACTAAAACTTGTTTAAATTTAATCACCTGATAAAAGACACATTTTCCTCTTTTACTTCTTTGGTACTTCAAGGCCTCGATAAAAAAACCCAACCCTTGGTGAGGCAGTTAATCACATTGAGGGACATACAAATGAAATTATCAAAAATAGAAAGGCTTTCAAAACTAAACATGCAGCAGATGCCATTTCCCTGACTATCAAAGCAGAGACGCTCTGGAACAATCTCCCAGCCAAGGTTTAAACAGGAGGGGCCAGGATGCACCTGGGAACCTCCTAAACCACTGAACTTTGAGGGGAGAGTGGGGAAAACTGGACAAAAAACAGTGAAAGGGAGAGCTGGCCCCTCCAGCAAAAGGCGGAGGGCCCTCAGCCACTGCCCAAGGATGACAGTGGGGATCACTGACCTTCCTGGGAAACATCAGCCTGCGGTGAGGGATCTGCTCCCCAGAGATGCTCCTCTGCAAGGAGTATCTGTATCCGTTTAGGATTAAGCCTTTGGTTTTAAGGACTTTGCTGGTTCCTCCCTCACGCCCGGCCGGCCTGGGTACATCTTGCAGCCCTTAGCCTGATGCTGAGGATGTGAGGGTGGCGAGGGCCTGGCACAGGGTGCGCAGAGAAGCTGTGGCTGCCTCTGGATCCCTGGAAGTGTCCAAGGCCAGGCTGGACACCCGGCCTTGCAGCAGCCTGTCCTGGGGGAAGCTGTCCCTGCCCGTGGCAGGGGGTGGAACTGCATGATTCTCCTCGTCCCTCCCAACCCGAACCATTCCCGGCCCGTAGCACAGGGAAGCGCCCAGAGCGCCTGCGCGGGGCGGGCGAAGCGCCGGCTCCGGGAGAGCGGGGGGGGGCGAAGCGGCGGCACCGACACCGGGATCGACACCGGCACCGGCACCTCACCGGGGCTCACAGCCTTCGCCGGGGAAGAGGAGGACGAGGAGAAGCAGGAGGAGGCGGAGAGAAGCGGGAGCGGTCGCGGGTGCCGCCGCGGGGAGCGGAGCGAGAGCGGGGCGGCGGCGGCGGCTCCTCCATCATGTCGTCGGGCGGGGACTTCGGGAACCCGCTGCGGAAATTCAAGCTGGTGTTCCTGGGCGAGCAGAGCGGTGAGTCACCGCCCGCCTCGGGCCGGGACCCCCACCCCGACACTCGGCCGCCCTCGTGGGGGCGCGGAGGGACCCCTCCTCATCCTCCCCGACATCCTCATGGGCGTCTCTGACACCCACCCCTCCCTCATTGGGGTCTGATGGGATCTCTCTCCTGGTTCTCCCCGACACCCACCCACCCTCATGGGGTCTGATGGGATCCCCCTCCTCGCCCTTCCTGACACCCACCCACCCTCATGGGGTCTGATGGGATCCCCCTCCTCGCCCTTCCTGACACCCACCCACCCTCGTGGGGATCCGCGGGGTTCAGCTCTGCTTTAACCCCCCCGCCCACCGAAGCCCATCTCCAGAAACAGTTGCTGATTCATTCGATCCCAGCTCCTCTGGGTTTTTGGGGGGCAGGAGTCTCAATCCGCAGTGTTTGCTGTGTAAATACAGCGTTTTTCCATAATGGAGTTATGTGTCGGCAGAGCGACGCTGTGAATATTTAATTCAGTCAGTGAGGTTTTCTTCCCTGTCTTTGGAATGAAATAAAATCCCAACCTAAACAATGTCTCCTTCCTTAGCGGAAGGCCTCTATCTCTAATACTGCATTCCAAATCTTTCCTTGGAAGAGTTTTCTGAAAAAAAAAAAAAAAAAAAGGAAGAAGAAAAAGCTCCTTTATGAGATGCTTTGTGTAATCCTGGGTAGATACTGAGCGATCTATGACATAATGAATAGGTGCAAAATATTTTCTGTCTCAGGGTGGGGTATTTGCTCCCTCAGCCACCTTTGGTCCCTGTGGTAGGAGATGATGAAATACTAGTTGGTTTTTTTATTCGGGCAAATTAGGTGTATCTTGGTGTTTCCTCACTCAGATGTGGTTGAGTTTGGTGATAAGGCTGCTGTTGAAATTTTTTACCTGTATGTTGGCAATTTCCTTTAGTCTTCCTTGAATCATTCTCTTTTTATTTTGTGTTTTTGGGGTTGAAACAGCTCTTCTCATATTGGGGATTCAGGGATTCGGGGAGCATGAGTGCAACTTGATTATTTATTATTTTTTGGGTAAGTCACCTGATCTGCTTGGTAAGGTGCTATTTGGCCAGCCATTTTATGAGGATTTTGGATGAGGGTCATGTGTAGAAAATGCTGGGGGGTTTTTGGGCTTTTTTGTTTGTTTGGTTTTTTCCTAGGTATTTGATAACAGGTATCTGAAATATTAGCAGTGCATTTGCAAAACCCCAGGCTTGTTTACCTGTGTTTCTGAGCTTCAATATCACGAAGCTTTTCAAATACCTCCATGGAAGGTTGTGGCACCTGGTGCAGATCTTAAATCTCAGCAGCTCTTCGTTTACACGTGGATTTCTTGTCTCTTCTAGCAGACATAACGTCAGATACCTGCTTCCTTTAGGAATTCTTTTTTCCCCCTCTCAGCTAATCATCTGTTTTCATACTGGAAGGTTTGAAATCATTCCCAGTTAAAGCATCGAACCTAGGCAGGAGAGAAGGGATTCTGTGGGTACAGCACAGCGAAATCCTCCTGAGTGAATATTCCCAGCCCTGCAACTGCTGCCGCGGCTGGGGCTTAGGGATGGGTGGGAGCTGATTGGAATCCAGGGCCGGGCTGGCAGCTGCAGGGTGGGCTCCAGCCCTGCCTTTGTCTGGGATGCTGGGCGATGACTCCGTGCCAGCTCCGTGTCCGCGCATCCCGCGGGTGCTGCAGCGTGGGCATGCTCCGACACGGCGCTCCGTGAGTCTGCCTCTGATGGAGACACGTCCCTTCCTGGATTGAAGCTCTTCAGATGTCTCTGTCATGATGTCATTCCCTGTCATTTTTTAATTTTTTTACTGCCTGAAGGATGCAGAGCTCTCGTTCCAAGTGGCTCCTGGAGGAATGAACGTCCTCATAATATCTGGTGAAAACTGCAGAAGGATCTGGTGTTGCAGAGAGGGAGCTGGAGCGGGCTCTGCTCACACCTTGTTGTTCTTTGTCTGGGAGGTTAAGGGAGATGCAGAAATAAAAGTTTTTAGGATAGCAGCTTTCATAACCCGGGAGATCTTTGTACAACTGTTGCGCTGGATTGCTGCATTTGCTTCCTGTTTGGATGAAAGGTTCTCTGCCCTGTTGGAAGGCACAATTAAAGATATCCTCTTGCTGCTGGTGGGGAGGCTGAGTGCTCTGGGTTCATTTACATCCAGGGACTTCAGGATGACAAATGAAACGGTACAAAGGGCTGTGATGGCCATTAGCTGCCTCAGCATCGAGAGCTGGCTGATGGCAGACCTGTGCTGACTGTACACGGCCTCGCCAATAAATGTGTGTCTTATGGCTGAGGAAATCTAAACTGCAGGTCCTTACTGGGCAGGCTTTGCCCAGCCCTTCCATGGGAAATCTAGAAGCATCCCTGGGCATTTGATTTCCATGTGAGAGTGGGATTGCACAGTGGATGCAGTGTGTGGTTTTCTCTCCTCAGCCATATTGTGGGAGTTCAGTGCCGTATCCCTCAGCATTCGCATGGACTGCAGTGGCTCTGCCTCGTGCTGTTCATCACTAGCTGCAGATGCTCTAAGATGCTGATTTTCCTCGCTCCTCAGTCCCCAAAACCTCCTTGTCTCTGGGGCTTGTGTCCCCCACGCCCCTCCCAGGCCCAGCCTGGGCACTTGCTGCCTGTGCTGTGGGTGCATCACAAGCCTGCAACATCATCCGTGCCCAGGCAGAAGAATCTTCTCCTCTCTTTCCATCTCTGTTTTTTTAAACTTGTACTGGGATACAGCGTTGGCTGGCTAGGAAGAAGGCAACTTCACCAGCACTCTCCTTAATTGAATTACTTTTCTCAATGATTGAAGATTATACAGAGTTTAGCAGTTTTAAATATGCTAATCTTTGCTAAAAAGGCAGGGAGAGCTCTGTGCTGAGGGATTAGATACAGCTATTGTGTGTGGGGAAGTAGGTTTCTTACTGCCTTTGATCTGCTTTTATCAGGTGATTTTCATCGGTCCTAATACCTCAAGTTTAAGGAATTCTGATTTCTGGGTCACATCAGGGAGTGGACACATCACCTACATTGGGGTAACTTGCAGTAAATATGACACATATTCAAATATTTATAACCTCTTTCGTTCTGCTTTGCATAGGAACACCTCTACCTCTTAATAAATGGATTTTTTTTTTGATTGAGTAGGCAGAACTGAATGCTTGGGCACCGCAACAGAAATATTTGTTCATCACGTGAGTTCCCACTGCAGCTTTCATTGGTGAGCAAGTCTGAAGGGCACCAACATGTACAGAAAGCAAAAGAACTCCCTGTTGTCTCTCTGTGCTAGCATTTCTGCATGAGATCCTGAAAGAAATTAGAACCGGTTGCATTTTGGTTTTTTTTAATCAGGAGCCGAGATTTTTAATATTTTTAATATTGAAAGCCCACTGACAAGTGCAGTGTAATAACTTTTGAAATATAACTGTTTGGAAAGCACTAATGAGGTGTTCTGTTGCATAAGGATGTTGGTACAGGCACTGCTGAGCGGTGTGATGTGTCTCATTAGATAACTGGGGAGCTGCAGGTGCTTGGTGTGTGACACGAGGCTGGTGTAGCACTGCTCACAGCAGGCGAGACTCATCCCTGTGCTGCCTAAAACTCCTTTGTTTCTACGAAATTCTCAGCTTGACAAGCTGCAGGGAGCTGTTACCTTGTTGCACTGGTGGTTTAAAAGCTTATCCCCTCCCCTCTCCTTGATTTCCTAACTTTGTGGTTTTCCTGTGGCTGGTCCTTGAGATGTTTGGGGCTCTGTTTGGACTGTATGAATTTTCCATGAGTTTCTAAACTTGGGCTTCACATCTGCAAGTAGAATATCAGCAATGCATCCCAACAAAGGGGAGGGCAGGCAGGAACACCAGGAGGCCTGCGTGGATGAACAAGGAACTCCTGGACAACCTCAGACCCAAAATGGAAGCTTGGAAGGGTGGGAGTGGGGACAGGTAGCCCAGGAGGAATGCACAGAAATTGTCTGAGCAGCCAGAGATCAGGTTAGGAAAGCCAAAGCCCTGACAGATTTAAATCTGGCCAGTCATCAGGGGCAGCAAGAAAAGCTTTTGTAGCGATAAAGGAAGACCAGGAAAAGCGTGGGGTCTCTCCGGAGGGAAATGGGAGACCTGGTTACCCAGGATATGGAGAAAGCTGAGGTACTCAGTGACTTTCTTTGCCTCAATTTTTCACCTGTGTTCTTCAGGGGTCAGTCGTGGGATCAGCACTGTTGAACATCTTCAGGTTGGCGACAGGTCCCTTCCCACCCAAACTATTCTGGGATTCTTTCGTAGCACAATGTGCTTGGTGTCTGATCCTTGCTGTCCTAAAGGTCTTGAGCTCCACCATTTCTCTTCTTCTGCATCGCTGAAAAATCCCTTCCTACAGCAACGTGGGGAAGAAGCACAGAGAAAAAGACATCAGTGTTTTGTGGTGCCTGTTCTCACGGTGCCTTTTGATCCCTGTTTGTGGAAGCCTCTGAAGGAGCTGTGTCTGTTCTTGAAAGGAGGAATAGCTGTGCCTTTCTGAACTCTGCTGTGCTTTTCTCTCTGCATCTCAGAAATAATCTGTGATTTGGAAGGAAATTATCATCTTTTTCCTTGATGTGACATAATGGATTTTCTATCTGCAGCCCTCGGGGTGGTGGTGGTACCTGGCACTGGAT
The DNA here is from genome assembly GCA_013400495.1 of Nicator chloris. Classification (NCBI taxonomy): domain Eukaryota; kingdom Metazoa; phylum Chordata; class Aves; order Passeriformes; family Pycnonotidae; genus Nicator; species Nicator chloris. Next base: position 187,870 of record WAAE01020579.1, on the reverse strand, counting down.
CCAGGTTCTGCAGAGCTGATGTCTGAAAGCTTCTGCTGAAGCTTTAAGTGGGACTAATGGAGAAACAAAAGCAGGGAAGCTCATCTGAGCCCACCTTAGCAGATGATGTGGCATTTGGGAATTATCAGAGCCAACAGCCATTTTTCTCAGCTTCAGTGATGGTTAAAAATCTGTCTTCTCTAATCAGTCTGTGAGGAAATAACTGCCTTTTAGTTACCTGCTAATTTAGTCCAGATGTTTAAAGGCATTTTGTTGTGTTCATGCGTATACAAGTACCTGTTGTGTACACTAATGATTGTAAAACCCCAAACCAGCCAAGCAAAACAAGCCAGCTAAAGCCTTCAACGCTTTGAAGAACCCACACGTTGTTGTCTCAAATGACCATTATGAGATTTTTCAAGTCAACCCCCAAAATTTTTTGTGAACCTGTAAGAACAGTAACTTTGTGATACATGAATGTTTCTGAACAGGTATGGAAGTGCTGATGCATCTCGTGCATGGAGCAGGGAAAAGACCTCCAAGATCATCGGGTCCAACCCTTGGTTGGTCAAGGACTTGATGCTCTCAGAAGTCTTTTTCCACCTAGATGCTCCTGAGCTTCTGTAAAAGCACTATTTTGAAAACTAACAGATACCATCAAAATGATCATGGGTTTGACACGTTAATATAAATTATTTATGGAAGTAGTTTCAATGAAAACTGTGTGTCTTGGCAAACAAACAGCAGCCAAGATGTGGACTTGCAGTGAAAGTCGAATTTTTCAGGTCTCTTTGCTTGATTTATTTACTGAGCTCAATGAATGAAAAGCTAAATGAATTCTTTGTTTTCCCCTCAGCATAAACCCAACTCTTCCAGCTCTAATATAATGAAAGGCCCAGGGACAGTGAACAATTCCATCAATTGTTTTATGTCAGATATTTTCCTTTTATGTTCAAACCATGTTCTGGAATATTTGAGTGATATTAACTGGAAAAAATGACTTTTTTGTGTGTTTCAGTACTGTTTAACTCTTATCCAAATGAAGCCTAGTGCATCACAAAAAAAAAAAAGATAATCTGGGAAACAAATATTGTGTGAAACTAAACATAAATAAATTTGGTGTGAGCTCCGAGTTGTCAAGCCCCTTGCTTGCTTCTGGCTGCCTCCTGTAGGGTCTGGCAAAAAGGAGGTTTTGGGAAGGAAGTCCTTATTCAGCTGTCCAGCACAACAGTGCATTTAATTCATTTGGCTTCTTACAGCGAGGGTGTAACTTGCCTGTGCTTGTCCCTGGTTTGTGTGTCCTTTCTGCCGGACCCCTGTAGACCAGGATGGGCACGTGCTGGTGTCACCCGTGGCAGCTGCTGCCATTTGAATGGTCAGGGGTTTGGGGCTCACTTGGAAGAGTCCCCGTGCCAAGTAGCTGCCAAGAGTAGCTGCCAGTATCCCCTGGAGATGCCACCCAGTATCCCCTGGAGATGCCACCCAGTATCCCCTGGAGATGCCACCCAGCTATTCCGAGATTCGCAGGCTCGTAGTGTTCTCTCATCCAGACGTGTGTAGGTGTTACCAACACACAGAATGAAGGCTTTGCTTAACTCTAAAGCATACTTTCCCAGGATTGAGAGAGTTGGGGAGAAATACTGGAGCAGTACTGATGAGCAGTGTTTTGACTTCAGACATGGCTGGAACCAGGAATGGGCAGCTAAACCGGCTAATGAGAAAATATCTTAACTTTCAGCTGGTCTTTTCTGTCTTGAATTGTGACCCTTTAAACCTCTGTACTATTAACATTTGCACCATATAGACGAGTGCCATTTATCCTGCTAAGTGACTCTCCTTTAATGGTTTGCTTCTTCAGGAGCAATCAGCAATTGCTGCAGAAAAAACCAACCCACTCCAGCATTTCTGTAATTAATGCAGGGGCCAGTTTATTCCATTCCACTAAATGCTTCCTGCTGTGCTTCCTGTCCATGCCCCTGACTAGGTTTGAGTTACAGCAAGTTAATTTTCATAATGTTCTTGATATGTGCAGCACAAGGAGAAGGGGGATTAAAGCTGGAATAGATGTGTAGCTAAAAGGAGAGGGGTCCTTGGAGGGTGCAGCATCCGTGGCAAAGCCCCAAGCAGTGGCTGATGCAGGATTGGCAAGATCTCTGTCAGTGTGGGCTTTGCCAAGGGATGTAGGTAGCTGCTGTTGGAGTTGGGAAAAGAGAATTCCTGTTAACAGGTTAGGACTTCAGTCCTGCAGAGGCTCTGGAGCTGCCTAGGAGCGGGCAGACAGCACTGGATTAATGTGACTGCAGTAGTGTTTCTCTGCAGTTTCTTTTTTTATTTAATATAGATGTTGCCTTTGCTGGGAGTGGAAAACACTCATTCCTGTCCTCCTCTGGTAGTACAGAATTGTCTGTGAGAACCCTTGGTGTCAGTGACAGGAGGATTTTTTGGAATGACCTGATGGAAGGAAGGCTTAGTAGAGAAATCTGACCTGGCTGGGTGATGGAATCATCCAGTGGATGTCTGTGTGGTGGAGGAGATGGAGAACATCCTCTTTTGAAGGGAGTTCTGACTCCTTTCTGACTTTCCTCGGCAGCAGTAGGCAGGTCTTCACGCTCGAGGTTTGCTGCCTTCTTTGTCTTGTCTGTAGTACCTCATTATTTTTCCCCCTTCCCCTTACTTGCTTCTGGAGCAGCTTTTGGGCATTTTGTCCTTGCCTCACTTGAAATGGCTGAAAAGTCACTTGTGTCCACATAAAACCCAGGATGGCTTTCCTCAGGCTGAGGTGGTGCTGCTGATTGGGATAAAGCTGAGGGTGAATCCTTCAGCAGAGCAGCTGGACACAGCTGGAGGAGGGGCCCATGGCTGAAGACAGCTGGAGTATCATCACAAGGAAATCCCAGCCTTTTTTTTCCCCTGACCTTGGAATGCTTTACAAAGAAATTTTCACAGGGTTGGTCTATTCCAGTCTCTCACTGCCAAACTCACTTACCAGTTCTTGTAATTTCTTGTCAGATTTTCCAGCTGCCTCTTAATATTACATATTTATGTATTCAAATCATAATTATGTTCCTATTCTTTCTGTTCTTCCAGCTTCCCATTTTTCTTCCCTAGCTGAGTTATCTTTGGTCTTTTTTCACTGGGCAGTCATCAGAGTGGCTTTTATCCACCACTGTACAATTGTGACCGTAATTCTTTTCCACTTTTTTTTTTATTATTTTTAGTTGCTCTTAAACCACAACTTGGAGAAGAGGAAGGGTTTTTTTCCCTGACACTGCATAAACAGTAGGCAGATCAAACACTTGTGTCCCATAAAATTGACCTCTTTATTTGGATACTGTAGTGCAACAGCAGACTTGAAAAAAGCTTTTCCCAGTGAAAAAAGCCTTTCCAATCTTGACTCGTCATCTGGTTTGGTGTTAAAATATTTTCCCCCTCTCTGGTGAAATGCAGAGGGCTCATAGGTTGCCTCTGTTTCTAGTCTTGGTGGACTCTGTACTGTCACACTGGGTAATTTACAGTTAAAAATAAATTCCTTGGCTTCAAGAATTTTACATTTTCGCTTAAAGATGCGAGAGAGATTTTAGGAAACTCAAAAGGAACCTTGTGTGAATCACTAGACATTGCCTCCAGTAAATCCTGCCATCTAGAGAAAAATTTCCCTGGGGGGCTGTATGGCTGATGTTTTAAATGGTTGTTTAGTCTGTACAAGCCTTGCACGGCTGAGAGCTAAGCAGAGATTTGAGATCTGGCTTTGCCTGCCTGGTTCCAGATCCCAGGAAGAGCAAAGGCTTTTTAGCTCTACCTTTTGGAAACTGAAGGGGGGAGAGGAGTGTCCTCCATCAGACATTTTTAAGATGTCTCAGAACAGCTCTGTGCTTTTCCCTGGATTTGATGCTTCTCAGCTGCTTGCCTGAAGACCTGGCTCCAGAGCCAACCCTTTGGTGCACTTAAAGCTGGTTTTAGGTAGGGCAGCCTGAAGACTCCAAAGTATTTTCTGTGCACTTTTATACAAGGAATTGCTCAAGTTCGAAACAAGTCTTAGGGAATAAATGTTACCATTGAATAGGAACTTAACTAGTATATGTCCTTAATATGAAGGAATTGTTCTTCTGGAAAATACTGCTGGAGGAGAGTATTTATTTCAAGATACTGTATCCCAGTTGGAGTGTAGATAATTCTTGTCTAAAGAATTTTCAGCTCCAAACCCCATTTCTCATATAAACACTTATTTTTTTTTTCTCTCTATAGTTGAATCCCAAAATTCCTTCTGGAATATCCATTCATCTAGAAAAGATCAGAATAAAACACCAACAGAACTTGTTCCATTTACCATTTGTAACCACACTTCTCCCATTTAAAGACTAGCTATTTTTATTTCTAAAATTCACACAGATGAATATCAGACCTTGGGTTTGCAGACCCTTAAGGCTCCGTGGCCTCTTCCCAAGGCATTTGTGAAGCACAGCTGGGAAGGAACGAGTTCATTGTCAGTTGACTGAAACCCCATATGGAGAGGTCATCGTCTCAGTTAGGAAGAAGTTAGAGGCAAAGAGGAAGATTTTGGAGGAAAAGTTTCCCATTGAAAAGTTGGGAATTGATGTAATGGTTTGTTCTCCTTTAAGGTTTAACAGGTTTAACATCCTGGAGTTCTTAATTTGCAGCCCAGGCATTGCAGGCAGCAGGAGCATCGAGTGTCGGATGACCTCTGTCCTGCCCTAGATCCCAGGAGAAGAGCTGGAGCAGCTCAGGAGCAGGAGATGTGAAGGAGAAAAGGACAGTGTGGTGTCAGGATAGCCTTCCCTTGAATCCTTAATGTCAGAGGTTTGTAGCCACGTGCTGCCTGGACCCTTACAGGTGTCTGAGGAGCCCAGAGCCTGCAGCTCCTTCAGCTGTGCTGATCTCAGTTTCTACACGTTTGGTTTGGGTTTCTGTTGCTAAAAACCAAATTGTGCTTAGAGTTTTTTGGTGCCAAAGCCCGGGATTCTGTGCTGCCCTTGCACAGGCCCTGGTGTCCATGTCCTGTGTTTGACAGCAGCTGTTTTCCTCTGCCTGGCTGGGAGTTGCACCATGTGCACAAAGCCGTGTGTGTCGGTGCAGCTCCGGTTATGTTGGCAGCAGTCCCCAGGTGTTCTCCACAGCCACCCCTGTCAGCTCGGATCACAGATGCCTGGAGGAGAGCTGTGCTTAATGAGTGTGCTCTGGGCAGTTTTTTCCTTACAAGTTGCCTCTTCACAAGCCAGGCTGCATCAACCTTAAATCAGGATTATTTTAGGATCTTGTCCAAACTCGCTTCTGAAGAAACACTCAGCTGTGTGTCTGCCTGAAAAATGAGTTTGAGGGAGCTCCTGTGGAAGCTGTTCTGCACCTCCTGTGTGGAGAGAGCAGAGGACAGGTCTTAATCCTTCCAGTGCTGCCCAGGAGATGATAATCAGTTGTGGGAATAAGATGGAATCGCTGAGGAGAATGCTGTATGGAGCTCTCATCCCCTTCTTCCTTTTCTTCTTTTTCTCCTCTCCTTCTTCCTTTTCTTCTTTTTCTCCTCCTTCTCTTTTCTTTTCTTCTTTTTCTTCTCCTCCTTTTCTTTTCCTTCTTTTCCTTTCCTCCTTCCCCCAGCAGGAAAATTGTCACCACAGTGTGACAGAGCAGAAATCTCTTTGTGGCAGTGTAGGGAGTCAGGAGAGGAGGGAGCAGAAGGAAGCATTTGCTTGTTTTGCCAGTGGGATAATGGTGCTGGGGAAACATTAGGCAAAATTTAACTGAGTTCAGGGATGGAGGGAAGGGAAGGGGATGGTAATCCCTTGCATTTTAATAGGTCTCCTGAAACTTCTCTAATTCCTTGCTGGAAATGGCTGACTTAGCAGTGCTTGTTGTGCTTTCAAGGGCAGAACATCTTTGGGAAGAGAGCAGGAGCTTGTTCCAAGGGCTCCATTTGGCATGTGACCCAGGGAAGCAATGCCTGGATTCCCTCAGCTGGGTGCTGGCATCTGCTGGTTTAGCTTGCATTGGGATAATGCTCAGTGCTCAGAGCAGGGAACGTTTCCCTCCAGAAATGCATCCTCAGGTGGCTGCTCTCTGCTGCCTCTCTCTCTCCTGCCTCAGGAATACAACTCTGAGGAATGCAGGAGAGTGTTTCCATGTTAGATGAAGCATTAGCCTATCATTTTCAGTTTATTTAACAGAAGTTACTTTTGGGAAACGTTGTTCTGTTTGAGGATTTTTTAATGCAGATTTCTGGCTCAACTGCCTATGAATGTGGTTTGTTATGGGAAGAAATACTGTGTTAAAGGTATTTAAAGCAGAAATTCATTATTATGTTTTCAAGGCCTGCTTCTTTCCAAAGCAGTTTGGTGGCATTTAGTTTCTGATTTAAATTGAAGACTTAAAGTGACTGTAAATCTGGAAATCAGTTGAAGAGATCTCTTGTGCTTCAGGTGATGGAGGAGCTCTTGGCTCCTTCCCCTTTTGCCAATGTGGAATTTGTGCTTTCCAGAACCACTCCTGGCAGAGCAGATCCACCCTTCCAACATAATGTCTGTCCAGAGTGGCTTAATTACTTTTGATCTCCATATGTAGGATTTTACTTCTTTCAAGCCTTTTACAAGCAGATAATTAGGTGTTTAAAAATAAAATACTGGGATGTAAAAATTGGATCTTATGAATGATTAATTACTGAAGGTCTCCTGGTGGGTTTTTGCTCAGTCCTGCACTGGTTTTTAATGGAAAGTTGGAATGATAGAACCTGGAAGCAGTGGATGCTTCAAGAAGTGATTTCACCCCCATGGGCTTTAGGTGCCATCGTATATAAAATGAATATTGAGCCACCCTTGCATGACAATAATAAAACTTCAGTGTTGGGCTCTGAAACTTGATAGGTCAAATTTTTGTATGAGAAGCAAATGGAGTGGAGAAGAATAGAATAATAGAATATTGAATTGAATTGGATTTTTGGAGGTGTCTCTAAAACTACTTCATTTGTCTGATTGTGCTCGCAGCAAAGCTATAATAACCTGGGGTAAAGTTGAGTTGTTCTGGAATTTCAACCCAAACACCACAATCCAAACCCGATACTTTGTCCAAAAACTGAGTTACTAAGGTGATGTTTATCTGTTGGATTATTGGAGCAATAACGAGCAGGCTGTTTTGGGAAGGAGGAAACAGTAAATGTCACCTGAGCCCTTGAACTGTTGGTTGTGGCTCAGCCCTTCCCGCCTGGAGGACACTGGAACTGCAGCCAGGAGAGAGCTGTGCAGTACCAGAGTCTGCCGTGCTTTGCCTCAGCATCCGGGTCTCATTTTGGAGCCTGAATTAACTTCTACTCACTGACTGGCTGGGAATATGAAATACATTTAGTCTTTTTCCAGTGGGACTTCCTAGAAGGATTTTCCATGTGCTTCCCTCAGTGCCTGTCTGTACGAATGGAGGTGCATAAGATTTAAAATGAAAATCTCTGATTTTAAACTGAGTCTTGTGAATCCTCGTAGTCTGGCTGAGGGGCAGGCAGCCATTCCCAACTAAACTGCAGCTGGAATGAAGAGGATGTCACTAGCCAGGGTCTAACACTGTTCCTCCTTCCTTTCCCCAGTCATCCTCCAGCTCCTCTGCCTCAAAAATATGCTCTTAAATGTGCTTTTTTCTCACAGAAATGTACTTAGGAATATCACCTAGGTAAATATTGGGGGTAGGATCCAGTCCACTTGTGGAATATGTCTTCCCAGGGTGGAACCCAGTGTTGAAAACCAGAGTGAGGAGTCCAAAAGGGGTGACTTAGCAAGAACGGCTGCTGTTCATCACCTGTGGAAAAAACCATTTCTGACATGTAGGAGCAGCTTCCCATTAACATATCCTGCATGGAATATCTTCCTCTTTCCAGTTGGTGCTGCACATACCAGCTGAGTTGTTGATCAGGTCCCCCTGGGATTCCCACAGCTCAGAGCTCCTTCCTCCTCCGCTCGTTGTGCCTTGCTCCTAAGTTTTGGGTAGAGAATGTGGTCACATGGATTTCTGGACTACTAAATCTTCATTTTTCCATAGCTCCATGGTCATCCACAGCTGGTCAGAAGATCCCTGGGATGGGCTTTACAACATTTCCAAGTGCTGCTTTGTGTTACCAATGTTTATGGCTGAGGGTTCTGAGGCATTTTGTGAGCAGTAAAGATAAAGTCCTTTGGAGACTATTTGAAACCTCATTGGAAACTATTTAAAAAAAAACCTTAACTATGTAAGATATGAAGGAAAGCAAAATCCTCAGGCTGTGGTGAAAAAATATCCTCCTGAGTCTGTAAATTTTGGGTTTTTTTTCATTCCTGGCAAATAATGAGAGACTGCACAAAGTCTTTGAAATGTAAAGGTGGCCTGTGAGTACCCTTTAGTTAATTAACCAAGCTTGATATCCATGAAAACATGAGTGTATCATCCACAATTCCTGTTCTCTGGTTGGTGTTAAACTCATCCCCATGGAAGTGCAAGGCATCCTAATCTGGATTTCCCTCACAGCCACTGTGGTGTAGATCTTAACTGTCCACTCTGATCCCTGTCCTCCCAAGGGCCAGGATTTCTGCCCCGGTGCTGTGACACAGGATGGGACACAGCTGGATGCTCCTCCTGTCTTTTGGGCATTCCATGCTTTCGTGACACTTGTCCTGCACCTCTTAGCAGTCAAAACTGCTGTGGGCCTTTCCTTTAGGTGCTTTGTCTCATCCCTTAAGGCTTGAGCAAAATCCTTGTGTCTCCCTGTTCTTTTGTTTTCCTTATCTGCAGAGATACTCCAAATCCTGATCTTCTGGTTACCTTATCTTGGGTTTGTTCTGCCTCGTTTGAATGAAACCACATTTACCACCCTGTGCAGCAATTGGCACCTGAGATTCCCTTCCTGCTCCTGCTGTTCCCTGTTGTTCCAGGTCTCCACGTGCATGTTTCATTTACCCCATGGCAGCATTTTGGTTTCAGCTCTTCACAGGGTTCCAAGGCTCTTCCTCCAAGCCAAAACTCCTACTTTGCTTGGCTATAGGAAGTTGAAGATAGTTTGTGGCTTCCACACCAGTTTAACCTAAATTAAATTTAAAAAACCCACGCAGCATTCAGAAATGGGCAGGACTTTACTTCTGCAGACCTCAGTTAGGTTCAGCCATGTCTAATGAGAATATTTGCCCCTTCTGTACAAAATGATGGGAGATTGAGTGCTCAGAACATGGGAGATGACAGCTGTTCCTCAACAGAAAACCGGGAGTCTGGCTCCTCACGTGGCGTTGTGTCACTTCCCAGGGGCTTGGTGTTATCCTGGGGGAGGAGAACTGGGATTGCCTGGAGGTCTTCCACTTGTGACACTCCTTTTGGCTCTGTTGCTTTTAGAAACCCTTCAAACTGTGAAAATAGCACTGGTTATGTTACAGGCTTGGCTTGGAATTTCTCTGCAGGAAACCAGACAAGAGGTTTCATCCTTAGAACATAAAGTGTAGATTTTAAAATGAATTTTTATAGGTGTGCTTAGGAGAGAACATTTCCATGGTTTATTTTACTGTACTGGCAGAGTAATTGAATTATTATCCTTAATAGATACAACCCTCCTTCCTGTTCAGCAGTGAGGGCTTGACTCTTGTTTATTCTTTTCTACAATGGGATAGTAAAAAACACCCCAATTTTTATATGAAAACTTTTCAGTGCGTGCCCTCATTGTTTAAAAAAACTCCAAAGTGTGACTTTGAGACAGAACCAGAGGCTGACCAGTTTTTACTGTTTCATTTCTTTGTGGCTGTGACTGAGCAAACAGAACAAGATTTGTTTGTATTGTGCTCTTTCATTTATTTCCCATTTTGGGAGGAAGAGTCAAGCTAATTACTGACAAAACCCACAAGAGTTAATGAAGCTATTTATCACTGGGTATTTTTGTCCCCGTCACAAGGCTTGCTGCGGATCCCAAAGGAAATCTTGCCTGTGCATTAATAATCAGGGATATTGTTCTACTTTTATCAACTCTGCCAGTGCTGATTAGGATTTGCTTAGCGGGAAGGAGTTCTGAGTTTGCCATTAAACTTGTAGTGAGTCTCCACACATTTTTATTGATCTGTGTGATCCTTTCACATCCCAAAATGCAAAGGGGAGCTTTTTCCAGCTTTGTGCGTCCAGACTGTGCTTTCTACCTTTGAGCCAGTCAGGATCAGACTTAACTTGTGCCTTAGTTTATTTCTCAGAAATACAGATACCAAGTAAAACTAACTGGCACCTCCTTCAAGAAAAAAGTGTAGTGCTAAATAAAACAGGATTCTAAATTGCCTATAGACAACTAACAGGCTGATGTTGCCTTAGAAAAAGATGGATAATAGAAAATACTCTCTTCTGCTTCTTCCTTTTCCCTTTAGCTACTGCTGAGCTTTAAATACAAGTGACAATTCTTTGCTTCTCTTGCTGGTTTTAAAATGCCCAGGGACTGCATAAAATACATCCATATGGCACTGAATACTTGGATCAGTGGCAGAGCAGGCTTTTTTCTGGTTGTCCTTCAGTGTGTAGCTGTCAGCTGTAAAACCCTCCTGGGTTTTTACATAGTCTGCCTGGGAATGGTTGTGTAAAAGGAAGGATCCTTTGGGAGAATTGCTGCTCTGCCTGTTAGAGGCAATTTCTTGTCCACTGGAGATGGACCAGGAAATACCAGTGAGCCAGCTCAGCTGTCTGAGTGGGAGGAGGACTCTTGAGTGAGATGGGACCATGAGGAACAAGGGACTTTCCCACTTGTCACTGTCTGCTCACATCTTTTGCAGTGGCAGAAATGGAGTTCAGGTTCCCTTGAGGAAGGGAAGTTTCACCTGAGCTGTTTAGAATGAAAACCTCAGCAGGGAGCTTGGACAGGATGATCTTGAAAGGTCCTTTCCAACCCAGCCCATTCTGTGATAACTCTTTTGCCAAATATTTGAAGCCAACTGCAGTAGTGTGCAGCAGGAATTAGACCAGGAAAATGTATACTGCAAGATTAGGAATAAAATGAAAATTTCCTCATTTGAGGAAAAAGAGAGCAGGTTTTCAATAACTTTGTCTAGCTCTGCATTCCTAGTTACAGAGACTAATGTTCAGCTAGATTTAATCCCAAGTGTTTGTCTCTATCCAGATGTATATCTAATCTAAAGCAAGGCTGAGAGCTTCATATTTAGGACATGAACCAGCCTTGAACTAGTAGATTTTGACAAGCATCTCTTGGAAAGAAAGAAAGAAAATAAATCCTTGATTTCTGCATTGTATTGAATTTGACTAAAAAGTTGGGGAGTGGAGTTACAGGCTTTGCTGGGCACTGCTGTCAGCAACACCCTGGGAAAAAAACCACTTTCTAGGTCAGAAAAGTGCATCAGCCTCCATTTCCTTCTGTCTTGGATGAATTATTGTGGAAAACAACACTGTGAATGTGCTGTGAGGTGCCCAAAGAGAATGAATGAGAATTAATGAGCTTTTCAGGCTAACACATATTTTCATCGTCATCTTTTTTATAAGGCAGTTACTGAAGTGTTAATCATTTGATTACTGGTTGTTGTAGATAAGGGAATAATTGGTCCCTTTTTGTAAATGATGAAAATGCCTGACAGGAAGGGGCAGGCATGAAGACTCTTGTTTCCATGGATTATTGCCCAGAGAGATTGACTGGAACTAAAACCCCTTTGCTCTGATGACAACTGGGTCACAACAAAATTCAGTTTCCTATTTGCTTCTCAGTAGCAAGGGCAGGTCTTTAAACACGATCCCAAATGTGTGTGAAACTTAATTTTTGTCATGGCTTGAAATGAGTACTATGAATTTCTTTTAGAAGCCATTACAAGTGAGCCTTTGGTGGTGGTGGCCAGGGAGAAGGGCTGAGTCTCAGCCTCCTGAGTGACAAACAGCTCTGGTGCTGTTTGAGGACATTTCCCTCAGCCTTGAGGAGCTGCTGTTTTCCTGGGGCTGTAACAAACAGCAGATTTTTTTTGGTGTAACTCTTAGGAAAATCAAGTTATATTCTCTGTCTTGGGAAGAAAAAGCATGTGAAACTCAGGATCACAGCAGCTTTTTTCACATCCTTAGAGTTTAAAATGGTGCTCCTGTGCAAAGGGCCTGGCTCCTTCCTTTGTATCCCTGTTCTTGCAGCACGTGGGAACGAGCTGCAGATGATGCCAGCCATTCCCAGAACAGCTTTCTGTGTGTTCATCTGCTGGGTAGGTGTCATTCCTTGTTATTCCCTGTTACATCATGCCAGTTCACTCCACTCCCTGCTTCCCTTCCTGCTGCTCTGCACCAGACACTCATAAATATTCATGTACACTTCCCACCATCCATTTAGGCTCCTATCCCTGGCTTAGGGTCTGTTCCAGTTTGCTAAGTGCAGCTTTTTTTACCAGGCTGGGGAGCTGAAGGCTGATGTCACACTTTCTGCTTTGGGAAGTTGCTGGGAATTGCTGGGACCTCAAGGCTTTAAAAGGTTCTGCTCAGAAATTCTCCCATCACAAAGAGCTGACCGAAGTTCAAGGCACCTGATTGTCACAGGGTAAAAGGAAAATGGAAATTTCCTCAGCAGCAGCAAAATTCTGGCCGTGCTGTTTCTTACTTCATTAAATGAGCTAAACTCATCTCTCCACCTTCAGCCCTTATAAAACTGTCTCATCTTGCCTTGAAAAGTCCAGTCCAGATAGGATCTTGGTAAGGACTAAGGGAATTGAATTTACAATGAGCAGATAATCAACTTCTTGTTCAGGATCTCTCGGTACTTTAAAATACTCAGGGCTGTGTATAGAGGGCAGGGCAAAGAGGCCAATTTGTTTATTCCACTGGTTCATTGATCACATGTTGCATCTCGTTAAATTCATCCTCATTTTGTGTGGAGCACTGGAACAGTGCTATTACTGATCATCTGGAAGGGGGTTAAGACCTGGGTTTTAAAAAAATGAATTAATTTTAAAAGGCTCAACATTCTCACTCTAATCACAGAATCCCAGAATGGTTTGGACTGGAAGGGACCTAAAGTCCATCCAGTCCCATCCCCTGCCATGGGCAGGGACACCTGCCACTGTCCCAGGTTGCTCCAAGCCCTGTCCAGCCTGGCCTTGGACACTTCATCCATGTGCTTCAGGGTTACCTTGAGCTTCCAGAAGTGTCTCACATTCTCTGGTTGGTTTCTGTAGAGTTTTTAATTTCAACTGTTTCTTCTATAAATAGTCTTTGAATAACTGGTGATGGCAGTGAGGAGTGGCTTCTGCTGGCTTTGTCAACTGCTGGCTAAGAAATGGAAATGGAAAACGGGAAAAGGCCAAGTCCACCTTGCCCTGTAGTTCAGCAAGGTTGAACAGTTGTGGGAATGGAATTGGACTGTGGGAATCCTCCACTGCCAGTCCCTGAATTTCTGTGTGTTTTCTCCTCTGCTCTGCGGGTCCCAGCCAGCGATTCTCAAATTGAGAGCTGCAGGCTGCCAGCAATCCCTGAAGCCAAAGTAATTGATCCAGGACGATATCAGACAGTTTTCAATTGTGCTTTTAATTAAAAGGCAAAATAAAAGCTTTGTTGTGGTGGTGACCTGAAAAGAAATGAAGGATTGGCAGGGATTCATTGGTCTAAAAAGGCCAGCTGCAGTTGTTTGACATTGTTATTGATTGTGTCTGCCTTTCTAGAGTTCCTTTTCGAGGTAGGATGCCATAAAACCTCCACAAATAAACTGCCAGAAACCCCTTTTGGAGGTGGTTGCTCTGCTGTCTGTCCTCCTTTCCCCTACAATCACGGACAAACTGCTGCCAGCAGTTTGTGGCTGTTTTTCATTGGAGGAGGTTCAGAGCAGGTTGGAGCAGGTTCTGCAGCCTGTGTGTAAGTTCTTGGAGGGCTTTGACTTATTTTGGGGCTGAGGTTTGCCATGTGGGTGTTGTTTGTAGCCCTGTGAGAACTGCTGGATCCCCATTGCTGAGGGGATTTAAAGCCCTGTGGATGCAGCACTTGGGTCCATGGGTTAGTGATGTTCTTGGCAGTGCTGGAGGAATGGTTGGACTCCATGATCTTGGAGGGCTTTCCCAACAAAAAATGGTTCTATGATTTTATGATTTATTTTCGTGCATTTTAAAAGTATCCTTGTGGACCAAAATGTGTCCTGAACTGCCAAAGAAATACCTAAATACCAATTTTTGGCATCAGCACGTTGTGTGCAGGTCCTCACTGGCCTGTGGTTCTGTGGGAGGCGATGCAGCTGCAAATGTCCTTTGTCAGAGGAGCTGCCAATAAAACAGAAGGAACAAAACTGCTGGAATTGTGTTGAGGGGACTTGGTGTTCAGAGGGGGCTCCCTGTGCTCCGCTCGCTCCGAGCCGGCAGAGTCGCTGTCGCTGCTTTCATTTCCGCTGCCTGATCTCCGTGTTTGGTCTCTGCCACGAGCTCCAGGCCCTGGTTTGTTCTGCTTGGAATGAGTATCAAACCCAGAATCAGCTAAAATCAAGGTGAGTTGTTCTCTGGGAGGAATGAAATGAAATATATTTAAGGTAGAAAATTAAGGAGCGTCTCTTGAACTCCAAAAACAATATAAAACCAGCCTAAATTGTTCCATGTGTTTTTCTGGGTCTTGTTTCCCTGTAACGCTCTGGATATTCTACATTAACTTCTTAAAGAGAATCTTAAATTCCTTCTTAATGAAGCACATCTGTATAATAGGACCATAGTATAATTTATAACCTAGATCTTTAACCAGGCTGGGAATAAATTATCTTAAAAGGAGCTGTTCGAACCATTTATACTATTTAGAGGGGTCCATGCATAGATTTCAAGAAGGTTTATACTTTGCAGGCTTTCTAATGATTTTATTTTTTCTTGATTTTTTTTAAAAATTTATTGAGGACTTAAAACTGTAGGGAATTGGCTCAGATGGTCCTTTTGTCTGATCACATCTCCCATCAGGAAAGAAATGGCAGAAAAATAGGTTTGACAATAGAGCAGGAGTGGAATCAATAGGGAAAAAATCAGGGTAAAAATAAATATCCTTTAATTAGAGCTAGGAGATGAGACCTCCTCAGCTGTGGCTTTGCCTCTGCTCCCTGGGACTAGACTGGATTCCATCCTCCAGGTTCCTCACGGTGACAAACTTCACCTGGCTGAGAATTCCTTGGGTGAATGCAGTCTGCTGCTCTGACAGTGCCTTTGGATAATGAAGGAGTTTTGTTTCTTGCTTTGAGGGAATCAGGTGAAATTTCTATTGTTTGACAGCAAAGAGCAGAGGAGGATGGGGGATGTTTGTATTATATTTTAAAGAAGTTGCTTTAATCACTTTATTACAGCATTTCTGTTTCCAGTGCTGGGAATGACATACCTAAAAATATTCTTATTGGCTTATACAGATCATTTAAAGTTAACTCTGTGCATCTTCCTTTTGGGGATTCTTTTCAAACACAAATCTAAAAATGGTTTTGAGGCATTCATAATTCAGTATATTGCTCTTAGCAATGCTTTTCCTTTTGGTGCCTTGAGTTGGTTCTTTTTTTTCCAGCAAAACAATTCCAGTGAAGATTTTGAGGTGAGCTTATCTATGAAAGAAAGTTGTAGTGTCACTGGGGTTTAGCCTTCAATCAATCTGAATGGAATCATGCAAAGGGCAAGTGAAATTTGGGGATTACACTGTGAGTTATCTGCTTACATGAGGAGAAGGCTTTCCTCGTCTTCCTCCCTTTCCCTCTGGCTTTCAGCAGGTTGGATCTCTTAGCCAAGGCTGCTTCTGAGAGCTGGGAGAGGCCAGTGCAGTTTTCCAGTTGAATAGGCTGGATGTGTTGTTTGCTTTTAAGGTTATTCTGCTTTCAAGATATTTCTTGGGGTTTTTTTCCTGATTGCTGATGCTTCGAAAGTTCTAAACAACCACTAGGATGAGGTCAGCGAATTAAATGTGCCTTCTCCAGAAGAACCCTTGGACAAGATGTGAATGTCTAGTATGATGTGCCTGAGAAAATGAGAGGGGGATGTCAGACCTTCTCCTCACACGTCACACAGTCCAAGTGGCACAATCCCAGTTCCTGTTCCTTGCAGGTCACTCCTGGCTGGTGCCCGAGCCCTTTGCAGACTCTGGCAGCAGATGACCTGGTAGTGCCGTGCTGGCAGGGAGGTGATTTGTGTTCCCTGCTGGGTCTGTGCCCTGGTCCTCCCCCTGCCTCGTTGGACAGCGCTGCCGCCACCGGGGCCGCTCCGCGCGCGGGCACCGCCGGCTGTGGGAGCCCCCGTTGATCAGTGTCCGTGCTGGGGCTGCTGCTGGACACACGGATCTCCCCAGGAGCAGGCAAAAGGCAGCCTGCAAGGACCACGTGCCACGACCTTGGAACCTCTCCGGCGGCCGCTGTCGGATCAGAGCGGCTGGAAGCACGAGATCAGCGTATTGATTCCACCCTGCAGCTGAATTGTCGCCGTGAAATCCCTGCCAGGCAGGGGCTCCAGGCTCCCAGACAAAGGGGATCGATCAGGGTGACTCCCTGAGCTGAAGGCTTGGGATTTAGCCCTTCCTGGTTCATGGCAATTCCACTGATAGGAACTTCACAACTTCCCATCTTTTAACTCAGTCGTGTTTGGGCGCTTGGCCGTTTGCTGCCACGGTTCAGTTGCTGATTCACAAGGGTGTTGGTGTTTGGGCATCTGCTGGTTTGTGTGCTGAACCTGTGATCAAACCTTTCCTTTTAGGAGTTTCCTAATTTTATATATCAGAACAGCCAACTTCTTCTTGGCCCAGAACGTATGAAAACACTGCAGCATTCCAGAATTCATGTGGACAGGGTGAGCAGCCAGTTCATGATGGGAGCCACCAGCTCCAGATTCTTCCAGAACTGATCCAGCTGAAGAAAACCATCTGAGCAAGTCAGAGCCGAGCTTAAAAATTCCTCTTGGAGCTGGACCCCTTCAGAAGTGTACATGGATAATTAGATGATGGGAGGTGCTCTGGGGGCTGCAGCCCCTCTGCTCTGGAGCCAGGCTGGGAGAGCTGGGGCTGCTCACCTGGAGAGGAGAAGGCTCCAGGGAGAGCTCAGGGCCCTTCCAGGGCCTAAAGAAGCTCCAGGAGAGCTGGAGAGGGACAGGGGACAGGGGATGGAGGGACAGAAAAAGGGGGAATGCCTTCCCACTGCCAGAGGGCAGGGATAGATGGGATATTGGGCAGGAATTGTTCTCTGTGAGTGTAGGGAGGCCCTGGCACAGGGTGCCCAGAGGAGCTGTGGCTGCTCCTGGATCCCTGGAAATGTCCAAGGCCAGGCTGGACAGGGCTGGGAGCAACCTGGGACAGTGGAAGGTGTCCCTGCCCAGGGCAGGGAGTTGGAATGAGGGGGTCTTTCCAGCTCAAGGTCCTTGCCAACCCAAAACCTTCTAGGATTTTATAATCACAGCAATCCCTTAAGCAATGGTGTCTGAGGCTCAACTGAGTGATTAGGAGCTGTTTGATGTGGAGTTTTTGTTGGATGGCAAGTTGGAAGGAGCCAAGAACTCATCTGATGAAGCCATTTTTCAGCCTCTTAATGACAAAAAACTGTCCAGAACTGACATTCAGCTTCGGTGTTGAAACAAATGCTTTCTTTGGTTCATCACTTACTTACTTGGCTTCCCTCCTCTTCAAAAGATTCTCAGATGCCTTGGATGTCAATTCCTAGAGTGGAATGGCATCTGACAACTCTGTCTGCCAAGGAAGGGAGGAGAATCCACTGCCCAGCTGAACAAGTTATTTTGAAGTTTAATTGCCTCAGTTTCCCAGTTTTGTGCCCTTCCTGCTGGGATGGTTGGACTCAGCTTTTAGCTATTAGGTCTTGATCTACAGAGGGAAAAGTGGCTGCTGGGACCTTTTCCTGAACAGTAAGTCACTTCTGCCCCTCACCTTTCAGCTGCTTGCTGTGAACTCTGCAAGCTGCCTTTTTTTTTTTGCCAAAATGTTCCTTCTCAGCTCCTGAATTGTTTGAGATTTTCCCTCACTTCCTGTTGCACAGCTGTCAGTGTGTCCAGTCAAAGCAAATCCCATTCTCAGCATTTCCTCCCCAACCTCTGTCCCTCCAAGGATGTGATATTGACCTTTTTCTTGGAGTTGTTCCAGCAGCATACCAGGAATATTTTGGCCTAGAGGATATTGCACTGCTGACTAATGCTGCCCTGGACATACTTGTGTGTGGAAATTTTTCCAAGAGATTAACTCACTAGATTAAAAAAAAAAACCAAACCCAAACCAACATCTTAATGAAACAAAGCTGAAATCTTGAGTATCTTATCTGTTCCTTGGGCTATAACCCCAGGATCACTTACCCAGTTGTTTCCCATCTGGATTTTAAGCAGCTGGTTGTTCTTGTCTCTGTGTATTACCTTGTTCTGCTTCTCCCTGCTGAGCTTCATTTGCCTCCCGAGGTCATTTTGGCATTTGCCAAGATGAATTTGAGTTCTGAATCTGTCCTCTCCCTTGCTTGCACTCACTCCTAAATTAATGCCTCCTGGGAATTGGAGAAACATACGGCCAGCAGGGCAGAACAGAAATTAGAGATACGGTGGGAGCTGCGGGCTTTCGTTCCTGCCAGCATTTCTAAAAGGAGTCCGTTTGGGTTCTTTAAGAGGAGGAATGGCAGTGCCTCAGTATTCATGGAATTAAAACTGGGAGCAGTTGGTGTTATACCATCTTGATCTGGTGCCTGTCAACATAAACCTGGGTCTGTTCAGAGAAGAAATGTCTTGGAAGTGAGTCCATTAGGATGCTCTCTCCAAATGTTGGTTGAAGCAGATATTTAAATTTAAACAAGCCAAGCAGTACCTTATTTTCCCCTTCTTCTTGTGAAATGAGTGAAGGTAGGGTAGGGAGGCTCCAGGAATAAACAGAATATTTTATATTTTATGATTTGTGGACAGATCCCATCCAAGACATGTCACTCAGAAGGGAAAAATTTTCTGGAACACTTCATTGTCCTTCAGAGGTCATGAGTTACCAAAGCAAATAATTTCCTGGGTGAGATTGAAGAATTAAATGGGGCTGTTTGCATCAGTGGCCACGTGAGGAAAACCAGCTTGTTTGTGATGCTGCAGATCAATTCCTGGGATTCAGCCTGTGCTGCAGTGGGAAGGGATTGGCTTTGCTTGTCTGTGTCTCCTGAGGATTGTCACTGGGTCTGGAGTGAATCCCTCCTCCCCTCCCAGCAGCTCGAGGCTGTTTGTCCTGCACCAGCTCAAGCTGTTCAGCACATCCATGGGACAAATCTGAGTAAGGGAGTCAGGAATCATTCCCATCTTGGATGCACTGCTTCTGGAGACCTCCTCAGTGAAGGGAGTATTTGCTCTGCCTTTTTTTTTTTCTTTTTAACTTTGTGGGAAACCTGATTCTGCCTCCAGAGCTGAATATGTTAGAAATTCACATGGGAATTCAGATTTTGGCATGGGAAAATCTCATCTCTCCGAGGCTGTCTGCTGGGTTCCTGTTTGTTTAGCCCTTTTTCAGAGTTAACTGAAGATGAAAATGCTGCTTAATTGGGATACTGGAGATTTTGGTGACACTCTTATGTTAGGATCTAAAAGAAAGAAACAAACAAACCCCCCCAAAACTCACCCCAGAAATCATGGAATGGTTTGGGTTGGAAGGGACCTTAATCTTGCCTTAAATCCCTGTATTCACTGGATGGTCACCCTGGCAAAGAACTAAAATCCTTGGAATATTGCTTGGAGAACACAAGCTCTGCCTCGAGCACTCCTTCTGACCCTTCATCTGCACATCCAGTGTTTGGTGTCCAACACAAGTCACACAGTTCCTCTCCTCTGCCACTGGGAGATGGCAAATTCCAGCTGCAAGGAGGTTGGAAAAAACCCTGGGAGGTGATGCAGCCCTGAGTAACTTCAGTTGCTTCCTAAATAACTGGCCTACAATGAAGAGGATTTATACACATCAAAATGAGGCAGCTGGAGATGTTCCAATTCCTGTGTATCTTGCTGGTCCCTCCAGGTGAAGATGTAGGAGAAGGAAAAAGCCTATAAAGTATGAGTTAGGCTTTGGCCCAGCTCTGCTGTGTTGTTGGTCTTACAGGAATAGAAAATAAGTGTTGTGAGGATGGTGGGGTTTTAAAGTGAATAATTCTTCTGTTTTATGAGTGAGAAGAGCTTTTTGTTGCTAATAATTAGTTATAGGGGCTGTTAAATTCATTCAGTTCAACTAAAATTACTGAATGACTTGGTAAAAAACAGACCAGTGAAATTAATTTTCACCTCAAATCACAAATATTTAGAGTAAAACTGATGCTTGGGAATGGTACAGGAAAAGAAATGACTTTACAATTGTAACTAACTGCTCTTGTCCTTGCAGGAAGTTAAAGTGCACACTATGGATCTGTTGGACACAGTAAACCATGTTTAAATCTCTTGCTTAAAACTTGCTCTGAAACTGGTCCTTGAACCCATGTTCTTGTTTTTCCTTCTTTTAGTGGGGAAGACTTCCTTGATCACCAGGTTCATGTATGACAGCTTTGACAACACCTACCAGGTAAATTAATCCATATTTTTGTCTTGTGTAAGACGCCTCTGCTGCCTTGTCTTCCATTGCAGGAAAAGGCATTCCAGACGAGTTGGGGCATTGACCATGGAATTCCCAATTGTAAAATCCTAATTTTAATCAGCTGCCAGAGTGGCACTTGTGGGTTGGATTCTGCTCCAGGAGAATCTGCTTGCAGCAGGATGAGCTGTGATTCTAAAGGAGTACCCAAGGAATAGCAGCTGTTAAGTCTGCCAGGGTTGGGTTTTCTTCTCCACCATTTTCTACCAGACCATCACAGATCTAATCCCTGTGTGTGGAAAACATAACAGGTACCCAGCTCTTCTAAACAACAAGCTGACACAAGCTAGAAAATAATACAAAATGTTGGGGAAAAAAAGAGGAAGTTTAGGAGGTTTAGAAAACAATTTTACAAATCAGCACTGTGCAGTCCAGGAGAACAGTCAGTGTTGCCCACTCCCAGAATTTAGCACGAGCTCAAAATGTGGTGAGATATAAAAGCACTTCAGTTTCCTGAAGTGTGTCTCCTCCAAGCAGAATGTGTTTCATGACTTGGTTACAGTTGGTGAGGTTCTGGATACATGAAACTGAGAAAAATCTGTTCCCTGGTGCCTGGGAAGGTTTTTTTAGGGCGGTGGGAGGAGGAGGTAATAGAAAAAAAGAAGAAAAAGAAAATGTTGTGATTCTCCTGTTCCTCAGTGTCTACCCAAGGATCTCATTGAATTGAGAGATTTCCCTCCTGCCTCCTTCAGTAATTCCTCCTTGCTGCTGCTGGGAAAAACGAGATGGGAATTTCTCCCTGAACTGTGGGAAGAGCCAGCGTTCCACAGTGTGGGAGGGCTGGAGCAGACATCGCTGCTCCCGAGGCAGCAAACGTCCTCACAGATGGCTCCCTCTGTAATTGCATGGACATTGAAGGCAGTTCTTTTATTTAAGCTGGAATTTCCCCTCTCCCCTCAGTATTTTTCTTTTAGGACTGCTCCTTTTCCTTATTGAGTTTGTGTCCCAGTTCTTCCCTGAGGAGGTTTGACCCTATGTGCTGTAGGGTCATACAGGTGTCACCATGGAAAGGTGTCCCGATGTAATGAATTCAATGATTGCAAAATCAGTGAGTGGCACTTGCAACAGTGAGAAATCCTGGGGGCTTCCAAGGTAACTTGGGTTTAGGCATCAGTGCTGCCTGCCCACTTTGGGTGTTAATGGACTTGGGCCAGAGCCATTCATCCAAACCCCTTGATTTTCCTGGAGTTGTGGCTGAGGTGGGGCCATACCTCCTATTGTGATGTAGCTGGAAGAAGGAATCAGTCACAAAAGCTCCAGGAATTTGGCCAAAGTCACTGCCTGTTGGTGTCAACCCAAAATAGACATTTTTGGATGCCCAGGGTTCTCCAGAGACCCCTGAGAGTCCAGTGTTTATTGGCAATGCACATCACACTCTGATCATGGGTAACTGGAGCGGGAGGTGAGTGCAGGGACAATCTGCTTGTTCTGGACGTTTCTGGCAGATTTTGAATGCATGCTTTTCTGAAGCCTATCATTTGAACATGGGGTTTTTATGTTCAGCTGTTAAAAATAGAAAGCTGCCATTTAATGAAATCCGTGCTGTGCATTGGATTCCTTTCGCTTGCTGCTGGATGAGAGGAATTCAGCTGTGTCCCTGTGTCTTATCAGTGAGAACTTGCTGTGCTGTGTCAGAAACCCAAACACCTGGAATAAAACCGTGTGATTGGAGGTGTTTATTTTACCAGGAGTGATTCTCCTCCATGGACATGCTGGGAATGATTTCCTTTGTGTTGTGGCCCCAAATGTCACATAGAAGATCTATTTTAGTAAAAGTCTGGTATATAGAGCGTGCTAGAATCCACTCCTTGATAGTGCTGCTTCCCTGTGTTGTGGTAGGTCAGGCTGGGAGAGGAGAAGGCTCCAGGGAGCCCTCAGAGCCCCTTCCAGAGGGGCTCCAGGAGAGCTGGAGAGGGACTTGGGACAAGGCATGGAGGGACAGGACAAGGGGGAATGGCTTCCCACTGCCATTAAGACGTGCTCCAGGAAGCTCCCACTGGTGTGGGGAAGTTTGGGTGCAGCCATGCTGCTCTAGGATGAACCAAGCTTTAGTGGTTGTTAGGGATCATGTCGGTGTCTGCCTTCCTCAGCCTGGAAAAGTGAAGATCCGTGGAGATATCTGGCAGTTGGGAAGAAGACAGTGTGCCCACGTATGCTGGTTGAGCTGGGGGACACCGGTTTGTCACAGGCATAAAAATCCCTGCTGCTACCCAAGTAAAGTTGTGGATTCAACTGTCAAGATGCATGAACTGGAGTCGAGCTTAAAACCTTTGGTGCTTTAGGGAATCGTTCTGGTCGTGGGTATATTAAACAAATTGCTTATTGAACCAAGCTATATCTTAAAAGTAAGAAACCCAACCTGTTTTTCTTGCAGCTGCTGCTGCTCCCCTGAAAATCACTGCAGGTGTTCTGACATTTTTTTAAGAGCTCTTGGTTTTCTCATCTCTTTACAGGCAACAATTGGCATTGACTTCTTATCGAAAACCATGTACTTGGAGGATCGAACAGTGAGTAAGATTTTGTTGCTTTTCTCTGTGAACGGTAGGAATGAGGACCAGCATCTGGTTTTGTGCAGCCCACATTTCTGAGATCACTGGGAAGCACAGGCTGAGCCTTCATCTCCCAGCTGCTTCCAGGCTGACAAGTGCTGCGGAGACACAGCAGTGGGGATGGGAAATCATCATTTGGTTCATGTGTGCAGGGCTCTCAGGTGCAGTCTGGGAGTGGCACAAGGTGCTTTAGTGTCATCCTCTGTGCAGAAAGAGATGGTACAGATAATTTGAGGGGTGAATGATGGTGGGAATCTGGAGAAAGAGGAACTGTGCTTAACCCCTTCAGCTTTTGATGCCACCAGACAGAAAGGTAAAATACAAATTGCCAGATGTGGCCAGCGAATAGCTGGCTCCATCTTCTTAATACTCCTCGTTTAAAAAGAAGGTGGCCTCTGATGAGTTCACAAATGAGACTCGTTTCCTTGCTTGGTGCAGTTTTAGCTCATCAAGTGAAATCACTCCTCTGTGCAAGGCAAGCTGTGGTTTCAAATGAGCTCAGATTCTTAATTAAGAAATTCAGCCTCAGTTGAGCTATTTGCAGAAACAAAACTGCAGTGCTGCAGGAGCTTGTGGTACTGGATAAACTCCCAATAAATGGGATTGGATAAACCCCCAATAAATGGGATTGCATGGAAAGTGCTTGAGGGATGAGATGTGCTTTCCATGGCCAAGCTGGCTCTTGCACACCTTGCCATACACATTGCTTTTAGTGTGTCTTGCCTTTTCTTCCAGAACCTTGCTGGTAAGAGCCATTCAGCCTCTCTGTGCCTGTTACTTTGCAGTTTAGAGTTACAACGAGCATTTTATCCTCGGAAAACTGACATGAGTAGCTTTCCCAGCTTTTCCACCAGCAACCATCCTTCATGCTGCTGGAGGTTGCCTGTGTGAGTCCTGAGGAACGGGAGCAGAGCATGAATCTCTCGTGTAGGGAGGACCTATGCAGGTGTACATTTCACACAATCACTGAGGCTGGAAGAGCCCTCTGAGATCGAGTCCAGCCATTCCCCAGCACTGCCAAGGCCACCACTAACCCATGTCCCCAGGTGCCACATCCACACAGTTCTGAGCACTTCCAGGGGTGGTGATTCCATCACTTCAGCCGTAGCTTTCTTGGTCCTCTCAGTTTGGAGGCTGAGCCATTCCACTCATGCCCTTTTGGAAGGGAAGCATTTTTGGGAAGCTGCACCCCCCCCGGTTTGGCTGCTATTACCCCTTGGGAGAGATTGCTGTAAGGAGGCAGTGTCCTGCTGCTCCCAGTCCCCAGGCACCTCTTGCATGAGTTTATCCTTTTTATTTAGCTTTTTTGGAAAACATAAGACATTTCTTTACTCTTTTATTTTTAGTGGCAGTTTGGCTTTTTTAATTTTCTCCCACCCACAGATCAGGTTGCAGCTGTGGGATACTGCGGGTCAGGAACGTTTCCGTAGCCTCATTCCCAGTTACATCCGTGACTCTGCTGCTGCTGTAGTAGTTTACGATATCACAAGTAGGTATTTTGCACTGGGTTTGACCTTTTTTCTTATTTTTCTTGCTTGTTTGACTGATTTTGTTAGGTACGGTTGCAATTATGGGACACAGCAGGTCAAGAGCGGTTCAGGAGCTTGATTCCTAGCTACATTCGTGACTCCACTGTTGCAGTTGTTGTTTATGATATCACAAGTGAGTGGGGGGAATTCTGCATTTCTAATACTCTGCCCTTTTCATCCTCTAGCTTAGCTTTGCATGTCCTCTCACGTCATCTGCTTGGGCTTCATCCTGGCATGACAAAAACGTGGTTTCTTTGCTTGTTTTACACAAGCCCCGTGATTGCTGCTGTTGTAATGTATAAACCGTCTCACAAATGCCATTTTAACCCTTCCCTATCCCATTTTCTTCAGTCCTGCCTGCTCTCGTTGCACTCTTCCATCTGCCTTTTGGTCATTACATCACCTGTGACTTCTGGTCTTCATGTCCACGGGTATCTGAATTCTCAAATTGGAGACCTTTGTAGCTTGCTCCATTTCATTTGCCCTCCCCCACCAAACGAAATCTGGGCACGGGCTGGCGGGGAGAACGCATTAACATCACATTTTCCTTGGAATCAGCCACTCTCACGTGCTGCAAGATGTAAAACTTACCACTAAGCCCTCACCCTTTAACAATTGCTCTCTCATTTCTTACTAAGGTATGTACATTTTTGTCGACTAAAATATTAGTGCTTCTTCAGCCCTGCTCCTTCTGTCCCTCCCCTCAGTCCAGACTCCCCTTAACTTACCAGTTCCTGCATTGATAAAGAGCAGAAATTCTATTTTAGGGGGACTAAACCTTCAGACAATTTCAGTTCTCAGCCAGAACTGACTGAGAACAATGGCCTAATTCTGCACAAATGCATAAGTTCTTGTCCTTTGATTTATACATACTAGAAGATTACAGCCAGGAATAGGGGCTTTACCTAGAAAAGCTCTAATTGTTAAAAATGGCACTTTCCTTTGAGCTAAAATTACAGGTTAGCTGTGAACTCTGATTTTTTTCCTGACCCAGCAAATTCAATATTGCCAAGCAGTAAAGAGAATTAAGACTGGCAAGTGATCAAGTCTCGGCTGTCTAGCACGCAATATATTACTTTGCAGTAGAAGCCATTAAAAAAAATCAATACTTTCCAAGAACTGCTGCAGAGGCCCCCTCCCTTTTTAAGTACCGAAACTACTTTGGCTGCTCAGGTGCTCTTTGTGTCACTAACTGGCAAATGCTGAGCTCTGTGGCAGCTTCCCTCCAACTCCTTTTTCCCCGTGGGATGCAACTTCTCAAGCACCGTACAGTCTGGAATTCTTACCTTGCAGCTTTTAAGGGTGTAGCATTAAGTGCCTGTGAAGAGGTTAAATTTCTGCTTCTGGTTTTGTGCAAAGGTTTAGAAATCGTTTTGAAGGGAAGTGTTCAGTGCCACGGGAGTTGCTGCTGTGTTGTCCAGCCCTGGGATTCCCTAGAGAAAATAAAAAGTGGTTGATTCAAGTGTACAAAACGCAAGGCTGGGGCTGAGGATTTTGAGAAGCAGTGGAACTGTAGGAACCTCTGAGGTGCACAAGCCATGAGCAGTGTAGAGTGCAAAAATTAATCCCCACTCCCTGTAGAAAGCACTTCATGTTGAACTAAAACTAAGGAACTGAAAGACAGGGAAGAGGCTTTGCATTTTAGGGGCTGTCAAAACCAAACGATAGATGGCCTCAGTTCCCTCCGTGGCTTTGAATCCACCTGGAAGGAAGCACTTGCCCATGTGAAATTAATGCCAGAGCTTCTGTCCTTTAGTGGGGGAGACTCAGGGTTTCACTCGCTGATTCCTCATCACCCTCTTCCGCCGGCTCCACAGAATATGAAGCTTTTCTTTCCAAGTCCAGGTGTGTTTCCTGGTGAGCTGTGAGGGACACCTGCAGTGATAACGCTCTCCACTGTTCTCTGATAGATGTAAACTCCTTCCAGCAAACCACAAAGTGGATCGACGACGTCAGAACGGAACGGGGCAGCGATGTCATCATCATGCTGGTGGGGAATAAAACAGATCTAGCAGATAAGAGGTATGGAGGAATAATCCAGCTTTCAAATGCTTTTCTTACTCTGCTGCCATTTGCTCTTATTTTAAGGACTTTATTTAAATGAGTTGTTTTTTTTTCTGGAGATGGCTGTGACTAGAGAAATCCCAATTTTGAACCCTCTTTCTTTTGGCTAAGCCAAATTTCCATCACAGTGCTGTGGATGAGTTGAAAAACCCACCACCAACTTGTACAGGTGTCGGGAGAGAAGGGATTGACTACAGCCCACACCAGTGAATGAATAAACTGCTTACAAATATTTGTTCTTAATAATGTTCTGCTTAATGGGTGGAACACATAACCAGGGAGAAACGGGACACAATTCCTCCCATATGAGATGGTTACACTAGGACCTTTGTTAAAACAGTTTGGTTTTGATGATTATTTTTGGCCTGTGGTTGCTGACTGTCCAGACATAAAAGCACTGCTTCCTGGACAGGGATTTGGGGGTGAGCACTTGGCTGTTCTGCTGGAACGCTGAGCTCTGCTTTGGGAGCCAGGTGTGCCATGGAAGTGAAGTGGTCATACCTGTCAGCAGCTGTACATTCCGTGGAAGAAAAAAAACCTTTAGGTGCTTTCAGATAAAGCACTTAAAGGTTTTTTTAAAAGCGTAACAAGTCTTAGTTATTATGGCATTTGTCCAGGTTTGGGTTTTTTCCCCTAACTCTGTGTTTTCTTCCCCAGACAAGTGTCCATTGAGGAAGGAGAAAGGAAAGCCAAAGAGTTGAATGTAATGTTCATTGAAACTAGTGCAAAAGCAGGATACAATGTAAAACAGGTGAGCTGCTGCTGGTAATGCGCCCTTGTGGGAGGAGCACTTCCATGGGTCTCAGGAAGCCTTGGCAAAGAGGGCCAGGGGGAATTGTAGTCCACACACAGCGAGCAACACCTCAGAGCTGGATTGTTGGCTGAGGTTCTGAAAGATCTCTGACCTTGCATCACATGATTTGGGACTTGCTTCCCCTTAAATAACAGAGGAATTAGGGAAGAAGTTTTGTGAATACAGAATCACATCTTCCTGGGATTTTGATAATCCAGATTATCAAAACCAGATTATTATTGCTGTTTAGACTGAGAGTGAGACAAAGTTGGGGAAGCACAGGTCTGAGGACTCTTTGTGATTCTGTTTCAGTGAATGAACAAAGCAGTGAAGGAGAAGCGTGGTGGCTTATAGTGCTTCCAGTGCACAGGGAGAGAGAGCAACTTCTGTTCCCGCTCTGTTGGAAGGCACTGGAAGTGCCAGCAAATGTTCCTGCACAGCCAGAGCCAGATGATAGGTTGCTTTTGAATTGGGGAAAGCAGTGAAAGGTCTTTTGAACTGATGGGACTGCAGAAAAGTGAGGGTTTATGTCCTGAGATGAGCTGTGGCTCTTTAAATTCAGACCTGGAGTGGTGGGTGTCTCCACAGAGCAAACACATGTGTGGAATGCTGTGTTCAGCTCCCTGTCCCCCAGGAACAGAAGGACCTGGAGCTGCTGGAGAGAGTCCAGAGGAGGCCCCAGAGCTGCTCCAGGGCTGCAGCCCCTCTGCTCTGGAGCCAGGCTGGGAGAGCTGGGGCTGCTCACCTGGAGAGGAGAAGGCTCCAGGGAGAGCTCAGAGCCCCTGGCAGGGCCTAAAGGGGCTCCAGGAGAGCTGGAGAGGGACAGGGGATGGAGGGACAGGACACAGGGAATGGCTTCCCACTGCCAGAGGGCAGGGTTAGGTGTGATACTGAGAAGGAATTGTTCCCTGGGAGGGTGGGCAGGCCCTGGCACAGGGTGCCCAGAGCAGCTGTGGCTGCCCCTGGATCCCTGGCAGTGTCCAAGGCCAGGTTGGACATTGGGGCTTGGAGCAACCTGGGATAATGGAAGGTGTCCCTGCCCACGGGTGGGAGTGGCTCTGGGTGGGTTTTAAGGTCCATTCCCACCCAAACCATCAGGGTCTCTATGTCTGTGGATGACATTCCATGTATATTTTATACATGTAGTTGCACAGATGGTTTCTATGCAGAAGGGTACCAGGAGTAATAAAATAGGATTATAAACTACTTCATGTTCTAGACAGGACTGAAGAGTCTGTTATTAAAATGTCCCTTGACTTTGTCTCTAAGTAGCAAAATGATTCCCTATATAATGGGATAATTATAGCAGTGTTAACTCAGAGCTGTTCCACTGCATCACCTACCATGGACGTGTTGGCTTCCAGGGTCCCCCAATTATCCTGCCACAACAGAGGCTGCCTTGTAATTAAGGTTTGGATTCTGTGCTGCAGTCCTTAATGAGGGCTTAGACCTGGGGGTGTGCACTGAGAGCAGTTGCCTCACTGAGAGGAGTGATGATGATGATGATGGCAGAGCTCTACACTCCCTCTTTCCTTGAGGGAGTTTCTGTGCCCTGCCACATTTCCAGAGGTTCTGTAGCCGAGCCTGTGAGAGAGTTGTGGCTTTCAGGGCCAGCTGGAACCCTGAGGATTTGATGGTGTGCAAAGACATGAGTGGATACTCAAAAAGAATTAAAAATGGAAATTTTTTTGTACAAGTTTTGATCCATGTGTTGCAGGTGTGGACTGCAGGCTCAAGGATTTCAAAGCTATTCTATATTCTAGAATATTTGTAACTCTCATTTTTATTGGTTTAATAAGTAGCTGTTTAAGCAATTATCAAAGGATAAGACTTTTAATACTACCACTTAGATAGTTCCCTGTTTCCTTGCAGCTTCTCTATTAAATTGTGAGAATTTATTTTAGTAACTTAGCAATAAATTCTCTCCCAGTGAAATGGGAAAGTAAAACTGCAGAATGGATCCCCTTCCCATAACCCGTGTAAAGTCCTTAATAAGCTGAATGCAAATTTGACCTTCCCATAACCAATAACTTCTCTCCACAATAAATTCTGATCCTGCAGAACAATAACTGTCTAAGTTAATTTTCATCCAGAATTTTCATCCAGAAGCAGCTGAATTTCTTATCCTGCTCGGGGAGGAAGTGGCTGTGACTTTTCCAGCTGCTCTTCATCAGTGGGAATCCAGGGGACTTTTATCCTTGGGTGCTGCTTTTAGCTTCTGGTTCTTCCTTTTCTGCTGGGAGGCAGCACGGATAAGAGGGGAGGGCACTGCCTCCAACTGCCTGCAGCTCCCCTGCAGATCCAGAGGGCCTGGCTTTGTGCTGGGACCCAAGTGAGATGCTCTGCACTTCCAACAGCAGCTGCTCCAGTGCCAGGATCTCCTACCAGCAAGGAAGCAGAGGGGACTGTGCTGCTGCCAGGCTTTTTCTGCCATTCCCTGTCTCAGGAAAGGGGACAGCTCTGAGGATGGCACCTCAGTGCTGGCTGCTGCTGGATCTGTGACTGCAGAGCTGTTTGCAGTCCCCAAGGTTCTTCACACCTAGTGTTCCTTCTGGCTTTGGGCAGGGGGTATTGAAGGGAAAATGAGTGGATAATAGGGAATAAAAGTGTTGGTAGTGTTATTGTGGGGTTAGACTGATGCAGCAGAGGGGAAAAGATTGGCTTTTGGATCCTGCAAAGGCTGATTGCCAGGGGAGCCTTAAGCTGGAGAAGAGAAGTAGATAACTTGCTCCTTTTAATGCAGAGCTGTAGTCTCTGATTCATTCTGTCAGCCCTGAATAAGCTTTAAAAGACTTTGCAATTCCTGCTCTGTCTCAGCAGTCTGTATTTCAGGGAATCTTATTGTTAGTCCCTGGGTTTCATGCCCAGAATATGTCAGGGTTCATTCTGCTGTCTTGTAGAAAGAGAGGGGAGGGAGAGCCCTTGAATTCCTCCCTCCAGCGGTACCTGGCACACTCCACGCTGGCCCTGGAAGAGCCAGGGGATGAATGTGGTCCTTGGCAGAAGAACTTTCTCACGGCAGCAGCTTTCTGAGCACAGCCCCTGTGTGACCCTGTTCTCACAGAGCTGGGCTCTTTCTGCTGTCTTCTGATTCTTATCCATCTGGTGGGCAAGAATTATCCTCAGAGTTGCAGAGAATGAGAATTAGGGAAAGGTTTTTGTTTGCCTTGCATTGTGGAACAGGTTTCTTGCGCGGCTTTTCCATCTGGGCAGTGATCCTCCTCTTCTTTCCATATTGCTGCTGGAGTGTGGCTGAAAACTGGTTTATTCCTGCAGTCCTTTGTGACCCCGATCTGTTGGGTTTTATTGGCAGGAGTAGCAGGAAAGGCACAGTTTGGCAAATGACTTGAAACTGATGGTGAGAGATGAGGCTTTTTTCCAGAGTTTCTATCAAGAAGCAGATTGCAGAGTTGAACGCTGAAAGAGAATTTGGGTGGCTTTTAGTCTTTCAGCTGCTGCATTTAACTCCTGCCTTGGATAAAAAATCCTGGATGCTCATCAATACTTGTGTTTTTATACCCACACAAACATTTAAACATGTACATGTGTGTACAGACACACACTGGCTCGGGGCTGACAGCACCAGGAAGCTCGGAGGGCCCTGTGGGAAGGCTGCTTTCCAACCATCAGGAAGTTTCCCTAATTGGATTTATTCACATACGCTGGGGCTGATAAGCAGAAGGTTAATAAGAAATAAAGTTGATTTTTCTTAGTTGCCAAATTCCTATTTTTAGGCTGATAATTTAGGGCAGAAATACTGCTACAAGCATCATTTTATTCCTGGTCTTGATGTAAAGAAAATATTACTGTATTTTAAACAGCCTTTCTGTCAGCAGTGTGGTTTAAATGCAGGAATTCCAGTTGGTTCCATCAGCTGAGGATTTTTAAAAGCCTCTTCACCCTTTCTCTGTGTGGGCATTCCTGCTGTTGGTTTAGGTAGAGTTTAGCATCTGGAATTTTGTTACATCCTGGTTGTCCCATGAGGATTTCCCTGAGGTTTTCAGGGAGGCTGGAAGATCCAGGTTAACGGCAAAGGTTCACAGAACCCCAGGGGGAGGGTGGGGTGTACTAAGCCTTTTTACTTTGGAACTGTTGGCTGAAATTAGGGAGTTACGTCAAGTTCCGACTTCCCAGACCCCTGTCCTTGGCTCAGATTCCTGCGTGTGCCGGATTCCTGCCAAGAAAGATCCCAGACAGAGCTGGGGGCTTGCTCATGGTCAGCTTGGAGGGGGCTGTCCAGCCAACAAAGTCACCTTGAGTGTCGCTCCAGCATCGCTGGGACACGGGGAGCCCACGTGGGGAGAGCCCTCGGGCAGGGACCCGCGGGGCTGCTCGGGTACCCCCGTTCCTGATGTAAACAGGCTGGCAGTGGCTTGGCTGGGTTTGCTGCTGTGGAAAGTGGGTCACTGGGAATAAGTGGTTTAGCTTTGTGTCATCTGAGGAGAGGCAGGAAAACGTGCAGCAATGGAACACGCCAGGCCTGACGTCAGAGCCGCACCACGCCATCCGGGACTCCGCGCCGCGCCGGGGAGGCAGCGGGAACGCGGGAGGGATGGAGGGCATCCCGTGCAGGGGGGACAGGCAGCTGCATTCAGGGCAATTCTGCATTAATAGTGGGCACATCTGAGGGGTCCTCACCCAGAGGGCCGAGGAAGAGCCGTGTGGTGGGAATTACAAGTCTGAACCTCAAGGGTAGAGGTAGGAAATGCAGGAGAGGGAATCGGTCCCGTTCCATCTTGCCTCCTTCGAGCGGAATGAAGCTCTGAGGAGAGTTTGGAGCTCAGCCCTCGCTGGGAAACTGGAGGTGGTGTTCAAGTGAGAGGCTTTGGATGCGTTTGTTCTGTGCTTTATGCCCTGAATATGGAGGTAGGATAACCATGGAGTGGGCACCAAAAGATGAGAATTAGGTTTGGGTGTGTTCCTTTGTCTCTTCCATATGAGCCTGAGCCACAGAGAGGTGAGGCTTGGGAGAAATCCTTTCCGTACATCCCATTTTTTGACACTCTTCATGTGTATCAGCTTGGCTAATGTGGTGACAGGCTCCTGGGTGGTGTGTTGGTCTTCATCAGCATGTCCATGCTCCTCTGTCATCCTCTGGGGAGGTGCAAAAATCTAATTCCCACCTGCCGTGGGGAGGTTGTTGGGGTGCATGGACATCCATGGCAGGTATGAGGTGAAATGCTGCATCCCACCCATCCTATTTGCAGAGAAGGTGCAGGAGGTTTGCTGCTCGCAGCTGTCTGGTCTCCACTAACAAGAGCTGTGGCTTGCCCTTTCCTAGGAATAAAGGTTATATTTGGTGTCAGGATTTGGGGGCTGAGCAGTGTAAATAGTGCTGGGGGATGTGCTGAATCACTGTTTGAGCTGTCTCAGCCGGGGGGAGCCGTTGTTTTCATCTGTGCCCTGTGTGGTTCTTTGCAGCTTTTCCGACGCGTGGCAGCTGCCTTGCCTGGGATGGAAAGCACACAAGACAAAAGTAGAGAAGACAGTATCCTTTCTGTGCCTGTGCCAGGCCTTACCCTGGACGAGGACAATCCGCTGCAGCCCTCGCTCAGCCCGTGGATGTCCCAAAAAGAGGGGGAGTAGGGGCAAGTAACCTTCGAGCTGCGGAAGGAGGAGTGGTGGGTGGGAAGGCTGGGAGCAGGGGTGTGGAGGGTCGAGGCAGCAGGGGAAGGAATGGTGATCCAAAAGGATTCTTTGCTTGGTGTTTGAATGTTTGGAACGTGGGAGAAACTGCTGCAAAGAGCTCTGAACAAAAACCCCCGTGGCTCTTACAGATCTGACTGACAGAATCCAAAACCAAACTGTCCTGGAAGGGACCTCTGAAGGCTCCTTCTCTGACCCTCCTGCTCAAAGCAAGGCTAACTCCCAAAGTGAGCCAGTTTTCTCCAGGTCACATTGAAGGAAACTTGGGAATTCTTCAAGGATGGAGATCCCATAACCTCCCAGGACAGCTTCCCAGGCATCCCATAACCTGGACCCCAGGCAGCATCTCTGTGGTGGGAGGGAGAAGACTCAACTGATGGGATCAGTCTCAGCCAAGGGAAAGCAGGTGGCATGAGGGATGGGAAAGGCTTGAAAAGCAGTATGGCTACACTGGAATCACTGACCTGGCCAGGTAGGTGTGCTTGGAATAGCAGCTTTTCCAAGGTCGTTGGTTTTATTTGCAGCAGGGGTCGTGGAGCTGGTAAATAGAGGAGAAATTGTGCCTTGGAGGAAGGAAGTCCCAGGAACTGTGGGAGTGGGACAAGCCTGGCACTCAAATTCCATCAGAGCATCTGATGCATGGGGAAAAGAAGGGTTTGGGAAGCTGGGGATTGCAGCTGCTGGGGCACAAGCTTTGTGTGATAGGGCCTTGAGTGATCAGCAATATTTCGTTATGCAGATGCCCAAAAGGTTGATGAGCAACAATCTTTATTAATGAGAGGGGGTAGAGTGCACAGGCAGGGGCTGTGGGAGGGAGTTCTATCACCAGTCTCTAAATGGGAGCGCATTTAGGGCACTGGGAATTGGGCTTATTGCAGCCTGCAGATAGCAGGGATGGATAGGATCCTCTCCCAAGCAGCTGCATCAGGATTAACTGGGGCACTTCTGCAAAACATGGAGGGTTCAAGGATCTTGACCTGTTCGTGCTCTGAGATAAATCTGGCAAGGCTCGTGTCAAGCATCTCCAACTTAAACACACTTCAAGCTTTAAATCAACCAATGGACCAAACATGGGAGATGAATTGCCGGTCTTCCCCATGTTTCCATTTCCGTGTTTATTTTCTCCAAACCTCTTTAAAAAGCAACTTCAACCCCCTAAAGAAGTAAGTTGGAAGTACCAGCTGTGTGATCTCTTTGCCTCTGTGTTCTCTGATAAGGGCAACGCTGGAGACTCGTGGTGAACAGCTCTGAGCTGGGGATTAGCATTCAAAGCTCCTCCTGGGAAAGGCTCCGTGAGGCTGTAGCTGCCGGGCATCCACTGGGAATTGAAGTGCTGCAGAGGGAGTCGCTTATCACAGGCAGGTTCTGAGCAGCCAGCTCTGCAGTGACCTTGTGGGACATCAGCTGGCACTGCAAGGGGGAATTCAAGCTGGTGGCAGGGCTTTGCTGGCTGCCGGGGGGAGCAGAGAGGTTTAACTGAGCGAGGATTGGTGAGGAGGTCGGGATGGCAGGGCTGGAGCTCTGGGGGTGCCCAGGCAGTGGTGGAGCCCCCATTCCCAGAGGGGTTTAAAGCTGTGTGGGTGTGGCACTTGTGGACATGGGATACTGGTGGCCTGGGCAGTGCTGGGGGAGCACGTGGACTTGAAGATCTCAGCAGGCTCTTCCAACCTGAATGGTTCTGTGGTTCTGCAGAAGCGGTGATTAGACCCTTCAGTGCACCCATGCATCTTTAATTCCCAGAGCAAGACATCAGTGGGACTGCTGGGAAGAGCAGACTGGTTAGAGACAAGCATTGGGGTCTGACAGAGTTTCTGCTGCAAATTTAGTGTGCCAGGGCAGGAGGGGCAGGTGAGAAACCTTCGGTTTGGAGCTGGTCTTTCCGAGCATTTCGGCAGGAAGCGCTGAAAATGCCACTCAAAATCCTGCTCTTGGTAGGGAAACAGAGTTGGAGATGTGTTTGCCTTAACTTCCTCCTTCCAGTGATTGACATAAAACTGGAAAAGCCTCAAGAGCAGCCTGTCAGTGAAGGAGGCTGTTCCTGCTAATACCATGTGGCTTCCACCTTTCTCCAGAACATCACTGCTTTCCCTCCCTGTCCTCTTCATTGACTGCAGTGTGAATATTGGCTTGAACCTTCCCCTTTCCGTAATAACGTATCGCAGTTCATCATCGCTGGCTGTCTCGTGGAGATGATCTTTAGCTTCACAAGCACACCCCCCACACACACACCAACAAAATGTCAGTGTCTTCATTATTTATAAGAAAAAAAAAAAGCCAAAATATTCCACCGTATTCTAGGTATAACTTTAAAAAAAAAAAAGAAAAACAAAAGCAAAAAAAAAAAAATCCAAACAAAAAAAATAGGTACAATTTCTTAATATTTGTTCCTTTTTTAATATGTTATGATATTGCACTTTGAAATGATGGCAACTGAGTAAGTTTGGAATTGGACCTAGATGAGATGTATGTGCAGAAGAAGGCTTGCAAATCTGACCCATTGGATTTCTCTCAGAAACTGGGAATGCGCAGACAGCAGGCGGAGTCACGGGGGGAGGCGGCAGATGCCGAGGGTTAGACGCTTATCCTTGATAATTAAACACAAATTAACCCAAGCTCTTAATTGCGTTGAGCAGAGCGAGTCTGCCTGGTGTCCAGGCCCAGCCTGGCCTTAGCAGGGGTTTGACACCCCTGGCTGCTGGAGCTGGGAATTCTCACCGAGGCAGCGGGGACACATTTCCAAGGAAGCGTCACTAGGAAATACGGACGGGCTCTTTGGGATGAGTGGCTTCTGGAGGATTTGAGGGGGGAAGGGAAGGGTGGATGTGCATTAGCAAAACACTTGCAGGAAACAGGGAAATAATGTTTCGAGTGCAAAATGAGTTTTCAGAGCTTTTTTTTTTCCTTTTTAAGTAGAACACCAATGAAGTGAATTATTACTGCCCAAGAGGTGGGAACGTAACAGTTCAGCTGTTTGGAGGAGAAAGCATTTTGCTTCTTTGTTTTTTTAGGGGAAATACTGAAATCAGGACTGGCACTAAAACCTGCCAAAGCTGATTGAAACCTTGGAAATTTGGGAGAAAGAGGGAAGAGCAGCTGGCTGCCCCAGCAGAGGGGGAATGGCACCCGCTTTTCCAGAGCGTGGGCACAGATCAGTGGGGAAGGGGTGTTTACTTTGATCCTACAGAATCCTAGTTGAGACATCTTAGATGGAAAGGGAGGGACTTGAGTAGGATGGAAACCAGCTTCTGATTATGCAGATTTATGCCTTTATTTTTTAGCTCTTTTTTTTTTTTTTTTATGTTCAGTCTTCCAAGTTGGTTTAGTTTGGTTCTCTAGAGCTGTATAGTTTGGTTAAATAATTAGTAATTTAGTTTTCTGTGGAATTAGGCTCACAATTAACCCTTTTTTCTTTGATATTTATTTCTCGGCTTTAATTTTTTTTACTCTTTTCAGTGCTGATTTTGTTGTTTTCCTTTGGCTGAGGAATCTGTGTAGAGCTTTGCTGATGTTGCGAGATGTAGCTACCCGAGAAACACGGAATGGAACACACTAGAAGTGCACCCTTTTAATCTTTACTAGTCATTGTGAAGTTGCTGTGTAAGTTAATAAACACAATTGTAAATACATTGTTTGCTGGGCAACTCTGGCCGAGTTACAGTGCAGGAAGGAATTCTCGAGTCTGTGTTGCGATTGCGAATTAAACGGACAATTGCAAGGGAATATTCAGGCTCCTCCTTGGTTCTCTTCTGCCCCTCTCTCTACCATCTAAAATAACCACCTGGGGGAGAGGAAGGGAATCGTCCTCACCACCACTTTCCCCAGGAAGCGGGCATAAAAGAGTTGGAATTCTTCATTCCTGAGGTGAATGCCAGGCTCATGCCCTGCCCTGGGTTTCTAGCAACTCTGCACAACAATAACTTAAAGGCAGAACGAGATGTAAAAGTGCTTTTCTAATGCAATATTAAAGGCGAATTTTTTTGACGTGGCATGTCTTGAAATAAACATCAATGATATGTGACAAAGGATCATTCTTTATTTAAAAGAAACTCTCTGGGGGAAGGAAACCTGGCTGCTTTTCCTTTGTTGTAATGTTCTTAACCGTGCTGAAATGCTTCATCCTGCTGCTTCTTCCTATGCTTTGGTTCGCTTTTTTCCCCTTTGGTTCTCTGTGCAGCTTCTGTTGGTCCTGATTTGGCTGTTCCCCACAAGCACATCCTTTTTTTTTTTCCTTGCTTCTGATAGAACCAGCCCCTCCTGCTTCCCAGAGTCCCAAGCTTTAAGCACTGGATTTAAGGAGCTGGCTTAGCCCACACGGGCTGTGATGGACCAGCAGCCTGGATGCTTTTCCTGGAAGGCCTGAGAGCAGGTTTGTCCAGAACTGGCTGGAAGCAAAGGTTCCCAGAGCTCCGTGCTCAGCACGGCTGGGGGCTGCAGGAGCAGGGACCAGGCCGTGGCTTGGCACCTCCAGACGAGGCCCCTGGGGCTGCTCAGCACAGCCAGGTACGTTCAGTGCATGTCCTTGCTGATAGCCTGTGCTTAACGTGACCACAGGGCTCAGTCCCGTCCTCGTCCCAGTTCTCCAGAGAAAACACTTCCAAGGTGAGCACAGGAGCAGCGTGGTCTTTATTTCAATTCTTTTTGTTACTACTTCTTTTTGCACCATTCGTCTGTCAGGTTTTAGATTTTAATTTTCTTTTACGCCATGGATGTGGCCAGTGGAACCATGGGAAAAGATGTTTTTAATGCTGATTTTTGTGCGATTTTTTGAGTGAAGGTCTCGGCTCTGTTTCGTTTCTCCTCCCTGCTCTGGCTTGCTCGTTGTACAGTCCATCATGCAGCTATTCCATGCCTCACGTTTTGTCTTGATAAAAGTAGTTGAAGAAATTGTGTAAGGGGAAAAAAAAGGTTCCTTTTCTTCATGTTGGAATGTCACTGGTACCTCAGTTCTGTTTGATAATATGAACCAACCAGAACAAGAGAACAAATCCTTAGTGCTTGAACTAAATAAATACCTGTCTCATTGGAAAGCTCTGGGTCTCTTCTCTCAGCACGTCCAGCGCAGCGCAGGCGGGAGGCGCAGCTCCTCACGGGGCTGAAGTGCTGCAGGAGGCTTTGTGAGGGCAGGAGGGGTTTGGGGTTGTGTCTCGGAGGGAAGGAAGGTGGTGGAGGGCTGTGTTTGCTGTTGCTGCGGTGTCTCTGCCATTGTTTGCAGCGCCCGAGGAGCGATGCCGGGGAGGGAGCCCGGCCTGTGCCGGCTGCAGCTGTGCCTTTCTGCTCCTTTCCCGCTCCTGGCATCCAGCTGCTTCCTCTGCTCCTTTCCCAAACGCACCTTGTGCAGCCTCACCACTGCCTCAGCTTCCCTGGGACACGGCTGCACCAGGCCCAGCTTCCCTGAGGAGGATCCTCCTCAAGCCTCCTTGCTGGAGACGGCAGCCAGGTCTGCGGGGCCGGGAGGTGAGTAACGAACGCTCTTTGGTGAGTTACCCTTTGCTTTCCTGAAGGAGAGAATCGTGGAATCACAGCGTGGTTGGGTGGGAAGGGACCTTAAAGCCCATCCAGTGCCACCCCCTGCCAAGGGCAGGGACACCTTCCACTAGCCCAGGTTCCTCCAAGCCCCGTCCAACCTGGCCAGTAGCGAAGGGCAATTGCCTGGATTTGGTTTGTGCCCAAACCTTGGTCTCTTGGTCATGCTCTTCACTGTTAAAAGGACCATGAATAAATTGGTTGTGAGACTGGAATGTAGTGGTGGGGATGTGCTGGAATTAGGGATATGGGAACAGTCATGTGAGGGGATGAGGTCCTGGAGAAGGCTTTTTGTCACTGGGGGGAGCTTCTGTTCCTTGTAGCTGGCACCTCCAGGTGCTGCCCTGGCTGGGAGCCTCTGGAAACACCACGTTCACCTCCTCGATTCCTCCTGGCTGCTGCCGTGGGTAGCCTTGGGACTCCCACCTCCCACTGTATCCCAGTTCCCAGCTTCCCTCTGGTGAAGGGGGTCTGGATTAAACTGCAGCGACGGGGCTGCTGTGGAGTGGGGGCAATGGGTGGGGGCCCCCCCGCTCCACAGGGTGCTCCTGGCTGCTCACTCGTGGCCGCAGTGGGTCCAGCTCTCCCTCCCAGCACGGCTCCAAAATCCAAGAGGGAGTATCTGGCTCGGCTTGGAGGGTGCTGATGTATTCTTTGCTCGCTGGTGGGATCAGCCCCGATTTTTCCAGGCCGGAGGAGCCACAGCATCCACCTGGCAGCATCTGCAGAGCTGCTGCAGCAGCCGAGCCGTCTCCTCGCTGCAGTTCTGCTTCCAGCACCTGAATCCTCAGCAAACCAAAGTGCAAGGGCTCTCCCTACCTGCTGCAGCAGCACCTTTTTCCATGCTGGGCATGTCCCAGCTCCGAAGGAAGATGAATGGGGCGGGCAGGCTGCGGCACAGGCTGCCAGCGCTCCCGCAGTCAGGGAGGCAGCTGCAAACACCAGGACCTCGGAGTAGCCTGTCCCTCCCATCTGCGCTGCCTCCTCCTCTGCTGCTCTCCCGCTGCCTGAGCCCGCCTTTCCAGGCTTGCTGGGCTTGGGGTTTCACCAATGGAATTGTTTTTTCATCAGTTTAAGGGATTTTTCATCAACTGGCAAAAATACCGATTTTATTTTCCCCCCTCTTTAACCATTTTTCCCTTCCCCACCCTGGTCCGAGCGCATGGTAAAGTCAAAGGTGGCTTTTCATAAAATATTTAGGGTCCTCTTGTAGGAGCAGAATGGAGCTGAATGCCCAGATCGATGCTGGAAAGGCCGGGCTCGGGTGTGTCGGGAATTAAACGCCTGTGGAACTGCAGCTCTGCCCTTCCCGGGAGGATAAGGGCTAGGGAAGGGCTGGAGGCAGCTGGGTGATGATGCTCCTGCTGCCCCACAGCTCTGCCCTGCTGGGTTGGGAGGGAGGGGTGCTGTTTCCAAATCGAATTTTCCAGGCTTGCCACCTGTTTCCAAGGGTTTGGGTATAAATTAGAGCCGTTTTGAGTGCTCGCTGTCGGCCACCCGGAGAGCACGTCTGGAATGAGGATGTTATTAAAGGCTTGATTAAAGTTATTGCTAATTAAAGCACTGAAGTGTCTCTCCCACAGCCAGTGGGATCTCGGATACAGGGCATGGAAGGGAGAAAATGGGATTTATCGATGCTCCCAGCACTGGTGGTTTGGCGTTGACCTTTACTGCATTTATCCCAGCCTGGGAAGGGGTGCTGTATGGAAATTGGAGCTTTGATCCTGACATTTCCTGAGCTGCTTGATTTCCAGAGAAGTAGGTTTGGATCACAGAGAGGGTCACATGGCCCCCAGCTGATTCCTGTGCCATGGGATATTGTGGGATTCATTTTCCAGGTGATTTGTGGGCATGATGGGCATTAATGGCTTGTGCCTGCTCCTTACTGCGGATCCCGTTTTTCCGAGGGGTTTTGGAGTTGTTCTGAGCTTTGCTCCACGTTTGGAGCTTCAGCAGCTCTCCCTGCTGGGAGAGAGGAGTGCTGCGAGTCTGGCTTGGAGCTGGGAATGGAGCAGGCCAGCCCTGATCTGTCCCTCTGCACTCCTTGTCCCTCTGGTCCTACCCAGCGCCACTCTCGGTCGGCACCACGAGCTCCTGGGAAGCCCCTCCTAAGTGGAGCAGACCAAGCCAAGTACTTTTGTGGGCTGTGGTTCTACTGTTTGTGCTTCCAAAATTATTTATATCCTGTTTAACTGCTCCTTCATTTAGCTCCCTAGTGCAGGGCCTGCCTGCCACCAGCTGTTCCCACTGGCAATGTGAAGACCCTGGGAATTGCTGCTGGTCCAGCTCTGTCCTCGCGTGGATTGCTCCGTGTCCCTGGATCTCTGGGAGACCAGCACAGCAGGAGAGAAGCAGGAACAGTTTCAGGATGTTCAGGTACTGCAGGGATAAGGAGCATGAGTGTCTGAGGTCGGGAAAAGGAGCTTTTGCAGGTCAGCAGCTGGACATGGCATGGGAAGGACGGACAGTTTCGAGGTCATGCTGCTATTGGTAACAAGTTTCCAGCTCTTTCCATCTCCCAGGGTGTCTCACCTGGGATTATGCACCTTGGCCAGTGAATCATAAAATGGATACTGGATTAGTAAATTAGATATTAGAGTAAAATTCTTCCCTGTGAGGGTGGTGAGGCCCTGGCACAGGTTACCCAGAAAAGCTTCCCAATATCCCATCTATTCCTGCCCTCTGGCAGTGGGAAGCCATTCCCTGTGTCCTGTCCCTCCATCCCCTGTCCCCAGTCCCTCTGCAGCTCTCCTGGAGCCCCTTTAGGCCCTGCCAGGGGCTCTGAGCTCTCCCTGGAGCCTTCTCCTCTCCAGGTGAGCAGCCCCAGCTCTCCCAGCCTGGCTCCAGAGCAGAGGGGCTGCAGCCCTGGAGCAGCTCTGGGGCCTCCTCTGGACACTCGCCAGCAGCTCCAGGTCCTTGTGCTTCAAGGACAGCTCTGCAGGTGGGCTCTCACCTGAGCTCAGGGGCAGAGGGGCAGAATCCCCCCTTCCTGCTGCCCAGCTGGGGGATCAGCCAGGCAGATGGGGGTTTGGGGATGCCAGCACACACAGCTGGGACGTGTCACAGGCTGGAAATGGGGACAGTGCCCTGTGTCACAGGAGCTGTTTCATTCCCATGCCCAGCCCTGCAGCAGGAGTAGCCGTGGGTGCTGGATCAGGAGCGGCAGTGCCATGGGAGGTGCCGGTCAGTGAGCACTGCGGCGTCCCAGGCACAAGGGATGAGGATGCAGTGGGGTGTCTGGGGCTGGATCCTTCTCCAGCCCTTGGGAGCTGGGGTTTGTGCTGGAATTAGCAGAGGGATGGAGGGGCTGAACCCCTGGCTTAGAAGCTGGGAGCCAGGCATGGCTCCTGCTTTGCACAGAACCAGGGATTCTGTTCAGCCACCTTGAAGCTAAAGTGTGGCTGGCAGTGCCTGACCCTGTGCAGGGCCCTGCCCAACCAGAGGTGCCTCATCCCATGGATCCATGATGCCAAGGAAGGAGCTGCTCTGCCAGCACGTCATGGTGGTTCTCTTGCACAGGAGCAGCATTTTTGGGGCAGCTTGGTCCCTTCTGTGTCTGTTTGGGACCACGGTGCCACACCCAGAGGCTGGAGGTGCAACCCCAGAGCTCCTGGTTGGAAAGAGAGAGAGGCAAAGGGGAGCTGGTGACATCCCTGGGCAGCTCTCCAGGGGGACACAATCCTTCCCATCCCTGGAGTGACCGAGGCTGAGCGTTCCCTCCTCATCCTCACTCACCTGCAGGCCAGGGCTGGTTTTTCACTGCCTTTATTAGACTTCAAAGAAGTTTTTTTTGCCTTTTCTTTTTCTCTTTCCGGGAGCGGGTGTGCAGCAGGAGGGAGGCAAGGAATGCAGGAGAGGATGAGGATGGTGTGTTGGGATATCCCAATCCCCCGATGGGCACAGGGATGAACTGACCTGGGGCTCTAAAGGCAGGAGCAGGCTGGGGTGCTGGTGTCACTGGTGGTTTTCTATCCAGCTATGGGGTTTGTCATTCCTAAACTCAATGTCAGTAGTGGTTCCAGGGTATCATCCTGGCTCTAGGGGTGACACTTGGCAGCTGTTCCCAGCTCTTCCATCACCCAAGCAAAACCCTGAGCTGCTGCTTGTCCCTTGGCCTGACCATGTGTCCCACCTCAATCCCAAATCCCTGCTGTGAAGATCCTGGCTTGGCTGCCAGAAAGGCTCCCTGGTCCCCATGAAGAGCTGCCCTTCTCGCCCTCCCAAAAGTCAGGGTGAAACTGAGGATGCTGTGTGTCCCTCCCACTTGGCTGGAGAGGTTGGGATATTCCCTGGGCACTTCTCAGCCTAGTTCCCAAGGATTTAACTCCAATTCCTGAGGGTTTTGCACCATTTCCCCAACTTGGCCAGGCCCAGGGGTCTGGTGCGAATTGGAAAGGGGTGGAAACGCTGCAAAGGTTTTCATCCTCCTTAATCTTTTACCCAGCTCCTGTGGTTGCCCCTGTGTCAGCTCCTACTCTGGTGTTGCAGCCTCTCCCAAAAAAAGCCCTTAAAAACCCTCTGCATTGTGGGGTTCACCCAGGCAAAAAAGATCCAGTCAATTCCCCCGAAATTAAGTAAGTCCCCTTTGCTCCCAGACCCAGTATTTCTGCAGCCAGCTCCCTGTGGAGATTTGGGATGGGGAAGCTCTGCCAAGAGCCCCGGCAGCTCCCCAGGCCCTGTGCCAATGGGAATCGGATGCTGTGGGGTTCTGGAGTGGGTTTTGGGGGGCTCTGAAGCACTTGGGCGTTATTCAGTGCAGAAGCTGGGGCTGGGAGGAGGGCGTGTGTGGGAGTCTGTCCCCGGGGTGTTTTGGGGAGGCTGAGGGGGGCTCAGGGCAGGTTCCAAGCCAGGGCTGGGGAGCAGAGGCGGGCTGTGGCCCAGCCTGGTGGCCGCTAAAACCAGCACGGCATCCACATGAAGGAGCCCAGGGCGGCGCCGGTGGCGGCCCCCGCCAGCAGCCCCAGCGCCATCTGGTCCCCGGAGACGCGGTAGGGATCCTCGCGCACGATGACGTGGGTCAGCCCCGGAGCTGCCAAGGAAAACGGGGGGTGTCAGTGACGGGGGGATGGCC
This sequence comes from Nicator chloris, assembly GCA_013400495.1. Lineage (NCBI taxonomy): Eukaryota > Metazoa > Chordata > Aves > Passeriformes > Pycnonotidae > Nicator > Nicator chloris. The sequence continues at coordinate 144,211 of WAAE01020579.1, read as the reverse complement.
TCGGGCACCCCCCAGGGCCACCGGGCCACCCACCTCCGTACTGGTGGCCGTAGTGGCCGGAGCTGATGTAGGCGGCCTGGTGGGAGTCCAGGGGCACCGTCTGGTAGTAGTCGTCGTCGTAGGGGTCGTACACGTGCACCTGGAGCAGCAGGGGGACTTGGGGGTCAGGCCTGGCTCCCCAGCGGAACGGGGCCCTGGGTCCTGTGCGTGGGGAATCCGAACGGTCCCAAGGGCTGGGGGCAGCCTGTGCTCAGGTCACCCGGACTCTGCCCCCTCCTTGTCGCCTTAGCCGTGTCCCTGCCGCCTTAACTCTGCTCCCATTCCCTTCACCTGTTCCTGTCAGCTTAACTGTGCCCCTGGCACCTTAACTGTGTCCCTGTTCCACTTAACTGTGTCCCTATAACCTTAACATCATCCCTGTCACCTTACCCGTGTCTCTGTCATCTTAGCTGTGTCCATGTCACCTCAGCTCTGCCCCCTGTCCCCTTAACAGTGTCCCTGTCACCTTAACTGTGTCCCTGCCTCCTTAACTCTGCTCCCTTTCCCTTCACCTGTTTCTGTCACCTTAACTGTGTGTCCTTGTCACCTTAACAGCATCCCACCACATCAACTCTGCCCCCATTCCCCTTACTGGTGTCCATGTCACCTTAGCAGTGTCCTTGTCTCCTTACCTGTGTCCCCATAACCCTGTCCCTGTCACCTTAACTCTACTCCTGTCACCCTCGAGTGCACAGAGTGCCCGTGGCTCTGTCACCTGCCATCAGCGGTGGCATCCAACCCCTCCCCACCCTCTTCCCTGTGGCTCCAGGGACCTTACTCCCTGTGCCCCAAGGCTGCACAGTGGGTGTTGGGGAGCCCCCCCAGCTCAGTGTCAGCCCTGGGAAGGAGCAGGGTTGGGGTAACCTCTCCCAGCCCAAATCCTGGATCCCAAATCCTGGATCCCAAATCCCGTGCCAGGATGGTGTCCCTGCTCAGGGGGACGAAGCCTCACCGGGGTGGATTTAGCCTCCAGCACGGCCATCTTCCAAGCACTGCAAACAAAACAGAGGCACTCGTTTCTGGTGGGTGCTGGAGGGGTGGCAATTGTCCCCTTCCTCCCCATGGGGACCTGGATGTGGCCACGGGGCCAGCACTATTCTTTAATTCCCTATTAAATGAGTGCTGGGCTAACAGACTGGAATTGGGAGCAGCTGGGACGTACCTGACACCACAGGGATGGGCACAGGGCAGTCCCTGGGAATGGCCCTGGCTAAAACAAGGGTAGGCAGGAAAATGACACCTAAATCTGGGGCTAAGAGCACATAATGGATGGATTTCCACTCAGCTGAGGTCAAGCTCAGTTGATGAAGTTCTGCTTGGCCACAGCTGAATATTTCCATCCATCCAAATTCAGCTGAACGTTTGCCACTAATAATTTTTAAAATTTTTGTTGAAAAAAAAAATCAATTAGTGATGAAAACCCTTCTCCTCAGTCAGGCCAGGAGGGGATTTCTTATCCATGAGGAACCTCCCCCATCAGGAGACAGACTGCTTAAAAACAGCAGCTTTTGGCTCTCGATTATTCAGAGAGAACCCCAAATCTCCTCCTGCACCTTTTGCCCTGCAAGTGTGTTTGCGAACACGGGCTGGGGGTGGGTTTAGCCAAAGGTGGGATGTGGTGGGAGCGGGACAGGGCTCTCGTGCCACCAGGCCCTTTCCAGGCTGGGATAATTGGGGTGGAGAAGTCACTTACACGGCATCGTCCTCGCTCTCGGCACACAGTGTGGTCTTGGAGCCGTCCCGCAGCACCACGGTCAGCAGGCAGTCCCGGCTCCTCCCCTCGGGCGGCTGCACGTCTGGGAAGGGAAAGGACGGGGTGGGATCCAGCCCCAGAGACCCTCTCCAGACTCCAAATTCCTCCTGGCACAAGAGCTGGTGGGTTTAGTTTGGGCTCCATCTCCACGTGGAGGATGCAGTCAGGCTCTCACAGGTTAAAAGCCAACACAAGGAATGAGCTGATAGGCAGAAAGCTCCATCCCCAGGGCAGAAAGAACATGGAAGGGCAGCAAACTGCCAAAAATCTGCTCGAGGCCACGAGGCCGAGCTGCCTTTGCTTTGAACTTGCCAGAGTGCACCCAAATTTTGTAGGAACGGGAGATGCTCATTGCTGGAGAGGGATCGTGAGCTCAAGCAAGAGCAAAATCTTAAATCCGTGAGGCTCATGTGTCTTCCCCTGTTCTGCAAGCTTGGCAGGACCCTCCGGTGAGCACAAAGCTGTGGGATTGTGCTCCCACCACCGCTCCCAGCCCGAGAAAGGCGCTTTGTGCGGAGGCCGTGGGCTGCGGGGCCCAGCCAAGCTGCTGCTTTGTTCCCCTTGTTTGTGCGAGACGGGAGTGATGAGTCAGGGCCGTGGGATCCTGTTTGTTACAAGCACAAACCAGGAGGAGAGATCCTTCCTTCCCTCCCTTCCCTCCTTCCTTTTCCCTTCCCTTCCCTTCCCTTCCCTTCCCTTCCCTTCCCCAGGAAAAGCACTGGCAGAGACGATCCAGCAGCTCCTGGCTGGGAACAAGGAGGGGTGAATGAAGCAGCCTGGGTTATTTTGGGGCTATGCTGGATGTGCACAGGTGGAGCATGGGTGAAGAGGGGCACGCCACATGCAGGACAGGGTTGGGAGTGCAGGGCTGGGGAACAGGGGCTGGGCTCACCTTTGCACTCGCGGCCGATCCGCACGTCCCGGCAGCTGTAGTTGATGTGGATCCGGCCGTCCATGTCTCGCTGCGTCTCATCGTGGTAGTAAACCAGGCTGCCATCCAGGTAGAGGACGAACCAGTTCCTCTTCCAGCGGTGCAGGATGGAGCCTGGGGGGACAGGGAGCAGGTGAAGGACCCCAGCGAGCTGGGTGGGACAGGGCCAGCGCACTCACGTGACCCGATCTCATCCCCCAAACTTGGATCCCTCCGGCTCCTGTGAGCCGCTGCGTCCCACAGGACACCTGTGCCTGGCGTGAGCATCCGGGGCAGCGTGACCAGGTGGCTTGAAGTGGGAAAAGGCTGCCAAAAAAGCCATCAGGCCGTTGGGTGCTGCCCTGCCGAGCACACGGGAGCGGATCCAGCCCCGGACACGGAGCCGTGTGTGTCTTCATGGCAGGCAGCCCCTCTCTCCGCTTACGTAAATCCGCGAGCGGCTGAGCCACAATCTCCCTGCTGCCGTGGATTACCTGCCCGTGTCGGGGCTCCTTGTGTCCCCCACACCCCACCTGTTCCCAGCAAACCTCTCTGGGTTTTTTGGGGGGCTCCCAACCTGGAAAGCTCAAGGGTGGCACTTACTCTGCCGCCAAAGCCAACCGCTCTTCACCAGCGCCATGGCTGCCACAGGCTTCGCCGGATCTGCTGGGATGGGAAGAATAATGGGGTTAAAACGGCAGCTCCTGCCTCGCCTCCGGCTCTGCCCGTGGCTCCCACCTCCCCACAGCCGCCGGGGGTGAGGTGGGATGGGGATTCACCCTTGCTGCTCCCGGTATTTTTGGGGGATGAGCTCAGCGCCCGGGTTAATCGGGGTTAGGCAGACGCGGGATTTCGTCATCTGGGAAACATCGCGAAGGAGGCACTCTGGCCACCTTTCTTTCTGCCTTTAATCTCGTTGGGATTTAGGGATTATCGTCCCATGGAGGTAAGTGGAGAAATCCGGGCCACGTATGAAAACAGGCAGTGCCTCCCCACAGCCCCAGTAACTTTCCATGCTAAACGACACCTACACTTGTTTATTTTCCCTGCCTGGATGGAAATTAGTCCTTAATAAGGCCATGAAGTCATCGCTCCCCAGGTCCCCGAGCAGAGCCAACACCCCAGGGACAGGCAGGAGCAGTTTCCTGGCCACGGCCCCCATGTCCACCCATCAGCTGGGAATCCCAGCTCCCAGCGATGGGAACTCGGCACCCTGGGATGGCCTCCAGGATCTCCCACCAGCTCTGGGGGCATGGCATGGCACAAACACCCCCCCAGTACCTCTGTGCCTGCATGACCGCGTGCCTGAATCCCTGAGTATTCAGGTCCCCACGGAGTTTGCAGCCCTGGTACCGTCACCCGTACTGCCACATCCCCGGGAAATCACAGCCTCAGCCCCTGGCACCCTCATCCTCCTGCCCTGTCACCCCCAGGTACCCCCATCCCTGTGCACTCACATCCCTGTGCCACCCTCATCCCACTCTGCTCACAACCCCTCGGTACCCACAGCTGGTGCCCCCATCCCACCTCCCCTGGCATCTTTTCCCCTCCGTACCCGCATTTGGTGGCACCGTTTCTGCCCCCCTCAGGAGCCCGCACCTCTGAGTACCGGCCCCCCGGCTCTCTCCCTGCCCCGCTGCCCCATCCCCGCGCCCCCCGGCCCCCCGAAGCCGCCCCGCGCATCCCTCACCGGGCGGAGGCGGCGGTGCCCGCTGCGGGATGCGCTGCGCTCCGCTCCCGCCGCCCGGCTCTGCCCGCCCGCGCGGCTCGCCGGGAGCTGTAGTCCGGCACCGGCATCCCCAAGTGCCGGCCGCCGGGAAATACCCCGCTTTCCAGCGCTTTGTCCCCAAAAAGCCGCTGCCCGGCGCCTGCGCGGGGGGGATGCTGCCGGGCTGCTGCCGCCGGGGGTGCCCGTGGTGGATCCAGCAGCTCCGATCCTCGCCTTGTCCTAAAATCGCCCCCTTTTCCTCCGGATACGGAGTACATCCAGCAGCGTGGGTGCCCTTGGGACGGGGCTCAGCCCGAACAGGACCCCCGAATTTGGGGGTCCACGGTGGGGAGGGGCTGCGTCCCTGTCCCAAGTGCACGGGGAGGCGATGCTTGGGATGCAGGATTTTCCTCCGGTGCTGGCAATGGGTCTGAGGAGGTGTTTCATGCCAAAAAAGCATAAATCAGGAACAACTCAAGTTTTAAGCACCAAAGTGCTCGTCTGAAATAGATTTCCAAGTGGAGGGAGCAATCCTCTGGGTCAAAATCAATGCCTGTCCTGGCTTCTGCTGGAATTAGAACCGTCCCAGGCTCTGGGATATGAGGCTAGATTTATTGGGGAAGTCAAGACACAAATCAGGTGTCAGCTGAGGCTGAGCTGTTAATAAAAGATGTTTACTGAGCACATGGCAATTTAAAAAAAAAAAAAAAAAATCTATTCCAGCACATTTTTCAATAAGAAGACCTTTCCCCTCCTCCCCCTCCAGCACTGGGTTTATGTGGCAAAGAGCAGAAGGAATTAAATGAATCCAGCAGCCTGCTGGATGATCCCAAAGGAGTTAAACTGGAATTACCCCCTCAGCCAGGCCACACTCACAGCCTTATGCATCGTCCCGTGCTGGTTATTGGGCTGCAAAACATCCTGGTGGTGCTGAATATTCCCAAAATCAGGGAAATTATTTGGAAATCCTGCTGGGCCAGACTTCGTCTTGCAATGAGTCCAGAGAAAGGTTCCCTTAGGAAGGGATTTGGGCTGAAATTTGGATTTACCCTGGGTTACCCACTGGTATTGGGCTGCCTCTCCATACAGACAAGTGTCAGTTTGGGATTAATTGTTCTCAAAACGTTTCCATTGTGGTTTTCCTTTTGGGAAGGAAACAGTGCCAATGTGGGATTTGGGGGGCTTGGTCTATTAATCTTTTTTGTCAGCCGGGGTGGGGTTTTTTTTTATGTTAAATAGGATAAATTTGGGGCATGCTGGGTGGAAATGGTGATTCAAAGAGCCAGGAAATTACTTCCAGCCAGCAAAAGGAGAGGATGCCACGTGGGAATACGCCTCTGTCCCTCACTCAGAAGAGCCAGATCCTGGATTTCCCTCCCATTTTCCATAGCAATTGAGTGCTGTTTAATAAAATCTGTGAACTTCAATGCCTCCAGTCTGTTTTTCCTCCAGCTCTGCCTGCACTGGCTCGTGCCTGGTGGGGATCTCCCCCATGCCAGCCACAGCCTTGGGTTTGGGGTCAGAGACAAAGGAATTTCAAAATTCTTCCCACGTCTCCGGAAATCCGCGTCTTCCACAGGGGGGTCTCCCCAGATTTCATGGAGCTGTGGAGAGAGAAGCTCTGGGGGGTCGGAGCTGAACCTGGGGACAGCTGCGGGTGACACTGCCAGCATTTGCTGTTTCTGTCATCCCCACTCTCGGGACAGGTCGGCACCTGGTTAAACACCCCGCAAATCCCTCTGGAGGCTCCTTTTCCTGTAGCTGAGCGTGTCCCATGGGTGCCGCTGGAATCCTGCAGGAGAAATGCGCAAGGAGCAATGTTCCCTTCTGGCACGTTTGTCACCCCCTGCACGCCCATCCCACGTCCCAGGGGTGGGAAACAGAGCCGTGTTCCCCGATTCCCGGACTCCCAAGGGAGGCGTTCCACATCCACGGCTCAGGAAACACAATTTGCAGCGTGAATCTCCACGAAAAAACAAACAAACACCCCAAACAAACAACCCCCCAACAAAACACAAGGAAAAGCAACCGGAGTTGTGAAGGATCTGCGGTGGGGGGAGTGCCCTGCTCGTGTCAGTCCCTGGGTGGAGACTGGATGGAGGAATTCTCCATCTCTTCCCCAAAGTCTCCTTTCCTGCCCTAAACAGCGTGAGGGGCTGGTTTGGGTGCGAGGAGAGGACGGGGCTGAGCCCTATGGAGACGGCGGGGGGGACGGCAGGCAAGGCCAGGCCCCGCGGCTCCCCGCTCCCCTCCGGCTCCCGGCCCGGGGCCCTGCGCTCGCCAGCGGACGCAGGAAAGGTCTCCCGGAGCCGGGATCACATCCCGGATCGCCGTGGAGCCCCACCTGGCACATCCCGGCGGGATTCCCGTAGCGGCCTTGTGCCTGCCATCAGCCTTCGCGGACTACGGCTTCCGTCATGCCTCGCTGAACTACAGCTCCCGCCATGCCCGGCGGCCCTACCCCTGCCGTACTACAGCTCCCAGCACGTCCCGCGCCGCTCCGGGCCCTGTCGCCTTATGTCCTTCCCCCGCCTGCCGCGCGGACTACACCGCCCACGACCCCTCGCGCGAGGCGACCAGCGGCGGGCCGCGGCGGCGGCGCGCGGGGCCTACCGGGAGCTGTAGTCCCCGCAGCGGCGGCGGCTGTAACGGTCCCGCTGGTGGTACTGCCCCC
>WAAE01020579.1:0-134720 GCA_013400495.1 Nicator chloris | reverse complement strand
GTCCCCTGGAGCCCGCTGTCTGTCCCCCCAGTCCCCGCCCCGGGCTATTCCCCCCCAGCCTGTTGCCCCCCAAATCTGCTGTCCCCCCTTCCCAGGGGCTGTGTCCCCCCACGGAGCCCCTCCAGGGGCTGTTCCCCCTGCCCAGGCTCACCCCCATCCATGGGAAGAGGGGACGCGGTGCCCGGGAGGGGGGTGCCCCCCCAGGGATGGGCGAACCCCCCCAAAATATCCCGAGGGGCACGTGGGGCCGGCAGCGGAGATGCCGGGAATATTGACGAGCCCGCCGGCAACTCCGTGCCACGGGAAGGGCCGAGCTGAGCCGTCAGCCCCGTCCCGCTGCCCTCCTGGGGGGCTGAAATGCTTTTTAAATGGTTATAAAATGGTTAAAGGCTTTGCTGAGCGGGGGGATGTCGGCGCGCAGCATCCACAGGAATGAAAGCGGGGACATCCAGGTTGGGAAATGCAAGGCGGTGTTGAGGTTTTCTGCCTGGATAAAATGCGTATTCCGGTCGTTTTTATGAAAATGTGGATTGTTCCCCCCCTCCTTTTTCTTTTTTTCTTTCCTTTTTTCTTTCTTCCTTTTTAATCTCTTTTTAGTAATGATTGCTTGCATGCTCTGTTGTTGGCATTGTGGTGTTCAGGGCAGCGAAGTCCATGGCTATATTGTGGGTGAATAATGCCAAAAAGGAGCTTGGTTTCAGTCCTTTATAGAAAGCAGAGGAGCCTGGAAGTATGGAAATGAAATAAATATTCATTAGCAGAAAGAGGTTTTGTACCAGGTTGGCTTCTGGGGGCATTTTTTCCCCCCACGGCACATCGTGATGAGCTCTCGGGTTATGGTTTCTATTTCCATAGGCTGAATTTTATTTATTTGGTGCTCGTTATTGTCAAGTGCAGAAAAATGGGCAGGTTGAGGGTATTTTTTCCCCCCTCTCCTGGACAAAGACATGTTGTGCTAAGCAGGAAGAAACCCCAGAAAGATTCTATTTCTGTTTTAATCAAAATGTGATTTAAGATGCAGTTGCGTGTTTAGTTTGCTGTTAAATAGTGATGGAGGAAGTCAGAGCCTTTTTTGTGTGTGTGTGTTTTTTTAAAGGAATGTGAATGATGGAAACATCTTTAGGGAAACATTTTGCTGGACTTGATTGCATCAACTGCATTATTTCATAAAATGTGAGCTGTGAAGTGGTTGTTGATTAGAACTCAAATTGAGGAGCGATGTTGAGCAACGTAAAGAAAAAGGAAATTAGTATGAAGAGGCCAAATGCTTATTTTCTTTTTTTTTTTCGGTTCTTTCTGATTCTGTGTTTTAACTGTTTTGTGGATTCTCTTGACCCTTATGGTTGAGTCTATTTTAAAAAAACCCCAAACAACAACTATGATCTGTGTATTTATTCTTGTTACACATACATAGTTATTAAAAGGACTGCTATCAGCCAGCACTGTGGATTTTGCATTAAATTTATATGAAATCTGATGAACTTTTGTTCTGTAAGTTGCAAATACCAACTCACCCAGTTATGCATCCCAACTTTTTATTTACCAAAGCAAATGTTGACGTTTTTTAGAAGGAATCATTCTCTCCCAAATCCCGTGCTCTACTTTAGGGAACGTGGGTTAAGTGTTACAGGTGTTGTTGTCCAGATCTGGGGGGTTTGGGGTACATTCTTCCCCTGATTAGAATCCCTGGCTATCGGCAAAGACACACTTCTTTGGACAGGTAGATATATATCCTCTGCAACAAAGGGACCGGAAGCACAACGTGTTTGGAGTTCGTTCAGAAAATATTCCTTGGAGTGAGAAACCTGCATTGCAAAAAAATGTACGTGGAATGACTGGGATGCAGTCATTTAGGGAGAACATTTGTGGAGATGCTTTCTGATCCTGGTTGATACTCATCTGTCAAACTCCGTGGTGAGCCTGCATTGCAGTAGGTGAACTACCCAGGGGGTTTTAAAATCTGCACTTAAGTTTTCCTGGTCCCCACGATCCGTAACCCACCGCAGGGATAACGGGGGAGAGCAGGGCTGAGAGGTGATGCTGCTCCTGAAAACATTTCTTAGGAGAGTGAGAATGCTTCGGAGCAGCAGTTCTGTGGAAGGCCTTCAGTACCTGCACTGAAAGCGTAATTAAAATGACAACTGAACTGGGGCTAAATGGAATTTTGCGATCTGCCTGCAAGAGCTTGGGCACGGAGGTGCAGAGGCAGCCCCTTCAGGCAGGGAGGTGTGTGTGGAACCCGGGGCAGTGCCCGCTTTTGGGAAGTTCTCCAAGGCGTGGGATTGGCATCGCTCTCCCTTCCAGGGAAGTGGGACATTCGCCTCTGGGATGTCGCCACTGGGTCACCTGCTGTGAGAGCTGGGGCGTGAACAGAATTCCATCTGCCTCCGAGTCCAGGTGTTCTGCCGCTGTTGCTGGGGCACAGGGGGTTCACACCTTTCTCCTCAGGTACTCAGAAGCCTGCGTGTTTCCAGCCAGGAGCTCCGAGCGGATTCCCTGCTCTCTGGAAAGCAGTTGTCGAGGCTGTCAAGAGGGAAACACAACTTTTACATCTTCCTTTGTGCGCTCGCTCTTCCCTTCAGTGCGGATTATGATCTCCATTTGTCTTCCAGCCCTGCCTTTGGGGCCTGATGGTATCTGCAGGGGCCCTTGGTTTCCCTTTCCGCAGCACAAGTGCTCCGTGTACTTTGTGTTTCCTCTGCAGTTCCCGGAGTCTCTCCGTGTGCCGGGGCATTCCTCTCCTGCTCTGTCCCGAATTAGCTCCCTCGTGCTCGCTGACCTGCCTGTGCCCTCCTCTTCCTCATCACTCGGGCTCACTTTTGCTGCTTCAAATCCATGAGTCCCCATGTTCAGTGCACAGGAATATTCGATCCGAAATGACTGGATAGGAAAGGGCTCCTGTCATACTCCGCAGTATTTTCTTTTTGCTGGTTCCAAATTCCAGTCCTTTGGTCCCTTTGGATGCTACTGGGTTCTCGTGCTGTGCATCCCTTCAGTGAACAGATGAGGATTTGTGTTTCAGTGACAATAAAATCCACCTGTCTGGTTTTTCACCTGTTGATGGTCCTTTAAGTCTCTGAATTAAAAAATACTAATTCTTAATCTGTCACTGTTTAAAAGTGGGACTAAATTTTCAGGAGTTCTTTCCATGTGACTCAAATACCAGTTGGCCAGACGCAGTTCTCCAGGGCTGTTTAAATTGTGTCACCTTCTTGTTCCTTCCACTCAACTGAATCACTTTGTTCCTATTTTTGTGCCAAAAACATTGATATCCCTAAATACCAGGGAAGAATGTCAGTGGCAGGGCTGTGTTTATTTATGCAAATTCATAGAATCCCGGAAGGGTTTGGGCTGGGAGGGACCTTAAAGCCCATCCAGTGTCACCCCTGCCACGGGCAGGGACACCTTCCACTGTCCCAGGCTGCTCCAAGCCCTGCCCAGCCTGGCCTTGGGCACTTCCAGGGATCCTGGGGCAGCCACAGCTTCTCTGGGCACCCTGTGCCAGGGCCTCACCTCCCTCCCAGGGGGGAGCTTTTTCCCAGTAAAAATCGTGTAAACCCGATTTTTGGAGAAAGTAAAGATAATGTGACTGCACTTCCTACCTGCCCACCTGGGCAGAGAGAGAGAATGAAATCAGTGTAAAGTCATGTCTGTGATCTGTATTTCGTGTTATGCTCTGATTTATCTGTGCTTTGTTAGATAATCTTGAGGTGGGATTTTATGGGTTTTTTTTGGCTTGAATGGGAAGCAACAGTTGGGAATTTCCAGGATTTTCTTTTGCTGAGGGCAGGTGTGCCATGGGCGTCTGAAGCAGGAATCCCAGCTCTGTAATTAAGATCCCAGGCAGCGAAGATCCAGCTTTTAAGGCATATCCAGCATTTGCAGATCTGAAATTTATGGAAGCTCTTTGTTTTTGTAAAGAACCACGTAGGGAATGAGCTTCTGTTGGTGATGACGGAGACACACAGATTTTTTACAGTGTGAGTGGGACTTGGATAATTTTTCCACAGCTCCTCTGGGTTTTGTTTACTATGGATGTGCTGAAAACCCTGAGCACTGCACAGGAATTTCAAGTGACTGTGCTTTCTGGGAGGAAAAAATGTGGGCCTGCTGACGCTCCCCAGCAAACCATTTAGGAGATTATCGTCACAGGATTTATAAAAGCTGAAAAAAACCACATTCCCCTCCTCTGGTTTGTGTTTGCTTGTGCTTCACCCTGTCTCTCCTCCCTCTCCTTGGCTGAAACAGTCACGTGGAAAACTGGAGAGTGGAAAAATGAAAAGTCAGAGCAGAAAACTGGGGTTTATTGTGGCCTTGGCACGATAACTTTCTCAATAGGGAGACTAAAGCTGAAGTGTATTTGTAGGCTGATCGTTTTTGCCTTCCTTGTCTCAGCAAGGGTTAGAGATTTGGGAGGATTATTGGAGACAAGCTTAGAGTATTTTATGAGAGGAAAAGTACTAAACTGGCAAAAAAGCCCCAAAGAATAGATGCCATCATGCCTGTTAGGCATGTCTAATTCTTTGATAAAATGGATAAAGATTGCAGACTGCAGCAAAACTTAAAATAGACCATAACATCTCGGGGTCCGCAGGGTTTTTCCTTCTAATTTGCTGTAGAACTTAATAAAAAAGATTTGCCTCTTTTATGGCATCAGGCTCTTTATCTGCCACAAATTAAAGCCCAGTGCCTGGGCTTCTGCTTTCTCTGCTGTTCGATGCCAGCTCCCTAAACTTGATAATGAGTGGCTTTTGCCATTCTGAGCTTGGAAATACATCCTGAAGACCGGTGAGAAGTTTTGAGCATGGTCTTCTTTCCCCCCATTTTCCATTCAGTTCTTTATACTTGGATTTATAGGCAATGATAACTCGCTTTTTAACGGACAAGGGGGTTTTTGTGGTTATTTTAAACAAGGTGCTAGGAGTCCCCACAGTCCCATGGGCTGCCCAGGGCAGGGGCGGAGTCCCCTTCCAGGGACAGATTGAAAAGCCGCGTGGATGTGGCACTTGGGGACATGGGTTGGTGGTGGCCTTGGCACTGCTGGGGGACGCCATGATCCTTGAGGTCTTTTCCACTCTGAAGAATTCCATGATTCTACCTTCTCCTGCCAATCTGATGGACAGAGTAAGATCATTCATTGCAGTTCCTGACGACATTTGACCCAGGATAATTGTCATGCCTGTATGGACAGACAGGTTCTAGGGGCTTTTCCCTGCTGAAAAGTATTTTGTGTGAAGCTCGTGAGCATTTAAAATGCAATTACTTTGGAATAGGTCCCTGTGTAAACATTTGATTCTGTAGTAGTTTATTCTGCAAATCATTTTCTTCAGTTTTCTGTGTATGGTGTCACTTAATGAGACTTTTAATGGCATTTACAAAATGATGGCATTCCACGTCTTTTCCCGTTTGCTCTCGACTTGACTTACATTCACAACAGAACTTTTCAAGCCTTAAAATGCAGTGCCATAAATTGGAGAACTGGGTTCTTTTTCTTTACCGTGGCATCCAAATCCCAGCTGTTGAACTTTCTTGGATAGCTGAGTCTTTTAATATGGATTTGGGAGCTCAAGGAAATACTTCTTTGTATAAGAATTTTTTGACGTCTTTACATTTGAGCCCTTGGAAAAGCAAACACGGCAGAACAGCCCGGGAGCACCTTGCCCACGTGGTTTTGCTTTCCAAGGAAGCTGTGCTGCTGCTGAAGCAGATGCTAGGGACGGGGGCATTCCTGGGTGATTCCAGGAAGTGTGGGACATCTCCACCAAGCGTGGCAGAACGGGGCATGGAGACAAGGAACAAGTTCTCACAGTATGGGCGGTAAAACACTTGGCACAGCTGATTGCCCAGGGAGGTGCTGGCTGCCTCATCCCTGCAAGTGTCCAAGGTGTCATTTCAATTAGTGTCTAACTATTGCTTCCAAAAGCCAGTTCTTGTCTCAATGGCCTTTGATACCCAGTAGCTTTTCCCTTTGAACTCCTTATTCCACAACCCAGGGGTCCATTTAAACACACGGCATTGCCTGGGAAGTGTTGGGCAGGCTCCATTTGGGGGCCTCTGGCTTTCCCATTTTTTTCTCCCTAGATTCCAGGTCTACAGTGGGCCTCTGGGATGGTTCTGGGCTCTGCATGAAGCCCAGCAGAAGCCCACAGCAGCTCACTTTGCTGGTGATTTTCCACGGGTGGCTGCCTTCAGTCATCTGTCCGTCGGCTGACTCTGAATCTGCTCAGCTGCTTTGTTGACACACAGAGTGGTAATTTTTTAATTGGGAGGTCATCCTCAAAAGATTGCCTGTAACATTGCAGCACTTACCTTTATCACCCTGGGTCTCCTCGGAGGATGAAGTCAGCTTTGCTTGACAAGGCCTATTTTCCATCACACTGACTTTTCCCCTTATTTTGTCCAGAGCTCATGTCTGGCAAATGGATTGGTGCTTACTTGGGTCATTTTGCCCTCTCCTGATGTAGTTGTGTTGGAAATGTTCGTCTTCCAAATTTTCTCCTGCGTTCTGAAAAATATTGCAAATGAGCCCTTGGGGTCTCTGAAATAGTGGAGGACTCTTGGAGGACTCCGTGGTTAAACATCCTGGGCTTCTGGGGCATCATTCCATGCTGGAATGCAGAGCTGGTGGAGACCTTGGGAGGCTTTCCAGTCCATCCACCCCCTCGAGGCAAGCTAAAGGATGGTGAGGGAGGATGTAACATGTTCCCTAGAGCATCCTCAACAAATGTATTTAAAATTTTTCCTTTAAACCTCCCAGTCTCAGAGCTGCCAGCCTGCTCAGGAACCTGGCATTGAGCACTTAACCAATTTGGTTAAAAGCTTTTCCAGTATCTTGGATCTTTTAGGAAGCACTTCTTGGCTGCGAGGGTGGTGAGGCCCTGGCACAGGGTGCCCAGAGAAGCCCCTGGATCCCTGGAATTTTTCCAGACCAGCTTGGATAGGGTTTAGAGCAAGCTGGGATAGTGGAAGGTGTCCATGCCCATGGCAGGGGATGGAATTGGATGATCTTTAAGGGCCCTTCCAGTCCAAGCCATCCTGGGAATTTGTGATCTCTGAGAAATGAAGATACTTTGCTTTGGTGTTCAGAATAAGCCATCCCCTTGTTTCTGCTGTCACTGATGGGAGCACCTTACATCCTCCTCCAGTTTGTTTTCCTGGGCTGGCAAGGTCCTTTACTGTGTTCTTAGGGATCGCTTTGTATCCAGATCTCTTTGTTATTTCCTCAGCTTTCCTCTGTGCTCTGGTGTGTTTACTTCTCTCTCTCCTCAGACTTGGCGCTGCGTGGCCTTGTCAGCATTGGATAAAAGGAAATAATGCTGGTTTCCACATGGCACTCTTAAAGCAATCTGAAGGGCCTTTCTTTTTGTCTTCTTTTTGGCAATTCTATTGTGTTGTTGACATTTTACTTGTGATCCAATATCCCCTCAAGGTTGTTTTCTCCTGTTCATCAGCCCAGCTGGGACTTCTCCACCTGCACAATGTACACTGCTCTTGCACTCGTCTTTATTGGGTTTCACCAGGCTGTTTTGGGTTGGCACAGTTTGGTCTTGACCCATCCATGTTGTTTCATTTTGGCTGAATCCTGTAATTGCTTTTATATAAATTGTTAAATAATCTTTCTGGTGTCTTCCCATTGATTGTGAGGGGAGTTCAATCTCTGGTTTGCCCCAGAAGCTTTTTCAAACTTCACTCTGGAGCTGTTTCCTTTTTGATCCCCAAAAGCACTTTGAAACTTGGTGAGTGGATCATCTATATGCAAATTCCTGAATTTTTCTTCTGCAGCATTGTATTTCTGGAAAATCAAGTGATGCTAATTTCCATTACAGTTGGACTCAATATCCTAAAGGTCTTTCCCAACCCAAATGATTCTCTGAGCCTGTGATTATGTTGATATTTCGTTAAGATGATAACGAAAAAGCACAAATGTCATACAGGTTAAAATCAATTATTGAAATCAAGACATTTTGCAATCTTGATTGAATTACTAAGCTGAGATATATTTAAACATGAGGCTGTCTTTTTCTGCACTGTCAAGGCTTCCAGTCCAGTGATTTCTGCAGCTTTATTGCTCGTAACGAGGCCCAAATCAGTTACTTGGTGTTACAAATTGTCACCTGTGATTTTGGGAAGCTAATCTGCTGGAATTACTTGCTGCATGAGAAGTTTCTGGATCCCTCCTGTCTCCCCCCTTACCCCACACGGGTTTTTTTCCCAGTATGGAGACACCTATGTGTCTTAGTGCTTCCCAGAGCCTCCTTCTGGCTTCACCCATTAGAACACACCAAGTTTCTGCCCTGGAAATTCAGTTTTCCTGCAGTGTTGATAACTGTCAGAGAGGTGAGCCTTCCCATCTTTTTTTTTAGGGATACATTGCAGCCATCTCTTCCTTTCATATCTGAACACCATGGAACTAATGATTTTCAAGTCTAGTCACATGCTCGTTTTATTCTTACTGCTGGCCAGGATTTCATTTGTTCCTGCTTGTTATCCAGACTCCCTGCATCCATATATAGCAACAGAAAATTCATTTTTTTAAATGAACACTCTTGTCTGACTTTGTGCCTCATTTCCCCTTCTAAGTGTCCTTCTCCTGTGTTCAGCTTGTGCCTTTCCTGGATGCATCAGCAGTTTCATCTGGGAAGGTGTCTTATTAGTTGGAAAGATGCTGGCTCTGCAATTCATGATCTCTCCCTTCCCTCCAGTATTGCTCCATCACTCAAATCCAAATGTTCTCTCATCAGCCTTGTTCAGTTCCATGATTTTTTGGGGGCCTTCTCTTGCATCTGGTACCGGCTGCATCTTTTAGCTCAGGGTTCGACAGCCTGTGGATGTGCAGGGAGCCTGTGGATGCAGTGTGGAGCACACAGCATTGGCATTTGGAGGCCCTGGTTTGCAAGAGGGATTTGCAGCTTGCAGTTCCTGCCTCTCCCTGAGCTCCAGGCTCACCAAAAGGCTCTGTCCTGCTCGGAAGCAGATTCCTGCTGGTTTGGGAGGCAGCTCCTACCAGCTCCTCCTCGGCTTCTCTTGGCACCCTGGAGCTGGTGGGAAGGAAAAGCCTGGCATGGCACCGTGTGAGGATTGCCAAGCCTTGACGTAGGCTTTCCCTCGGACTTCTTTTCCAGGAGCCCTGAGATCTGTCCTCACCTGCGTGGTTCCAGCCGACGCCGTGGCTGCTCCCAGCAGGAGCAGTCACCTCTTGTGGCCACAGTGGTCAGGCAGTGTTGGTGCTGTCCCTGGGGAGAGGAAACCCATGGCAGGCAGCTATTTCTTGGAGGCCATCGTGCTGATCCACGAGGCGTGTTAGCTTCTGAGCACAGGCTGGAGAAAGCAGCAGGAAACCATTTTTCTCCATAATCCAAGGTCGTTTTTTCCTGCCAGCACTAAAGACAACGTACAGTTTAGTGTGACTTTCACCGTGGGTGTTTCCCTGGATGTCCTTGGCTTTCTCCTGCTTTCCTGATGCTCTTCACTGGCGTTCCTGGCACTTGACTGTGCGTGTTCCATCCCATTCCCTGCAGTTTGTGTATTTTCCCCTTCTCCCGACACAAAGCCTGACGTTCTGTGTTTATGTTCAGCCCCTGGGAATCTTTTTTCCCCTCTGTTTATGGCCAGTGTTGCTGGCTTTAACCAAATTCCACTCACTTGTCTTCAGTGGAGATTTTTTGGGGTGAATTTTCAGCCTCGTGGTGAACTTCTTCATTCCCTGCCAGAGAACCCAAATCTCCAACCTCTTATGTTGTGGCTCATCATTTGCTAGGGACGAACAATGCTGTCATGATCCGGTGGTGGGAGACTGGCATCTGCTTCTTTCCATGCCCCAGATTTCCCTCCAGTTCCCAAACTGCATAAGCAGTGCCTCAGTTTCCCTTTTGGAGTGGGGCCAAAAGGGTTGCGAAGGTCTGTACTTGCTGAGACAGGTGAATGAAACCTTGGAAGATGCTGCAGTGACAACCTCCCCCCTTCTCTGGCACCTGAAGGAATGGGAAGGTTGTGGACTGTCCGTGGTTGGGCTCCTTTATTGTGCCCTTTATTTAAAGTCTTAGAGAGGTTTCAGAGCCAATTGATTCCTGCCGCATGGAAATGTCTCAGCTGTGACATCAGGGCTGTGGGGACTGCTCTGGTGTCACTCTCACTCAGGTTTGCAGTTCAGGCTGCTGCCTTTGATCTGTGAAAACCTTGATTTGAATCTTGTCTCCGTGTGAGACCTCTCTCCCCAGGACTGTGCTGGCAGTCAGGATTAGCTGGGCTTTACTTCGTTGACAATCTTGTTTTTCAATCTGAAAGGACCTCAGCAGAGTTTTCTCCTGGGGCAGGGAGGGCACTGATTCTGGAATATGTTTCTCTTGGTGTTATCAGGATTTTCTGGCTATCAGGATAAGCCATGAGGCTTATGGATCATGGAGTTTTCTTCCTGCAGGAAGTTGTGTCTTCAGTTTAGGTTTAGGTTTTACCTGACCTCCCTATGATTTTAACCTTTTTATGATTTTTTTTCATATTTTTTCATATTTCTGGCTTTCTGTGGGTGTTTATATTTACCCAAGTATAGTGGGAAGAACACTGGGTAAAACAATCTCTTGTTTTTTGGCTTTTGGTTTCCGCCTGCCCTCTGGAGATACCAGCAGGGTTCCAGGAGCATGGGCTGGCCTGAGGCAGGAGAAAACAGGGCAGTGTTTCTTTTCCTGCCTCAAGGTAGACACCAGGAGCTGTTGTCCTTTTAGGGATACTGCCATTAAGTAAAAAGGGAGCGGAAAAAAAACCCCAGATATTCAATTTACCCGAGATGTGTTCTCCTGAAGATGCTTAGTTGGATGTCAGTATTGTCTGCAAATCTTTTTATATTGAAACAATTTAATGGCAGTATCCATTTTGAAGTTACTGGGGAGTATCCAGAGTCTATTCCTGGTACGGAGGGCGGAAATCTGTTTTAATTGGAGCAGTTTTCTGGGAGTCGTGTTTCCTGCCACAGCAGTAACGGTAGGAAGGACCAGCAGCACGAGAGGTTATAAAACCCCTGGGCATTTTACATTCGTTTCAAGTAGCTGGAGACAGAAAGAAACCACCAAAATTGGGCAAACAGAGACTCTGCACAGAGGGTTCAGAGACTCCCTTTTAAACCTTCCCCAAAAGCACCTGAATCCACAGGGACACAGCTCCTGAGTTCCCTTCTGTGTTTGTTTTACTGAGTGGCTCATACTCGGAGAGCAGATTAAAATCCACTGCTGCCACAAATAGCACTCGAGATTTTGGTACTGATTATAATTAGCCCTGATGGTTTCTGCCTGATTTGGTTCATTTTTGTGTTTGTAGGCAACACACAGGAGTGCAGGAACAAACCCAATTAACACTG
The DNA here is from genome assembly GCA_013400495.1 of Nicator chloris. Lineage (NCBI taxonomy): Eukaryota > Metazoa > Chordata > Aves > Passeriformes > Pycnonotidae > Nicator > Nicator chloris. Next base: position 123,373 of record WAAE01020579.1, on the reverse strand, counting down.
GGAAGTGAAGCCAGAGTGTTATCAGATAACTCAGGGAAGTTAGAGAGCTGGAAGCCTTTAAAAATAGTTTTTTCAAGATAACCGTGTCACTCTAATTTCAGAAGAAAAAAGTGTGTAGGTGCCTTATTTTTAAAGCCAGTTTTGTTTCCCAAAATGCCTTGAAAATTGAGCTGATCCATTAAAATTGCTGTTCCTGCAGTGTTTCATCTTAGAGGGATTCTTCTACACAGGGATAATTTATTCTCGCTTGGCAGTGTGTCCGTAATACACATTATTAGCAAGCTCTCACCATTTTGTTCTCACATGCTAAAATAAAGTGGAAAATTAAAAGATTTTGTTTCATGTCCATCATCCCAGATTATCTGAGATTTCTTTCTGAATACAGTCTTTACAGAATGGGTGGCAAGCCATCATTAGAGGTTAAAGACTTTGTTGTGTTCTCGTGTGGATTTTCACTTCGGGTTATTCAGTTTCTCCAAACTTGTGTCTCATTAAATCCATAGATCAGGAAAGTTGTGAAAATCCATTTTTTCCAAGGTTATTGATTTTAATTCACCCGTTCAGGATTCTGCCCTGTTTACAATAAACATCTTTAAAAAATGGTTTTACCTAAGAACACCCAGAGACAGCCAAACCCCAATGAATAAAGGGGTGCTCAGAGACTGGAACTCAGTCCTGTTAGAGCAGATCTGCTTTATACTTACAGTCAAGTTAATATCAACTTCATTTTAAGTTAATAATGCCTAAATAGGCTGCCAGTTTTTGTCATCACTAGGAAATTAAATCGAGTTGACTGTGCTTAAATTACTGTTTTCAATTAAGTAGCCCAAAGCAGAGCAGCAGCACTGAGAACTCAGCCTGGTCCTGCCTTCCTGCAGACCTGGTGCCCTGCTGAAACCTCTGGGATGGATCCAGGGAAGCTCTTGTTTAAACTGTCACCTGGGAGGCATCATAGTACCAGGTGACATTCTGTTGGAGAAAATTGGCAGGATGTTAGCAAATAAATATTATATTAATCATATTAAAAACACCTTATTGTGGTCAAATGGATGGGTTTTAGAAGGGTTTCAATGATCCAGCAGTGGATGCAACAGGATTTTGGGAGCCTGGAGAGGAGAAGGCTCCGGGGAGATCTTAGAGCACCTTCCAGTGCCTGAAGGGGCTCTGAGAGGGTTGTGTTAGGAGCAGTGGTGCTCAGAGGGATCACAGAGCAGGTGGCTGTAAACACCAGCAGCAATGCTGTAGCAAAAAAGGCAATTAAAAAAATTTTTTTTAGCTTTTAGGTGTATGAGAAAGAAAATATTCGGAAGAGAACAGATTTCAATTTTGTATTTGGTGCTTGTGACTTTCCTGTGTATGATTTCCATTTCAACATCCTGGAATAGCTCCTGGATAAGTTGGAGGGGGAGGGAAGAAACGCAAAAATAGTCTGAGGACTAGAAAAAACACTCACAGAGAGGCACAGAGCTAAGTCTGGTTGGCTTATCAGAGGGAGAGTCTGGCTGCAGGAGCATCCCAGAGAAAATTCCAGACACCGAGTGCCCTCCCATGCATCCAGGGAAGTTGGTGTTGTGAGGGGGGAACCCTTTAAGGGTGAACTGCCTTTTGGGACGAATGATCCAAGGAGAAGAGCACTTCTCATCTCTAAAATCGATCACTTTTTCTTTAAAACTAAGGATACCAATGCAGGGCATGTTCTCGTCCAGGATTAGGTTGGTTGTGGGTGACGTTTAAATGGATGAAACCGTGAGCAGTATTTTCTTCCCAGGCAGAGAGAATTGCAGGAAGGCAGCAGGCACCGTGAACCCCTGGCCGTGGCACGGGGGTTGTGTGAGGGAGTGATGGAGTTTGCTGACTGAAACGTTGGGTTTTAGTTCATGGGCCAACCTTCACACTGAAGTTACCACCTCGTTCCAGTTAGGAATTTCTGCGGAGGATGGCACAGCGGGAAGGGTGGGTTTGGGATTCTGCTCAAATTAACTGGAGCTGGAGGCAAGCCCGAAAATGTTGTGGAGCACGTGGTGAGTATGGGAATGGAATTGGATTGCTGAGAGTGAAGGTTAAAAAGATTTATATTTCTATTTATACAATAAATGTATTCCCCTATATGGAATCACAGAATTGTTAAGGTTGGAGAAGCCCTCCAAGACCATGGAGTCCACCCATTCCTCACCACTGCCAAGGCCACCACTGACCCATGTCCCCAGTTGCCACATCCACACAGCTTCGACATCCCTCCAGGGGTGGGGACTCACCGCTGCCCTGGGCAGCTGTGCCAGGGCTGGACAACCCTTTCCAGGAGGAATTTTTCACAATATCCCATCTAAACCTCTCCTGGCTCAGCTTGGGGCTGTTTCCTCTTGTCTTGTCCCTGTTCCCTGGGAGCAGAGCCTGACCCGACCTGGCTCCACTCTCCTGTCAGGGAGTTGTGCAGAGCCAGAAGGTCCCCCCTGAGACTCCTTTTCTCCCCAGCTTCCTCAGCATATGAGGGAATCTCTCAAAGGTGTAAAATACCTGTGGAAACGTGGGCTGGTTGGGAATGTGATGATGTGGTGGGTGCTGTCTGGTGGGTCTCCACGCAGGAGCAGTTTAGGGAGGGATTTGTGCAGTGCACCACCACTATAATTGCTGTATGCGAGCCATATACAAACTTCCTTTCTCCCCTAATCAATCCCATCCCAAGTGTTCACCTCTGGCCACTGTGTCCTGGGAAGACAACTTAGGGAACCGTATAAAATGGTGTTTCAAGTTTGTGCCAGCACCAGGTAAAACGCAGCCAGAGTCCTGTGAGCAGCAAGGCAAAGCCTGTATTGAATTCCTCTGGCTCCAGGTGATGTACTGTGGTATCTGGATGGCTCCAGGTGATCCCTTGTGCTCCTTGAAGCCAGACTTCACCAGGGGACAACTGGACACTATTCATGGCATTTCCAGAAGAAGTGCCACGTGCATTGAGCAGTCTTTGTCTGCATCTAAAACTCATCCCTGCCAGTTCTGCCTCACCATCAGAATCCCTGGCCTGACTGATGTTTGAAGTGATCTAAGAATACCTCAGATGTATTGTCAAGGGACTCGGTGCTAAATAAATTATAGGAAAGATGAGATCCTAGCAAGCGTTTGGATAACATAAGCAAGATTAATGGTTTGGAGCCTGTTTTCTGAACAGTGGGACGAGATTGATCAAAGAGAAAAAATCGTCTCCGTGGCTCCTTTGTACCGAAACTTTCAAGAGCTGAAAATGAGCAGCTGAAGTAAGAAATGCAGAGCTTAGGGAAGAACTTTGTGATGAAAAACTAGGGTGGGAGGTTATGAAAGTACAGGTTGACAGCTCTGTCCTCTTTATCAACCTTTCCCCATAGGGATCTACTGTAGAAGGTTTTGGACAGGCTGCTCTAGCCTGGATAGGTACTTTGAAATTTTTTTACAATATTTTTTAAAAATCAAAGACTTCTATTGTGCTGTGAGTAAGATTTGAGTTTCTAGAAAGCTGGTTTCTTCTGCTGTCTGGGGAAAAAAGAGCTGAAGACGTGGAAGGCTGATCTCCCAGGGAAGGTGACTGTGCCTGAGGACCTGGGAAGAAAGGCAAGGGCAGATTTGCATGTGCCTCACTCCCTGCAAATAATGTTCCTTGCAATTCCTGCTCCTAAAGTCAGAATTGAGGACTTTGTTTCCATCCTTGATTGTCACCAAAGGTAGAAAACTGTGGCTTGGTTAATTCCAACTGATTGAGGCTGGAATGTCACTGACACTAAGCAGTGGGAAATGGGAGGTAAAGGTTATCCAGGTTGTCCATACCAGCTCCAGTGACTACACGATTTTCCATACAGTTCTCTACAACTGCCCTGTGTATTTAATGCATTGAGAGACACACGTGCACTTTACATAGCTGAAGAAATTGGGGTACAAAACTGCTGCACTTGATGGAAATGTCGTTTTTTGCACTTAAATTTTGCCGTTCCGTTCACTGAAGCGTGTAAGGATGAGACTTAGGATGATATTCTGCCTTTTTCCAGTATCTTTCTTTAGAAGATGTTGCCCTGACTAATCTAACAGTGGGGATTGGGCTTTCATTTAGCTCAACCCAAATAGCAGAGCTGGTAAAAGAATAAACACGAATGTGCTAATTCAGTATCAATAGAGGAGATTGATTTTGTAAAAACATTGCAAGCAGAAAGATGGTTTAAACCCAATTTGTTCCATCCCCAGAATCACCATGTGTAAATTGTGATTATTCTGGCACTCCAAGTGTCAGTTTTAATTTGAGTCTTTTATAAACCACTTGATTGTTGAATATTGCAATGAAATTTAACCCCCTTGGAAGAAATCAGAAAGATTCCTGCTATTGAGGTAATTAGATACAAATTTGAGTGGGGATTTTTTTAATAAAGATTAAATTATCTGTTCAACTGTTTCAGACCCTACTTGAGATACACACACACCTGTGTCTAGCTTGTAGAGCATTTTCCTCATTAATTAAGAGCGCTTTCTTTGTGTTATTACTTAATTGGGTATCACAGGGAACCTGATGAGACAATGAAATGGTCTTAATTGCATACAAACTAAACGCATGATACTCCACATGCTGGAGTGTTCCAGGACATGACCCCGGCTTGTCATCGTGTGCTAATGGCCATGGTGCTTGCCCGGGGGAGAGGGAGCCCTCCTGGAGTCCAGGCAGCCTGAGCCACAAAGCCAGGCTGGGCAGGGGATGGCTGCAGAGCAGCCCTGGGGACAAGGACCTGGGGGTGCTGAGGGGTGGAAAGCTGGACGTGCCCTGGCCACGTGCACTGGCACCAGGAAACCTCCATGCCCTGGGCTCAGGGGGGACTCTGCCCCTGAGCTCAGGTGAGAGCCCACCTGCAGAGCTGCCCCAGCCCTGGGGCCAGCAGCACAAGGACCTGGAGCTGCTGGAGAGTCCAGAGGAGGCCCCAGAGCTGCTCCAGGGCTGCAGCCCCTCTGCTCTGGAGCCAGGCTGGGAGAGCTGGGGCTGCTCACCTGGAGAGGAGAAGGCTCCAGGGAGAGCTCAGAGCCCCTGGCAGGGCCTAAAGGGGCTCCAGGAGAGCTGGAGAGGGACAGGGGATGGAGGGACAGGACACAGGGAATGGCTTCCCACTGCCAGAGGGCAGGGATGGATGGGATATGGGCAAGGAACTGTTCCCTGGGAGGGTGGGGAGCCCTGACACAGGGTGCCCAGAGCAGCTGTGGCTGCCCCTGGATCCCTGGCAGTGTCCAAGGCCAGGTTGGATGGAGCTTGGGACAACCTGACCTGGTGGAAGGTGTCCCTGCCCGTGGCAGGGGGTGGCACTGGGTGATCTTTAAAGTCCCTTCCCACACAAACCATTCTGGGATTGTATAAATTAAGCACTTTCCTATTGTCAATTTGCCCCACTTACTAAACTTCAGAAGTTTTCCATGTTTGACAACATTCAGTTTTGAACCGTCTAAACACTCTTGGCTGTTTGCCTTTCACAGGGATGAATCCCATTTCACGGGGATGTCTGTTTCCCTGCAGTTTCAAACTGATAATTACAAAGGTAAATGGCCATGTTTACCTGTTGAAAATAATATGTAAGACTTGCTTTCTGTGAGTGTACACATGTGCTTCTGGACAGCCAGGGGCTTGTGTGGAAGCAATAAAAATAAATTTATTCTTCTGGGATTAATCCCTACTCTTCTTCTTCAGACTATTCCTTTTTTTTTCTTTCTTTCTTTTTTCATTTTTTTCTGTTGGGAGAGTGGAAGCGAGAGTGAAAGAAGGAAAAAGCTCTTCCCCATGTCATGTTTGTCTGTGCTCATCTTTCCCAAGCAGCAGGTAGGTGTGTCAACACCATGAATTATGAATGGAGCTGCTGGAGCTCAGGGAACGCTGCGGATCCACAGTGGCATTGACCTTTTTGATTCATCCCTCAACAGCAGAACTCCCCCTGGGACTGGGGAAACCCAAAACCTTCCCATTTTCCATGCTTGGGAAGTTAGTCCTGGATTATACTGATTAAAACTTGGCAAGGAGAAGCTGGAAAGCTTTCACACCTTTTCCAGTATGGAAAATTTCTCTTGTTCAAGAGGATATATATAATCTAAAAAACAGTTGCCAAAGGCAAAGTTATGTTTTTCTCTCTTGGAAATGAACTCCTTTGCGGTGTGTCAAGGTATTTTTTTAGGTTTAAGGGGAAGAAATGGCAAGAGATGCTTTGCCATCAAGGCCAGGGAAAGACAAAAGCGGGGACTCAACATGGGCTGTGCATGACACAGGAGCTGAGTTCCTGTGTGACTTGGAGCAAGATCTGTCATTTGTCTGGATTTTTTTATGTTTTCCATATCCCCGGAGGGGAATTACTGATATTTCCCTTGCAAGGGACTTGTTTTCAGGCTTCTTGGATAAAAATTCTGCAGGGATTAGTTTTATGGCACAGAAGCCCTCGTAGCTCTGGGGCTTGGCATTGGTGCCACTCAAAAGTAATGGTGAGAGCTGAAGCAAAAGCTGGTTTTTATCCTGCTCTGAACTCGAGTGCCTTACACAGCCCTAGCAAAGGTAGAGTGGCTGTGAACCGACATCTTCTGTCTTCTGGATTTTTGTGTTTTGAATTTATGCCCATTCCAACAGTCATCATCCAAGGAATCCGATAGTGGGAGGATCAGAACGGATTCCATTCTGTTTGTTGTTGTTACACCCGCTTTAATTTTTCCTGTTGTATTCCTGTGTGTAGACACAGCCTGCCTGTGACTGCATTCCTGGTGGGGAAGGGTGGGAGAGCTCGGTTTTACCATTCACCATCCTATTTAAGGTCGTTTTTGCCTTCCTTTTATTGTTTCCCTTAACAATATCTTGGATTATTATTGTATTTTATATGAGGAAGGGCTGCAATAGGTGTAATTTATTTTAAATACTCAATTTCTCTTAAAATTTCCTATTTTCTTGACAAAGGGGATTCTGGAGCTTTGTCTGCCAGGAGAGGAAATGGTTATTTCGTGTACCTACTTCTGGTTTTAAATCTGTGGCTGATTTTAATTTTATTTAAGTCAAGAATCCCAGCTTTCTGATTAAAAACATTTGATTGTAAACTTGTTGCTTTGGGGTTTTTTTAATTGTGCTTTTGTTCCCCTAAAAGAAATTTCTACTCCCTGCTTGGTCAAATATCAGTTGTACACTGCTGTCCTTTCATTAAAATTAGAACTCCTTTATTTTGGCCACTGCTTCTGTGCACGCTCATTTCAGCAATGGCATCTAATTAGAAATTTGAGAGTCTTTGTTTAATTTTTTATTATGTAGGAAACGAAGAATGATACATTTCAGTGGTGCTGCGTGCTAGGAACTAATGTCAAACTTCCCTTGGAAACTGGAATTCAGATTAATACAGCGTGGGGTGGGCAAGTGTTTGTGTTCATAGCACAACTTTCCACTTGATGAATTCCTGAGACAAGCAACAGCCTTGTCCCAAAACAGACTGGGGTGTCAGCAGCAGGATTGATCTGACAGGTGTTTTCACAGAATCCAGAATGGTTTGGGTTGGAAGGCACCTTAAAGACCATCCAGTGCCACCCCCTGCCATGGGCAGGGACACCTTCCACTGTCCCAGGGTGCTCCAAGCCCCAATGTCCAACCCGGCCTTGGACACTGCCAGGGATCCAGAGGCAGCCACAGCTGCTCTGGGCACCCTGTGCCAGGGCCTGCCCCCCCTCCCATGGAACAATTCCTGCCCAAGATCCCATCCATCCCTGCCCTCTGGCAGCAGGAAGCCATTCCCTGTGTCCTGTCCCTCCAGGCCCTTGTGCAAAGTCCCTCTTTCAGACTTGGTGTGGAAGATAAACATCAGATCACTCACATGAACGATGCTGCTCTTCCCCCTTTTTCTACCCAGATACTCTTGCTGCTTGGGTTTTGTCACAAGCATTTCGCATCCCCAAATCCGCGTGTACCCACCTGGAGGGGTTTTTCTCAGCTGTGTGAGGGGAGCAGGACAGAGCAGGGCTGAGGTCAGGGGTAGCAGGCCTTGTAAAACAATTTCAGCGTCTCTTTGTACGGATCTGTTTGTCTTGGGAGCCAGCAAAACCCACCAGCTGGGGAATTCGTCCGGGCCGATGGCTCGTTTCCTCCTTGGAGAGACCTTCAAAGGCTGCCATACAAGTGGCTGACATTCTTCTTCACAGACACGTGGTTGTTCCAGGAGGTTCATTAATGCAACGCTGCCTTCAAGCTCTTTGGAAATTTAAGGGTCTCATTCTCTCGTTTACACCAGCGTGGAACCGGGTAGGAATTGTAATGACTCGAGCTTTTGTAGTCTGTGTACAAAAAGGGAGATTGAGTTTGATGGGTTTGGTGGGAATTAAGATCAGAAAGGAATATTAGATCATCTATGCTAATTGTGAGTAAATTAGACGGTGCAAATTCTGAGCAGAAAACTAAATGCGCGCTGTGATTCCTTAGGGGATGAACTCTGTCACAAGGAACTGATGGGTGAGAAGAGGGTGTTAATTGCTGAGGCTGCTCTGAAGGGGCAGAGCCGATGTTCACTTGGGCATAGTCCATGCAGCAGACAGAGAGGGAACGGCATCCCTTCCTCCCTGGACTTCATCTGATCCTTGGGCTGATCCTGAGCACTGAGCACAGTGGGCAAGACGCTCTGGGCTGCCTGAGAAGAGGCTCCCGCAGAGCTCACAACCCACTGCTCTGTCACCTTTGTAGCTCCGTTTAGGGAGCTGCAGGCTGGGCTTAGATTGGCTTTAGTCTCCTCCTTTCCGGATCAAAGAGGTCCAGCTTCCTCACCTGGTTTTCCTAAGTCCCGTGCTGTGTGCAGTTTGGGGCATTAATGACTTCTCTTGACTGGCCAGCCAGAACCTTCCACTGCCCAAAGGGGCTCCAGGAGAGCTGGAGAGGGACTTGGGACAAGGGATGGAGGGACAGGACACAGGGAATGGCTTCCCACTGCCAGAGGGCAGGGATAGATGGGATCTTGGGAAGGAGTTCTCAGCTGTAAGGGTGCCCAGAGAAGCTGTGGCTGCCCCTGGATTGCTGGAAGTGTCCAAGGCCAGGCTGGAGTTCTAACAGTCTTTAGGATCCCTTCTAACCCAAACCATCCTGTGATTCCTCTTAACATCAGCCTGTGTTGTTACTCAAGTAATCCATGGTGGTTTTGGACAAGACAAGCCCAAGTACCAGCCCTGTTTTCCTTGTTTCTGGCTGCCAGCTGGATGTGGAGTCATTGATTGCTGACCTTTGAGCACAGTGGTCCATATTGCTTTAAACCCAATTAGATATGTATGCTTGATTGTAATTATTGCTTTAATATGTGACTGCAAGGTTTTGATAGACTTGTTCAGAACCTCCAAAAAGGAAAGTAGTGTAAAATGGATTTATGTGTTCCAAGACCAGGAGGGACTGACATGATCCTCTGTTTGGATGAAAGACCCTCCTGAAGCTTGGAACTAAGCTTCTTTTTTTTTTCTTTTTTTTTGTCTTTTGGAAACAATTAATATTCAAGTAAAGATATTGAGTTCAAGATTTATTAGCTCCTGATGGATCCTTCTGATGTGCGCTTAGAAAACTCTTCTGTGTTGGCCTGGCCTTTTATCTGCTCACTCTTCAGATGCTTCTGTTTTATCTATTTCTGAACTTCCAGAACTCCAGAAAGCCTTTCAGCCCAATTGAATATGGAATAAAGCAAAAAAGCATGGTTTGATTCCAGACCAAGTCGGTCAGGCAACAGTTAGATAAGTGTAATTAGACTTGTAATTGGGATGCATTGTAGACAATTAGTTTTTGTAAATGTGTGTAATTTAATCCCAAGTAAAGGGTCAGGAGGACTTTGCTGTGAAAGAGGTTAAGGAGTAACATGTATAATTTCCAGGCCTTCTGATGCTCATGTCTGACACAGCTGGAGAGGAGCATGTCCATCTGTCCAGCGGCAGCAAAAAATCCACCCTCCACAAGGTGAGTCAGGGCTTCTGTTCTGCCTTTGTCTCCCAGTATCCATTCCAAGAACAGCCTTAATAAATCCATGGGGGATGCTATAGCAGCAGTGACTTACAGAATCCCCATAAACCCAAAGTCTGTGGGGTAACAAGACCCACTCTGTGGGAGTCCACTCAGCTTTTAGGGAAGCTCCTGAGAAATGGGATCCGATCTCATCCCAAACGCTCGACTCGTGCTCTCTGTGGCAAAGGGCTGTAGGATCTCACCCACGTGGTTACATGGTGGCACTCAGGATGTTTTTCTTCCTGCAATCCTTCTGTCAGGAAGGGGCAGCCCTTCAGCTCCAAGGTCAGCCCAGGAAAAGGGCCTGCTTCCCAGACATGTGGTACTCATTTGCTCGGAATTTTTGACACCACTTATTACAACCCGGCGCAGCTGCAAGTTCCCAGGCTCTTGGTTTGGGGTAGGATTGAATGGCAAGGGAGAAATGCCCCAACATCTCCCTGGGATCTTACAACACAGCTTGCATGCAGAGTGGGGTGTGCAGGGAAGACGTTCCCAGGGCTTAGCAGATCCTGCATCGTTATGGTTGGCCTTTTTAGCTTTAGGAAAACAACCTCAGTGTGTTGGAGTCCCCGAGAATGGGCCGGTGGTGCTGGTGACCGGCTGCACCTGGGCTTTGCCAGAGTTCTCCGTGTTATTTATGGCTCAGGGGCTGCACTGTGCATGACCCAGGTTCTGTCGGCACAGATGTTGGGGGGGGTGGGCTCCACGGAAGGAGTCGGCACAGGGGGCTCACAGCTCAGTGTCAGCCAGCTACAACAAATGCAAAGCCTGGAAGAGCAGGTTCTGGTTTCTTGCCTTCCGCTGTAATAGCAGGAGCAGTGTAACCGTATGATTAACAGCGAGAGTCCAAAAGTAGCAGCATAATAAATACTGGGAATTCAAAGGAAACCTCAGCTTCTGGCAATTACAGAGTTTGTGCAGCGGAGAGATGGAGCTTCTGACTCCAGTGTTATTTGTGACCTACTTGGAACTGAAATGTTGCAAGAGACTGTTTGTTTAATACTCAATTGCTGGTTTTTCTAAAGTTATACCGTATTTGGGTTAAATACAATCCTTTGAACATGGACTGATAGATAAACATTCTCCTCAGAAAAATTCCATCAGTTCTTGTTGTCTTAATTTTTACTGCCAGCAAGTGCTCAATGTGTTCCTTCTTTTTCCATTGCAAAAAGCCCCGCCCCAAACTCCATAACCTTTCCTATCATGTATCCAATATTTTATAGAGCAATCACAAAGGGTAGTAAATTGAGTAAAACATACTATCCTTGGCAGGATTTCCCTTATGACTAAATCCAATATGAACAAAGAGGACAAGGGCAAATAACTTCACTTATTCAGGTCATTTTTCATAAGAATCATAAAAATTAGATAGAAGAGGCCTATTAGATTATCTCTCCTCTCTTCCATTTTGCCAGTTCTGGGTTGTTCTCTACAGTAACCTTGTGAAATTTTACTTGTCCAAATGGAAGAAAGATAATTTTCCTGCTGGTTATTTTTTTTTTTTTGAGTGGAGAAGGATGGATGGTTTTTCCATCTGGGCTAGAAAATACTTCTTCTGCTTCTACAAGGCTCATTTTTAATTGCCACAACTGTCTCCTCTTCAACAGTTTTCTGTTCCTCTTTTTGTGGACCATGATCTTATCATGAGGCGTTTCCTAAGCTTGGGCCCATGTTTTTAATTCCACCCCATTATTCCAGTTGTTCAAGTATTGGAATAACCCCGAGGCCATCTGTAACAATTTCACCCCATTGTGTTTCTGCCCTTCAAGTGCTCACTAGGATTAATATACCAACAACAGATTGTTCTTGCTGTATAGTGGGAAATGTTTATAAATGCTCTACAGATTAAAATAATTTAAAATCCTCTTTAAAAGATGTTTCCCCCCCTGCCCCCCAAGAGAACTGCCAGGGAAGTATATATAAGATGACTTAAACCAGCCAAAACAATAAAAACAAAGCCTCTTACAATGGTAAAGGACCATGAAGAGTTGGAGAGAAGCTGTCAGTGCAGCAGCTCTAGAGCTTGTGTTTAACTCCACATGTGTGGTTTAATTCCTGTGCTGAGCTTCTCACTAGCTGAAGAAAGCAGTGGAATGTTTCTGGCATTTGTTGCTCTTAAATTACAGTTGTGTCAATGTCCAAAAAATGCTAAAATGAATATGGGTTTGGAAGGAGTTAATGTTTAAGGAGTGTGTGTTCTTATCTGCTGCTGAAAGGTCACTGAGTAAATTCTTCAATGATCCCAGTGTTGTGGGGGTGCTGCCGAAATGACAGATCTTGTTCTGTTTCAAAAAAAAAATCCATGTTGGAACTGAGGAGCAAATGGGGATGTGTCTCATGTTGCTGGGAAATAGGGAATCATGGAATCACGTCACAGAATCCCAGAATAGTTTGGTTTGAGCGGGACCTTAAAGCCCATGCAGTGCCACCTCTGCCCTGGGCAGGGACACCTTCCACTATCCCAGGCTGCTCCAAGCCCCAGTGTCCAACCTGGCCTTGGACACTGCCAGGGATCCAGGGGCAGCCACAGCTTCTCTGGGCACCCTGTGCCAGGGCCTCCCCACCCTCCCAGGGAACAATTCCTTCCCAGTAGCCCATCTAACCCTGCCCTCTGGCAGTGGGAAGCCATTCCCTGTGTTCTGTCCCTCCAGGCCCTTGTAAATAGCCTCTCTCCATCTTTCTTACTGGCTCCTCCAGGCACTCAAAGGCCACACTTACAGGGCTGGAAGTGCACATGACCAGGGCCTCCCAGCACGCCCAAATCCTTCTTCACAGGGCTGTTCTCAATGACTTCTCCCAGCTTGTTCTTACATTCCAACGCAGCACTTGGCCTTGTTGAACCTCATGATTCCCTTGAATCTCCTGCTTCTCGAGCTTGTGTAGGTCCCTCTGGATGGCCCTGTCCTTCAGGAGTGTCCCCTGCGCTGCTCAGCTTTCAGGAGCAGTGATTTGGTGGAGTAAAATGGTTTGGCACGGTGTTGGGGCATGCACTGTGAGGTGTCCTGTGAATCCTGTGCCAGCAGGTCTGGGACCACACGCGTGTGTCATCTTCACCTCTTCAGCACCTCAAGAGTGAACTGCTAGGAGTGGAATTTTGGAGGGAAAATAAGGGAAAGGAATGTGGCCAGCTCAGTGAGGGGGGAGTTATGTGCCTTAGTCTGTTCTCATCCTAAAGGAGGACTTGGACCTCCCCAGCATCTGCAGGGTTCCTGAATTACTGCAGACTCCTGGGTGACGTTAGGGAAATCAGGCAAGTCTATAATTCATGAATGGGAGATATATTGAATGTGACAGGGAAAACAAAGAGAAATTAGGGTCCACAGAATGAACATTTGTGACAGCAGCAGAGGATTCTTGGAAGCTGGTTGTGGATCTTAGTGGGACTGATGTGCTGCTATAATAAAGGGAAATAAACCTTTAATATATAATAAGGTGGCTTTTTTTTGAGAATTAGTTTTGATACCTGAATTTGGTTATATTTTAGTCTAAAAAATAGGGTCTCCTGGTCAGACATATAAGGAAAGAAGAACTTACGCTTAACAACATCCATAACAGCCCTTCTCTCTCTCTATGGCCACATCTCATGTGTTGATGCCATTCCTGGGCATCCTGCATCCTGATCCCTGTGTGGGAACTCAGATCTGAGGGATGCTGTCCCTGTTCTCTGTGGCTCTTATGTTGTGAGGTTTGTCTGCCTTTTAAAATGGGAGAGGGGACTACAGTCTGCAGTGACACACAGGGATTTTACTTAAAAATACTCCTGTTTTGGGAGAGTGGTTTTACTGTGAAATAAAACTGGCATCCTTTTGCTCTGTTCTCCATAAAATCCATGGATGGGAGGGTGGCCATGTACAGACTTGCTGTACATTAATTTTGTTTGTAAAAGCACTGCAATTATACAGCTCTCCTGCCAATTTGGCACAGGAAGACAAGTAAAATCCCAAGCGGAATGCTTTCCCCATGAAAAATCTTTCTGTAGGTTTTTTCCTCCCTTAGCTTGAACATAATAACCTGATTGGCAAACCATTTAAAAATGAATCGTAGGGCTTCCAGTGTGAAATGATTGGCTCCATAGGAGTTACAGCTTTTGCATACGTGGGGGAAAAATCCAACTGTGCTGCCGAGATCCACTGGGATGTCCCCTTGGAGAGCCTGCCAGGCTGCAGTGACCTGGAATGCATCCAGCTGGTGCGTCACCTCTGCTACCAGCGCTGCATTTCTTCAGCTTTTAACTCAATTCCTGCTCTCAGTGGCAGCTGTTTCATTCTTCTGCCAGAGATAGCTTCAGGAGGGGAAAAAAAAAAGAACTGCAAATAGAGGAATTGTTTGGAATATTGGGTCTAAACATAGAGGATGGTGATGGCTGGTTCCATTTGTATCTTCCTAAAGAAACGAGGCTTATTCAGCAGTGACATCCACCTGTCAGCTGCTTCCCCACAGGTTGTGAGTGCAGGGGTCAGCTTCAGCCAAATTTTGATTAAAAACCCAAGTTTTGCTCCAGGTTTTGGTGTTTGGTGGATGAGGATGTTTGACTTTTGAGCTCGGTGGTGATTTCTTTTTGGCCATGTGGCTGCAGGGCAGGGGAGGAAGAGGGGATCATGCAAAGCAAGGGAGCGGGAGAGGTGGAGAAGTGGGTGCCTTGCTGGTGTGTGAGCTCTGATGGAAGGGCAGAGAATACAAACCACGGCAAAAGCAGGCCGCAGCAGCTCCCGTCTCAGAGAGCGGCCTACCTGTGGCACTGGGTAGGCTCCCACCAGGGGATGTCTTCTCCTGCTCTGTTCCCACCTCTCCTTGTGCTGCCATGACCATTTGTGGATCACTGAGGCTTAGGGAACGTTTCTGGCCGTGTTATTTGGAGCTTAGACGAGCTTAAGGCGGCCGTGAGAGTGAAGGCCGGCCTGAAGCCTGTCTGAGGCGCGAGTGGCTCTGGCGGCCCGCAAAGCTGCTTTGCCTCAAGGAGCCTGGCTCCGGGCAGGATTAGCCGGCTGCCCGGGAGAGTGCTGTGCCCGAGAGCCAAGTGGGCATGGAAGTGTCTCTGGGAGGAGGATCAGCACCTCAGTGTCACCCTCAGTGCCTGAACAAAGGTGAGATACGGAGCTTTTCAGCTCGAGTCCTCGGGGTTGCTCTCCTGCTTTAGCAGCAGACAGGTTGGGGTGGAAGGGACCTGCAGGGATCATCCAGGCCGCATGGCTGACTAAATTTACAGCATTTTCTTAAGGGCATTGTCCAGGGGGTGCTGACAGGCTTGAGGCATTGACCACCTCTGCAGGAAGCCACTTCCAGCATTTGACCACCCTCTTGGTAAAGAAATACTTCCGAATGTCCAGCCTGAAGTGGCCTGTGGGACAGTCCTCCCTTGCCCGGCTCTTTGATGCTTCCCAGGCTCTGGTTTGCCCTCCCTGCTGGCTCCAGCTGACCAGAACCCCCAATTCCCATCTGCAAGGCTGCTCTCCAGCCACTCCTCTCTACGGATTTGGGTGGATTTGCACAAACATCTGCTGGACCATGGCTGGTGAAGGCCACGTTCTGCTGCGCAGGCTCTGTGCCGTGTGTTCCCGGTGGGAAAGCAGCAAGGCTGCGTCTTTGGGAATTCTACCAGCCTGGAGAGTAAAAGCTGCAGCATTAGTTCTGGACAGGACTTTGCCCCATTTGGGATCTGGCAGAAACATTTTAGGATTTAGTGATGGGGGAATGCTCTGGCTGCAGAGCTCTTTAAGACGCTCTCCCAGAGCCTGTGGGGAGCTCTCGGCCGAGGGAAGTAAACTGGTGACCTGGAAAAAGAAAATGAAGGGAACAAGATTAGTCTGCTCAACAGGGAACGCCATCCTGGGATTTATTTTGATTCCTGTCAAAGTAGCAGCCTGAAAGACTTGATGCAGAGAAAATTTGTGTTTTGTAATTGGAGAGAAAAAAACCACATACTTTTGAGACACACACATATATATATATATATATATATATGTTAAAAATACAGAGATTGGTTCCTGGGTGGAGGCTCTGGGAGTGCTTTGGAGAGGCTACTCTGCATGATATCCTTTATTTAGCAACTGTCATGCCCGTTTGTAGGATCTGTAGTGATAGAACCTGTCCTGGGAAATGTCTGAAATCCAGAATCATGAAATATTTAGTGGACCGTTCACTGCTAATGGGCTCCAGCCCTGCGCCAGCACCACAGGATCAGTAACAAAAGGCTCTGTGTACCAGTGCCAAGCTGCCTGAGACTGCTCTGAGTTTGTTCAAGTCTTATTTCAGGTTTTATCAAAAGCAAAATCTGAGTCCAGCAAGGCAGGGTTTGGTTGGTTGAAACCAGCAAAAGCTTGTTTTATTTTCCTTGCTCAGAGGAAACCTGGGATATGTCATGTGTGGCATACACAGAAGTGAGTTATTTTTTTTCAGCAGTAGATAAATTGATGTGAGAAAAAATACACAGTATTGATTTTCCTTTTCCTGTGGCTTTTGAGAGGTTGTTAATGCAGCAAGTACACAAGAGCACTCATATGTCTGTCTGCACCGTAATCGCTAATAAATTGACTTTCTTAAAAACAATTTTTAGTCTGTAGTTTCAGTGACTTGATTTGTGGAGTAGATGATATCTCCTGGCACATAATTACTCATTTTTGGGCTGTGTAAAAGGGGGGAGGATAAATTTTCCTGCATTATCTGTAGCACTGAACATCTCTCCTATTACTCATACAAGTTTTTTTTCTCTGTCTTCTTCCTTACTGTAGCTGAGCAAGGAGGTTCCTAAGGGTCTGAGGCTTTTTTCAGTGTTAAAATTTACAGTACAGACACTTTCTAGAGCTAATTCTTGTGCATTCTGACGCAGCAGTGGTCATGATCATGACCAGGACAATGATTTATACTCAGGGGACCAACAATTCCTTTCTCTCAGTGTCTCCAGAGTGACCGCGGAGAACTTGTTTTCCTTTGGGGAAAAAACCCCAAACCTGCCGTAGGACCCATGGTGATAATCCTATTAACAGTGCAGTGAGAGCAATTTGATGACATGTGACAGAATGTGACATGCAAGGCCCCGTCAGTCTGGTGGTGGTGATGGTCTGAGGATGCTGGGGAAGGCAGTGGGTCAGAGCTGACCCGTGGAGTGGGATGAGGTGTTGGTCCGTGCTTGGGGAATTGTGGTGGATGTCCAATGGAAGCACTTCTGGTCCTGATGCAGAGGTGGGCACACGGTGATTCTTAGGAATCACTGGTGATCATGGACGCTTCTGTGGTGCTCTTTGTTCTTGCTGTTCTGGGCTTGCAGTCAAAATTTCGTGGTCATTAATATTTTCTTCCCGTTATCCCACTGCAGGATTGCATTGTGTCCAATTTCTCCTGGAGATGGTCTACACAGTGTGTGTTAGCTGGGATTTGTTGTCCCAGAGGTTTTGTTCTAAAGCCTTGTAGGTTGTCATGGTGGCACAGGGACCATGTCACTGTTGTGAGAAGAGACAGACATTGATTATGTTGCTCTGAGGTGATTTATTCCCAGTAACTCCTTGTCTTGGCAGTCATCTGGTGATCTTAGTTGTCATGACAGTGATCCTTCTTCAGTATCGTTGCTGACAGGATTTTCCTGATTGTTCCCTTGGTCTTTGCTGTTGTTCTAATTTCCCACTTATTTTGAGCCACTTTTCTGGGTTTTGGTCTCTCTTCCCATGGTGATTCTCGAGGTTCTGTCAAATCACAGATCTCCACTCAGAAACCTTTCTGTGGAGGAACAGTGAGTCTGTGAAGGAACAGTGACTGCATTGTGAGGTACAAAGTGAAATTTAGGACTTGTAATTCTTGCACATTCACAGCATTGCTCCCCCCCCCGCCCCTTTATGTCCTGTTTACAGTGCAAATGGTTTCTGCAGGAGGGCCGTGGACATCTGTGTGTCTGGCTGTTTATTGCAGAAGGCTTTTAGTGGGTCAGGGAAGCACATGGAGGGGAGCTTTTGGAGTGGCCTGTGAAATGATTTTGCTTAGCTTTGTTTTAGCACTTCTTGCACAAACCTCTGCTCCCTCCCCTTGGGTCACAGCTTTCCAAGCTGTGCCAGCAAAAGCAGAGTCAGGCTCCGCTAAACTCAAATAAGGCACGGGGCACATTTAATTTGCATTTGTGCAGAGGTGCTTAATTACAAACACCTCTCGTCCTGCCACAGTACCCCTGGTAGTCCCCCCGTTGCTCCCAGTAGGGAGCTGAGGATCTTTGAGGGTGGATGTTGTTCCCTTGGATTTAGGAGGGTTTTCCAGATCCCTAGGAGCTGTGAGATGGATGAGTGAAGGTCAGTGGTTTGATGTTCCAAGAGGGCTCGTTACTGCAGGATATAATCATAGAATCAGAGAATATCCCAAATTGGAAGGGACCCACAAGGATCATTGTGTCCAAATCCTGGCCGTGTTCAGGGTAACCCCAAGGATCCCAGCGTGAATCCCACTCCAGGGATGTGTTTGAACCTTCCCTGAGGGTTCACAGTGAGACCAACACTTCTAAACTCTGTGTCTCAAGGATTTGGTAGGTGGGTTAGCATGCACCATCTGTAAACCCATGGATGAATTGGAAGGAAAGCTTGTGGTGAGACAGGAAAAACAATCCCAAACCTGAGCTGTTGCCTGAGGAAACATGGGAATCCCCATTAGAAAGATTTAGGTTGGAAAACACATCTGCCAAGAGTTTGGCTCTTGGAATTCCAGCAGGGAAATCCCACCTTGTTTTCTTCTAAAGATCAAAACCAAAAATAAGACCAAAAAGCCCACCAAAACCCATCCTGAAAATACATTGCGTGTCTGTATTATTTATGTGCCTAGAACTGGACGTCCTCTTGCAGTGCATCCATATCCTCTCAAGAGATGGTCCCAGGATATTCCAGGTCCTACTTTGGACATGCAAACCTTAGATCCAACTTGGAAATTGTCAGGGAAGTATTTTCTACTGAAATACAAATACCCCCTTCTCACCCCCTCAAGAAACATTAAAGCCTGTTTGGAGGAGTGAAAGTGCAGTACAACATTGAGTTATAAATTGAAGATTTCCAAGCTATGTTGACTTAGAGCATCTGTTAGTGAAACATGTCTGCTCTGCAGACAGTTTTTATACTTGTGCTGTGCAAGCACATTTCAAACAAGCACAGCAAATGTGCTGCTGAGAACAATCCAGCAGTGCTGCTTGGGTCATTTAGATGACTTAATAGGTCTTTTCTTTTTCCTTGCTATCTGTATTAAATCAATGATTCATATAAATTATGCCAAAGGGAGTTAATTGTTATTGCATGGTATAAAAAGCTGCCAAAGTAAGGGCAAAACTCTGATTGCAGTGCATGAAATAAAATGGAGCTGTGTTCTGATTGCTGAAAGCATAAAATGGCTGAACCTGTCACCTCTACCAAAACAGCCTCGACTGGGACTCCTGTGGAAACAGCAGCAGCAGAGGAATTCTAGAAGCAAAGGTTTGGTGACTGTGGCGTGTTTGGAGGTTTTGGTACATTTGGACGTTCTCCAGAACACGCAACAAACATTAAATGTGAAATAGCCAGCTCCAAGAACTGTGCTTCTCTGGTGCCCAGATCTGCAGAGGGATTTAGGAATTCAGCTTTGTTGGTTCTGTGGGAGTTGGGCTCCTAAATATCTTCATGAGGTTAGACTGTGGTCTGTATAATATGGTTTATTTCTTATCTCTGCAAGAGGGGCACTGCTGCTGTTCTTTCTTGTAGTTCCCCCGGCACATTTTCAGGGCTGTTTGAAGAGGAATTGGGGCTTCTCAGGATCTGGAGCTTTTCAAGCTTTTCAAGGTTGGCCTTGATGATCTTGGCTGTCTTTTCCCACCTTAAGGATTCGTGGTTCTCAGAGGGAGGGTACAGCAAGGACACTTGAAGACGAGCTCAGGTGCTACCCTTTGCTTTGGAATATTTCTCACTGTAGCCAGTGGGGAAGCAAAAGAAGATCTGTCACGTGTTACTTAATTTTGATGTGCATTCTGCACTAAATCTGACATGGCCTTTTCCTAGGGAAGCTGCATTTTACACGGGAGAATGTAATACAATGAGAGGTTCCTAGAATCGTGGAATGGCTTGGGTTGGAAGGGACCTTAAAGCTCATCCAGTTCCAACCCCCTGCCATGGGCAGGGACACCTCCCACTATCAAAAGCTAATCCAAGCCATGTCCAGGCAAGATGTGGAAATATCCAGGGCACAAGGAGCAGCCACAGCTGCTCTGCGCACCCTGTGCCAGGGCTCCCCCCCCTCCCAGGGAACAACTCCTTCCTGAGATCCCATCCATCCCTGCCCTCTGGCAGTTTAAAGCCATTCCTGCTTGTTGAATAATGAGAGAGTTGAAACACTGCCTATTGTATGAAGGGGAATGGAAAAAGATACACTTTCAGGAATTGTTTGGAGCTAAGTCCGGGGTTTTATGTGCAAGGAAAAGTAGTTTTTATGTAGGAGTCAGCACTGGGAAATAAAATAGAGGAGTGTGTGGAATATGTAGGTCTAGAGTAGGATGGAGGAGAACAACATCAGGGAGATGTTGGCAGAGAAAAGTGTTTGGAATGAGAAGGTGGATTTGTTGGAGCCAGTGGGAAAGTTCAGGAGCACCACGACACACCAGAAACTTGGGAAATGGCCATGCCGGAAATGAGGAAATCCACACTCTGCAGTGACTAAATAATTAATAAGGGACCATTTCTGGCCTGCTTGGTGACCTGACCCAACTGCAGGAACTAAATGTGTGGGGTAAGGATTAATGTGCCTTAG
This sequence comes from Nicator chloris, assembly GCA_013400495.1. Taxonomy (NCBI): domain Eukaryota; kingdom Metazoa; phylum Chordata; class Aves; order Passeriformes; family Pycnonotidae; genus Nicator; species Nicator chloris. The sequence goes on along the minus strand of WAAE01020579.1, from coordinate 102,666 downwards.
GCAAGGTCCGTGCTGGGATTGGAACAGGAAATGATTAAAGTCCTTTGCAAAAGCTGGAGGAAAGCTCGTTATTTTGCTCTAGTATTGTCAGGAATTTTTATAATCCATGTGCAGTGTTCAGGAAGGTGAAGTAGTTGAGTGTTCAGGGGGCTTTCCCCTATGATCTCTTTAAAAAATGGGGAATATTACTGTAAATTTTGGTGAGTTTTCCACCAGCACTGTAATACCTGTCCCTGTGTGGCATAGGGAATTAAGTGAACAAAAATTAAGTCTATGGTGACAGAAATTGCCAATGACTTCTAAAGGAAGGAGAGATTGAGACTGCTTCAAACAAGTGCTTAATAAACCCCAGTGAAAGAAATGTTGACTTAACTCATTTTTAATTGCTTTTAAGCTCTTAAGTGAGTTTGTTATTGAAAGTAATTAAAGGTCTTGAAAGATTGCAGGGAACTTCGGGAACACCTCTATGGAAAGGCAGTTACTCACCTTAAAATAATTTTTATTGCTACCTAATCTGTCTGAATGGCTCAATTAATTACTTAATGAAGTGTGGTTCAGTGTGGGGATGCTGCTCAGGTATGGCAGAATGTGTGTGCTTTTGGTATAATGGAAGGCAGAACACCTGATAAACAGTCAATTGTTGCTTTGAGAAACTTTATGGATGAGTAAAAAAAGACCAATCAGTTTTGTGAAGCCCTTTTTTGACCAGAGCTCCTTTTCCCAGGACATACATGAGACCTGGAATGAGTGAATTTTCTAGAGCTGAAAGGTTTCCTTGCAGAATCACAGTTTAAACAATGTTTTCATCAGTGTGGCTCAGCTGGTTTTTCAGATGGAAATAACTCCAGCAGGAAGTGTCTCTGTCAATATAACAATCTCCAAATTGATTTTGTTGTCATGTTTCCATTGAGGACGGTGGAGAAAAGATTTCAACGCTGCCTTGTGTGGCTGCAGTGGAAAAACATCCTGATGGGATCCTGAAGGGATCAAGGGCTGTTCTTAACTTGGAAATCAGGTTGAGAAAGAGGACTCTGCCCCTCGGCCCCCCTCAGGTGAGAGCCCCCTGCAGAGCTGCTCCAGGGCTGCAGCCCCTCTGCTCTGGAGCCAGGCTGGGAGAGCTGGGGGTGCTCACCTGGAGAGGAGAAGGCTCCAGGGAGACCCTTTAGGTACTGGAAGGGGCTCTCAGTGCTTATTCTCTGTGCTCTATTGGCAGTAGGACCTGTCTCCCCAAACTCTGCTACTCAGCAATGCATTGAGCTGAATGATTCTGATATTCCAATTATTCAGAGTTTGGAGATGGAAGAAAAGCCTTTCTCAAAAGATGGCCCGTGTAAATTGAAGCAGATTATTAAACCAGACTAGAATTTACTGCCCTTTGCTTTTCTAAACACAATGGAGTGAAAATCAAGAATGAGGGCATTTATCTCCAGTGTGTATTTTTCTGGATTACAAACTTTGGCAGATGTGGTGCAGAGCAATATTTCTTGGCAAACTGGCATGTTTGAAAGACTGGCCTTAGAGAAATTAGTCTCTTTTAAATTGAGCTAAATATAAAAGCAAACCAGCTCTCACTCTGTTTAAGTCTCTCTTATCTGCTGGTAGGAGTTCAGATTAGAGTGTCTGCCTTAAGTATCTTGAATCCACCCATCCTGCTGCTGCATCGCCTCCCAGCTGGGCACCTGAAATCCAGGGTTCGACAGGAGCAGGGAGCCCAGTGCTGATATTTCAGTAGCAGTTGTCCTTTTCCTGCTCTTTGGCTCTGAAAGCAACCCCTCCAGTGTTCCAGGGGATTAGGCTCCTTTTTCTTTTTTTCAGTCACTAACTGTGAGGAAGTGAAAATGCAGATGGGATTTGCTGCTTTTCCTAAGCTCGCTCTGCCCTTCTGGCCTTCTGCTGGCATCCTCCGAGTGGCAAACTATTCTAAGGATACAGTAGAAGTGATGTCAAAGGGAGGTGTGGTCAGGGGTGACCTTCAGAATCCTGACTTGTGTCACTTGTCTGTCTTGGGGGCCAAGCCAACAGGATGTTCCTGGAGAAAGGATGATGCCCAACTTTGCCAGTTTAATGATTTCCTCACTTTTCTTGCCTCTTGAGTTCTCACTTGGATCCCGCCTGTAAAAAACGAAGGAGGATCTTGGGATATTTAGTACTCTGGAGTTTCGAGAACCGTCTAATTCTAGAAGCTCATTGCACACCTGGAGATGTTGAGTCACTGTGTCTTGTTCCATGGAGTTTTCCTGGAGGGATGTTTTCCCATGGTGGATGTGTGCAAGGTGCTGCTGAAGCACATGGCCCTTTTCAGCCCCTTCTTTCAAAGCTCCTTGCCCTCCAGACTGGCCAAAGCCATTGCTGGTGATTCCCAACAATTCCAGTTCTTCCACCAGCTGGCCAAAACGTGTGCCAGAGGTGGGTCTTTGGCAGGAGGGAAGCTCAGGAGCTGGAAGCAGCCCTGGGAGCCCTTCCCTCCTGAGCATCATCAGTGTTTGGGGAATCCAGGGGTGAATTCCTGCTGGTGCTGCCCCTCTTGCTCCATGCTGGTTCTCCTGGCTGTGTCCTGTATTTCCTAACTGCAGGGTGAAGCTGTCCCCGGGACCTTCCCTCCTCCTGTGCCACCTGTTCCCAGTGCTGGGCTCCCTGGGCTGTGCCAGTCCAGCTCTCCCAGAGCCATCTGGTGAACCAGATGAGGGAACAGCAAACCCAGGTTGTTTTTAACCCGGATCCCTTCCCTAATCCAGGTCTCGGTACAGCTCCAGGCCAGGCCTGGTGGCACAAAGGCAACTGCCAGTTTTTAAGGAGAGGAAAGACAGGAAGGCGCTGTGGTTTTCTGCAATGTCCTCTGCCTTCCAAAATTATTTCTTTCCATGCCTTTATTTCCTGCTAGGTATTTGCACAGATGTTTTAGCTTCCAGTTGCTCCAGGTGGATCTTTAATTTTTTTTTTCAAATGTGCCCTGAGCAGAATGGAATTCAGATCCATTCTGGATAATCCATATATATTCATTAACATTTTGCCCTGTTCTTCCAGAATTTAGGTCCTAAGTGCATTAGGCTCCATGAGAAATGCCTCTGATATCCTCTCTGTGATGTCTCCTTGCTCATGGCTTAACACTGCACCCTTCACTATTGCCTTTAAATTCTGTTCCTTTAATTCCATTCCCTATATGAGTGAAGGGGTCTGAATTAACCTTCACAATGAACCTGCCAGGGCTTTTCCCAGTGTCCAGATAGATTCTCATTAATCCCTCCTTTGTAATGCAGGGAAGGGTTGTGTTGGAGTGTTTGGCTTCGATTTTTTTTTTTTTAAACTAGAGGAAGGGATCTCACTGAGGCTGCTCTCACTGAAAGGTTTATTTTTATTTCTAAGACAACAGCTGCATATAATTTTTAATGCTGCACTTTCTGGAGGTTGACTGTTGTCAGTAGTACAGTTAATATTTCCTTCAATTAACAATCATCTTAGATAATGAAATTGCTTTGTTTTCATTACAAAGTCATTTGTGACGTAGAAACCCTGAGGTGCCTTATAATATATAACTTGCACAAGTGAAAATAATTATTCCAGAGTCAATTCTAGAAGAAGTTTGGGAGAATTGTTGAAAACAGGCAGTAAAGAAAGTGAACATTGACTTTTGGGGAACTTTTCCCTTTCCATTTTGTGGGGTTTGGTTACTCAGAGGGCTAAACCCGAAGTGTTGTGCAATAGGACTTAACCCTGCAGAATGTCAGACATTTGCTGAATGTTTTTATCTTCATTTGATAAGCAGTTGTGGAGCGTATTTTTATGCTACCACTGTTTTATCAGAACCCTCTGCAATCTACCAAAGCAGGTGTTTTAATCACCACATGCTAATTAACTCAATCTATTTTATAATCCGTCCACCCAGCTCCTACAACTGGAGTCCAGTTTTGTGGAAAGGAGAAAGAAAATAATGGATTAAAAGAGAAATAAAGAAGAATATTTGTAATAAGATCATCATTGCAGTGTAGCTACTAAAAGAAAAGAAGAAAACTAAATTTGGGGCAAAGAAGGGAGGATAGAATTAAAAATCTTGTTTTGCTGCTTGAAATAGCACATGGAGTTGATGAAGATATTAGGGAATGAGCTTCCCTACTTAGTAGCTGCAGTAATCTTAGGAAATATTAAGGGATTGAATCTCTTTCATAGCAAGAAGAGAGTGGGAAGGGAAGGAGGGATTCTGGTCTGCAGGAACCTGCTTTGGTATCTTTGCTTAACTTGGTAAGAAAGATGGAGAGGGACTTTTTAAGGGACCTTGTAGTGACAGGACACAGGGAATGGTTTCCCACTGCCAGAGGGCAGGGTGAGATGGGATACTGGGAAGCAATTCTTGGCTGTGAGAGTGGTGAGGCCCTGGCCACAGGCAGGCAGGACCGGTTTTTTCTGTATTCTTGAAATTTTCCCTCACTTAATCCCAGATCACACTCTTGATGAACAAGGTTGTGCCAACAGGACTTCTCAACGTTGTGCAATTTCCCTAGATTTTCCAAATTAATACCTTCTGACAGATTCATTTGGTTTTTCTCATTCTTTAATGAATGTCTTTGCACTTCCACTCAAAGGCACTGATTGGGACTGATTGTTTTTCTGCAAATACATCCAAATTTGGTCAATCCTGCCTGTTCCCTGCTGGTTTTTGAGCGGTGGCAGAGGGCAGGGATGTGTGCTGGCAGCTGGACAGCCTCCTTCTCTGCAGCTTATCGCAGCTTCTCTCTGCAGCAGCAGCATCCACTCACTCTGCACTGAATCATTTTGATTTCTGGTCAGGAAAGAACAGAAAAGGAGCCAAAAAAAATCCAGAAAGGGTTAATCTGCTGAGTGGCAGCACAATGCAAGCAGGTATTGATGCTGTTGCAGCTAAAGAAAGATCCAGCACCAAGGTTAATGAGAGGTGGGGGCTGTTCTTCTCCCTCTCTGTAGCAGCCAGAGCCGAACAAAAGGGGGAATGGTTGGAGAATCCCTCAGCATTAAAGGCTGTGGCAGTGCTGCGCTCCTGCCAAATCCTGGAAACCCTCCGGACGTTCAGCGCCGTTGGACACGCACCTTTAGTCTCTGTAAGCGAGAGCCCGTGGACTTCCTTGGTTTATACAAACATAAGGATGTGAAAATATTCCAAACTGGGGCTTGGAGCAAACGGAGCTGTCAGAGCAGCTCTGAAATGCAGTAATAACGCTAAAGGTGTGGGGACTGAGGTGTGGAAGCAGCAGAAGTGGTCGGTGATCCCGTGGTTGATGCTGAGCCTGGTGCAGCAGGCCAGGCTTGCTTTCCCGAAATCCAAGGGGGGAGGAAGATGTGAGGGAAGTGGTTTTCTCCCCCATTTGCTGAACACTTATTTTCAGCTTCTTTCTTGCCACAAAAGGAGTAATTTGTTTAATTTTACAAAATGTTACCGAAGCTGTTGGAAGTGGAGCTGCAGCCCACGTCTTCTTGATAAATGAGTGTGTGTATTCCTGGAAGGAAGTTAAAATGGGACTGTGTTATATTTGGTACCTCCTGAAGCACTGAGGCTACTTTGAGTACAGAATGTGCTCAGAGAAAGACTAATTTGCCACTGCAGAGCTTGATGGGATGAGATTTGTCAAGTCCTTGTCTGGGCTGAAATTCACTTATGCTTTCCTCTCTCTCCTGAAGTTATTTTAGGGTTCTGTCTTTGAATTGAAGGGCCATAAAAACAAGTCAAAAAGCCTGAAACCACAATTAAATTCCAAGCAATGCATATGCTTCTTATAATGTAGAAATACAGAAGTCAAGCAGCCATGAAAGCAACAGGTGGAGATGCTCCTGACCCGTTTCCCTGAGTGTGCTCATGCTCCTGCTAGCACCAGTGTTGGGCTTATTGGGATATTGGAGCATCAGCAGGGTGGGTTTTGACTTCTCCCCCAGGATGCCATCTCTGATGGCAGGAGGTGGCTTCCTGCAGGAGGCAGGAAAAAGAAAGATTCAGTAAAAATGAAGATTTTACTGTTTTCTCTTCATTTACAAGTTCATGCTGTTTCATTAGCTGGCTTGAAGGGTCTGGTGGTATAATTCTACAGGGAAAGGTGGGATATACCAGCACTCTCAAAGAAAACCTCAGTTGTTTTACTGGATTCACTGTTTTCGGCCTCCTCCTTTCTCCCCCAGCGTGTTTTTTGAGTGAGTGTAAACTAATACAGGATCAGTGGTTAGAAACCATGAAAAAACATTTAATGTAAACCTTTTGGTACTGGGTTGATTAAAATAAACAACTGTTCCAAGTAGCTGGTCCTGCTTTGGGAACAGTAGGGTTTCTGTTCCTCCCTATAATGCATAAAGCATGTGGAGTGCCTTGAGAGCTTTTTTTGGGTGCTGCACTTCATTTTGAGGGATTTCATTTTCAGTTCTCTGAGCTTTTGTGTCAGCTGGGAAGGGAGGATGTAGGAGTAACATGTAAAACTCAGGCTAAAACCTGTTTAGTCCCAAATCCTGACAAATAGCTGGTAAACAAGTATTTAAATGAAAGCTTGGACTTTGTTTTCTCCCTCTGGAAAGCTGGGAAGGCCTTGTTCTCACTGCCAGCTCTGGTATCCCTTCCCTCTCCTCTTACCCTGCGTCTCCAGCGCTCCTCCTTTTTTTGCCTGCATTTCTTACATGTCCCATTTCTCCTTCTGCTCCAGTGGAGGTGAAGACCACTCGGAGCTGGGAAGAGCCGTGGTTTTTTCCAGCAGGTTTTCCACAGAGCCTCACGGGTGTGTCTCTCTCTCTCTGTCCTTGCTGCTGCAGAGCTCTGGAATGCTGTGAAGACTCCCTGCCCAGGCACACTCCTCTCCGGATTATCTCCATCCCAAGGAAGCTCGTATCCAAGAGGTACCAATTCATCTTGTCTTTGTGCCCTTCACTTGTAGCTACTTTGGGTTTAGCTACTCCTCCCAAAACCTTTTCCCTGCTCCCTCCAGACAGGAAAGCATTGGATGCCGTGGAGATTGCAGCTGTTGCTGTTTGATATGGTTTGGACTCTTCTTTCTATTAAATGAACATTGCTACAGAAGCACTTTACATTTTAAAATGAGAAGTGATTTCTGGGTCAAAAAATGCATAAGCTGAAGCCCCAGCAACACTCTGTGCCTGGTGTGTTTTATTGTGTTGATGTAGAAAGTTAATAAACATCAGGTCTCCAGCAGCCTGAGTAAAACACACAATACTTATGTGCTGCTCCTATAAAGAATTGTGAGAGGGGTTCTTTTTTTAGTGTTTATTAGTCTTAATATCTTCCTAGTAAATAATAGATTTTTGTTTTATATTAAAAAGGAGACTTGTGTTCATTAGCTGGGTCAAAATCCCTGCGTTGGCACAGACATGATTCCTGATATAAACTTCTGTCATTTGCCTGGAGACAGGCAAATTGTTTTCTAATAGTTTCTATTTCTTGGGAGAGGAAAGCTGGAAACACTGTTTTCAAATATAAACTTTGCAGTGTAATTTGGTTGGAGCAGTTTCTATCTTAACTCCTTATTTTGATTTATAGTGCCCAGCATGATGAGACCTGAGCAGGTAAAGCCCTTTGAGCATGTACATACATTTATAAATAGGTATATATACACATATATATGCATAAGAGAATTTAGTATAACAGAGGGAGAACATGATCTACAGGAGCTGTGAGACAGGAACATACCCCCTCAGGAAACCCCTCTGGAAAGTATGCTGGGAAAATGTCCCTGTGTGCCTGCCCTTCAGTTTTCCCTTAGGGATTCACACTTCCCTGTTGGGCAGAGAAGACACAAGGGTGGCTGAAGTGTCTGTCTGACCCCATCCAGCTGTTCTTGTGCAGGAATATGGAAAAACCAGGGTTGACTCGATGTTTTTTTCCATTTTATATGTTTTGCTGCTCACTTAATGACGTGAACTTTAAATGTCAGCTGCTCTTGGGTCCGCTGCTGTGCATCGGGATCAAACCTTTGGGCACACTCTGACCCTTATCCTCACAATAATTCAGCACTCCAGCCCTGCTTTGGGAAAAGCTGCCCTAAATCAATGCCTCCTCTTTGGGTACAGACAAAATCTGGATATTTCTTCCTCTCCCGCCACCCCAGCTTAGGTGGGATGGGACAGAAAATGCCAAGGATTTCAGAAAAGCTTTTCGCTGCTTGTGCCAGCCTTGAGGCAACAACAGTGTGCCCCTGCCCATCTCCTGCTTCCCCTTTTTCCCCTCTTCATGCTAGAAAAAAGGATAACTTTTTTAAAAAAGGGACTTTGATGCTGCTCCTGTCTCTTTTTTCTGCATGGTCTACCTGTTTGGGCTGTGCAGCTTTTTGGGGTCTGAGAAGCAGCAATCCAAGGCTGTGGAAGGGGAGAGGCAAAGCCAAGGGTGGGTTTGTTGGGTGATGAGGTGGGAGAAGGGACACGAAGTAAGACTGGAACTGATGGGAGATCCAGAGAACAAGATTGTGTTTCAAGTGGGAATATAGGCAGTGTTGGCCTTGCATAAGAAAGCTCCTGCTCCAGGGGCTCCTGGTCCAATCCAGCTCCAGATTAAGAAATTTTAAGATCAAGAGTGGAATTGATAAAGCCTGTGGAGACTTGGCTGACTGAGCAGATCAGGGTTGCTCTCCAGGCTGTGATTGCCCTGCTGGGGATCTCCAGCAGCTACTTCAGATACTTAGTTTTGGGTGACTTTGTCTTTAGTTGAACCTCTCCCTGTTAGACTCAGTGTTCATTCAGAAATCAAAAGGTGCAGGAAATTGAATGTGTGAGTGCTCCATGTCTTAGCTTACTTAGATTGTTTCCTGCTCGGGAAATACCCCACTCGCCCACATCCTAATTGAAATTCCAGCAATTAAATAGTTAAACATGGGCTGGGGGGGGTGTATAAAATCCATGTATTTCTATAAATACCTCTCTTATCTCTGTAATGGTTTGGTTTGATGTAAATATTTTTAAATGTGCTTTTACATTAGGCTGGTTTTTATCCAGTGTGTGTGACTGGAATTTGGAACTGGGCCTGGACTTTATACTTCTGCTCCTCAACGTTTCTGAACTCATGTGGAAAATTTCTGGACGTAAAGTCTCCTGAGCATTTCTGCCAGTTTGGTGGGCTCTTCACTGGGCTGGGAATGTACTGAATCCAGAGTTGAAGTGGAGCATTTTGCCAGCAGCTCTTGGACACTTTGATGCTGTTGGGAACATCATTTAGTGAATTTTTTTTAGTGCAGGAGCAAATCCTTTGTTCACAGATCTGAAGTTTTCCTTCACTGCCAGCTCTGTTTTGGAGAACAAAATTCCTTTCAGAGAATATGTGATATGGAAAATGATTTCTGTCAAGCCAAGTTATGTGCTGCATCCAGCTCAGGGGCCCCCAACATCAGGAGGACCTGGAGCTGCTGGAGAGAGTCCAGAGGAGGCCCCAGAGCTGCTCCAGGGCTGCAGCCCCTCTGCTCTGGAGCCAGGCTGGGAGAGCTGGGGCTGCTCACCTGGAGAGGAGAAGGCTCCAGGGAGAGCTCAGAGCCCCTGGCAGAGCCTAAAGGGGCTCCAGGAGAGCTGGAGAGGGACTGGGGACAGGGGATGGAGGGACAGGACACAGGGAATGGCTTCCCACTGCCAGAGGGCTATTGGGATGTTGGGATATTGGGCAGAGGGATATTGGGAAGAAACTGTGAAAAAACATTTTAAAATAGGATTTTTTGGAGAAGTGGATCTGACTCAGAAAGGTATTTGCAAGAGTGTCACCTAGGATGAAATGCTGGGTCATTAATCTGTATAAATTCATCACCTTATACAGGGAAAAAGCTTCCCTATGTGATATATTGCAGTGTATTTAAGTACATCATAGAGTCCCCAAATGGTTTGGGTTGGAATGGACCTTAAAGGCCACCCATTGCCACCCCCTGCCATGGGCAGGGACACCTTCTGCTACCCCAGGCTGCTCCAGCCTGGCCTTGGACACTCCCAGGAATGGAGCAGCCACAGCTTCTCTGGACAGCCTGTGCCAGGGCCTCTCCACCCTCCCAGGGAAGGATTTCTTCCTAACATCCAGTCTAAACCTCTCTGTCAGTTTGAGAGTAGGCTTCATTCCCCCTTGTCCTGTCACTCCAGGCCCTTGTGAAGAGTCTCTCTCCCTCTTTCCTGTAGGTTCCCTTCAGGTCCTGGAAGGTCACAATTAGGTCACCCCAAAGCTTTTCTTTTCCAGGCTGAAGAATCCCAATTCTCTCAGCCGCTTCTCGCAGCAGAGCTGCTCCATCCCTGTGATCAGCTTGGTGCCTTGTCTGGCACTGCTCCAGCAGCTCACCAGCAGCAGTGTGCTCTGTTCAAGGACTCTGTGGCTGAGGTGAGCTTATGGAAACATCCTCCCTGTTCCCTGCACCTCTCCACTGCGCCTTCCCGCAGTGTGCTGCACATTCCTGCCCTCACAAAAGCCGTGCTGGAAGCAGGGGCCTTTCTCTCAGATGTATAATTCAGCCCCTCTTCCCGGTGTGCCAGCCTTGTTTGTGTTGATGAATGAATGTTCCCTGTGTACAACCTGCAGATTGCTCTGCTCCTGGAGTACAGTCCTGCTCAGTGTATGGTTCTGATTAAGTACATTTGAATTTGGGAGTGTGTTTAATGAGCTACACCTTTCACAGATTCTTTTGTTGATTCAGAAAAGCTGTCTGCTCTGATTTATGGCGCCAAAAGGGGTAAACTGCCATTAAAAGCATTAATTAGTCTTGGTTGACTGCACAAAGAATAGACTTGGTGTGAGCCAGTTTTTGATTTAGCCCTTTGATTTTTGCCTAAGCTTGTTAGAGGGTCTGTATCTCTGGCTGTCTCATGCTGGATTTTATAATTGGAATTTTGTGTGAAATTCTTGGGCTGAAGGAGCAAGAGCCAATTATAATCAATAAAGTTGTAAAGCAATTGGGCAGAGCTTTGCAGATGTTTTAGTACAGAAATGTTCCCTCTTAACGTGTGGAAGTGATAACGTGGGATCATCAGTTTGGCAGGAACGATATCCTGAGGGTTTGCTGTGAGCCCTGGGCACCGTTGGTAAACCTCAGGAAGGAAAATATTCTCAGGAGCCTTGGATTTGCCCATTGTGCAGTGATTCAGCTGCATGTGAATCCCAGAATCCCAGAATGGCTGCGGTTGGAAGGGACACAAAGGTCATCTAGTCCAACCGCACTGCTCAAGCAGGATCCCCAAGAGCAGGTAACTCAGGAATCCTTTGGATTGTGGGTTTTGACTGTCCCTAGGGAAGGAGACTCCACACCCCCTCTGGCCAGCCTGTTCCAGTGCTTGGTCACCTCACAGTTAAGTTCTTCCTCGTTCAGGTGGAACTTCCTTCATTCCAGTTTCTTCCCATCACCTCTTGTCCTGTTGTACCACCCAGCAGAGCCAGGTGGTAGCACTGGTGGTTTTTTCTTTTCCTCTACACTTTTATCTGTTTTCTACAGGCCAATAGGAAAAAAAAACCCAAACCCCCTGAATCTTGGAACAGTGTCTGTGTTGTATCCTTGGAAATTCTACATTATAACATTGATGAGTGTATTTCAGTGTATGGTAGTTCATGTACTTCCCAGTTCTGGCCATCAATTCTCCACACAAAAGTTTGAAAATTAATTGAAATGCAAATGATAGCCTAAGCTTTCTTTCCAATAGACTTCCCATAATTATGCTTGACTGCAATAAAACAATTCCATTGCTATAATTTTGATAATTGCCTCTGGTCTGTTTGAGAATTAAGATTTCCCTCTGTCTGTATAAAGTTTCCATCTCTCTTAGATATTATCACATTAACTGCTCCATAAAAAGAAGTTTGGATTGGGTTTCCAGCCCAGCTTGTCCTTAAGGAGCCAACAGTTGGATCCTCCAGCTCTGCCTTAATTTCCTGGCAGAACTAGAAGGTTCCTTCTCCCTTCCTTTTTCCTGCATGCCTGGAGAGATGATGGTGGTACCGTAGGACTTTGGAGTATGGAACTGGAAATATCCTCTGGATATTCAGGGAGATGGGAGCTGCCTTTAAAACGCATTTTTAGCAAAAATTGGCTCCTAACAGCAGCACGGATCTGAAATGACAAATATCTTAAGAGGCACTGAGGTGTTTAAGAGCTGTATTCCCTCCTGCCTTCCCTGAACACATCCAAGTCCTTGGGGCAGTGAGTTTCCAGCATCTGCCGTGTTTGGCAGATGGATTTTTGGGTAAGAGTGAAAGCCTTTGAGCTTCTGTTCAGTTTTTCACTCTCAGCACACCCTTGGAGAGAAGTCCATCATGTTGGAAGCACTGGAACAGCCAGGGAAGTGTGAGCTCCCCGTCTCTTCACAGCCACAGCCTGGGCTTGGTTATTCCCAGCTCCCACAAATGTTCCTGGCTTTGTCTCTCCATTATTTGTTTTCCTTTCCCGTTGAAGGAAGCGGTTCTTTCCAGTATGAGAAGCATTAAATTGACTTAAATGTTTTGTTTGCCAAAGTAGCTCTTTGAAGTGGATCTTTCAAGTTTCTTATGTGATCTGGGATTTGATGAGACACATTTTAGCCCAGTAATCTCACAGTGAGGAAGCAAGGGAGGAAGGGAGAAAGGGAGGGTGGAAGGAAGAGAAGGAACCTCCTAGTTCCACTGGTTTTGATCCTAACTCACACGGTTTTCCACGTTCCCTTTTAACACTTGGCTTGTGCTGGAGCATCCAGACATTACAGGGTCATCTGTGGGATCAGCAGGATCTCACTGGTCAGCTTTTGCAAGCATGTCTCCAGCATTAAGTCTCAAACTGGAAAGGTAATCCCCTCGGGAGGCTTGACCTACTCTTTAAATTACTTTCTCCTGCTCTTTTGAGGCTTTGGATTTTATTCGGATGTTTTTTTCCTCCTCATCAAGGCAGCTCGTTTAATTGCTGTGACTGCCAGGCAGAAACCTCACTCTCACTCTTACAGACCTCCTTTTCTTCAGCTCCTTCATAATAAAGTGGTTTTTGGAACAGGGCCAGGCCTTTAGCCCAAAGTGTCTTCTGGTTTCATATCAAACAAGGGACAGCACAGCCAGATTGCTTCCCTAATCCCTCTTCCCAAAGACAAAGGTGTCAGCGCTGTCTAGACATTGGTGTTCCACGTGCTCATTCAAGGCTGAGGGCTCCCCCTCTCTCCTTTTCATCCCACATAATTGTTCTCAAAGCCTCCTAATCTGCCATTGTTCAGTGGGTGAAATCCCCCATACAGTTTGGGATGGGTGTGTCCAATTTGGGAGTAGGTGGTCTGTGCCCCTTTGGAGCAGAGTCAATGAAACAGGGTGAGTGAGTTCTTGCTGCTGTACAGACCAAGCATTTAAAATCTCTTTTTTTTCCCCATATTCATGCTGTATCCAGCCAGGAGATATTACACAGCAACTGTTCTTAGACTTTTATTTTTCTTTTATGGTTATTTAATGCCTTTCTTTGGGTCCATGTTTTGCAGCTTTTCCATGGGGGAGTGGGTCCTTACAAGCTACAGGTTTGGAGTAGGAAAAGTAACAGTTTAGCTGGTTTCCCGGTCTTTTGAAATTTTCCTTCTACTGATGGCAGGTTTTGACCTCTTCTTTCTTTGGAAGTGTTCTGTGGGGAGGTTTAGCTAATGGGAGATCATTAGGATCCTGTTTGGCCTTGGATGTGGTCTGGTTATGTGATGGAGAGGTTAGGTACAAAAAAATTGGGAGAACTGTAGACAAATTGATAAGCAGAGCAAAATCACAAAATCTTTCTGCCTAAAGTTCTCTCTCATTTTGGAGTTCCTTTCACACATTTATTGTCTGTTTTTAGTATTAAAGTATGAAAATAGTGTTCTCATCTTCAAGGGTTCTCTCAGGTGTAAAATGCTTTTCCCAGTTTGTCAACATCCATGAGGAATTATATGACCCATGAAGGTGCTGGCCATGCTCAGCCCCACGCTGAGTCCTGTGGCTGGCGTGGATCTGCAGGTAGGTGAGATGCTGCTCAGAGCCACATCCACATGGCTTTTAAATCCCTCTGGGGATGAGGACTCCACCCCCGACCTGGGCAGCTGTGCCAGGGCTGGACAAGCCTTCTGGGGAAGAAATTTTCCCTGGGAGCAGAGCCCAACTCCCCCAGCTGCCCCCTCCTGTGAGGACACTGTGGCTGATAATTCCTTGGCACTTCAGCGTGCTCCTCGTGCCTGTCTGTCAGTCTTTCTGGCTGTCACAGCTGGGAACAAGGAGAATCGTCGTGTTTTGTGTGTTCTGTACAGCTGAGTGTGTCATTTCAAGTTAAAAATAAGACATCTTTAATGTCAAGATTGCAAAGTTCAAAAAGCAGAACGAGGCTGGAAGTCAGAAACTGCACTTTCAGTTTGTTCTGTATTTATGCGAGGCCTTATCAGCAGGATTTCTGTCCAGGATTCTCTCCCTAAAAAGTCATTCATCCATGAAAGGTGTCTTGGTCCGAGGGCTATGGCAAATGGGGGATAATTAATTACTTATAACTTGTGAGGCCACCTAAAAGTGAAGTTCCTTGTTTCTTCTCTAGGCTCTTCTCGGAGTTCAGCCTGGTCTAATGGAAAGTGTCCCTGCTCATGGGAGGGGACGGGAATGAGATGGGCTTTAAGGCCCTTCCAACTCAAACCACTCTGGGAATCTGTGGAAACAAGCAGCACTCTGCATTTGCGGGGCTGCTGTTGCCTTGTCTTTGGGTAGGTGGGGTTTGAAAGGTGTTTCTTCAGCAAAAGTGCCTGGAAAAGAGCTGATTATTCATCAGAAGTTACCAATAAAGGGGCTTGCTGTTGTTCCCAGGTGCTGCTCGAGGATTATTTTGCCAGTTCATTAAAGGCTTGGATAGGGATTTACGAGCTGATGGCTTTAGTTCCTCTGGTGGACCCGGGCTAGAGCCCCTAAGTATTTTGCATTTAATGTTGAAATTACGTGGGATCTCAGAGTGAGAATCCTTTAAAAAGGATTACAGGCAGAGAGTTTGCAGACCGGGGACAGTAATTGGGTGTAACTGTGCTGTATGGGAAGACCACTGCAGCTTATTCCCCGCTACTCCTCCCCTGCATTTATGCTCTTCTTGGGGTGGAACAAAGACCCCGGAATGTCAGCAGCGCTCCCTTGGGCTCCCTTCCCCCAGCTGCCAGAGTGCAGGAACGGCAAATTCCCATCCCCACGGTGCTCGTGGCCTGCCAGAGCATCTCGCTGCAGTTCAGTTGTGAATCATTGCTCTGTTTGTGACGTGCAGCTCCAGCGGGCCGGGCTGGAGAGCCTTCAGTCGGAATTCACGGCGCTCTGCCAAGGCGCTGCATTGTTGTCGGAGCCCCCGAGCCGATGGAACACATCCTGACTGCACGTTATTGCATCCCTGGCACTGCATTCCTGCATTGAGCTAATCAACAAGCCTGGGACTTTGTTGGATTTAGCTCTGGGGATTACAGAGTGGGTGTGGGTGTTCTAAACCATTAATCCATATATTTTACTGTTTGAAAAATTCATTTTCCTGAGGGTTATTTGGCACTGTGACTGCATCAGCAGGATCTCTGTAATGCAATCAGAATATCTTCTACACAAGAGGAAATGTGTATTCTTTTTCCTCAAACAAAAAGACAACTTGCTTTACAAGGAAAAAAATTTCCTTTCGCGACCTTAAAATAATTCATTGGGGAAAAATAAAGCTTTTTGTTTTATGAAGGTTTTGTGTCTGCAGGATCCCAGCTGAATGCCATGTTGGAATTGACTGGTGCTAATGTTGATTAAAAAAAAAAATCCTAATTGCTTGGACATGGGAGGTTATCACTCAAATACTGCTTAGAGAAATTGTTGTGACATGCTGCCCTCAGCACCTCACCGAGGCGCAGGGATGGGCAATAAGGTGAGCGGAGTGGGCAGTGTAAGATCATCACTTTTCTCCTGATAATTTAACTAAATCAATTTATAGGAGGAGTATCTGTTGGTGAAATGAGAGGAGAAAATTATCCTTACACTTACATTGTCCTTGTTCTCATCCCCTTGCTCCAGAGCTTGCTGCCAGTGCAGGGGGAGCATTGCAGGATTCCCTGTGGCTCTGCCTTCCACTGTGTGTGTTTTTATAGAGGTCCTCCTCTTGTCTGCTCCTTTGATTCTGCTTTTTCCTCAGAAGGCCACACACAGAGCTGAACCTTCAGTTCTCGTCACCACTGTCATCTTTTGTGCCATTTTCTTTATCCCTTTCCAGTCCCACCTGTGAAAGAGGTGTGGTTTAAAAAAAGAAAACCCAAATGCTAGGTTTATGATCTGGTTTTTGTATTGCTCTGCCATGGCTCACAAATGAGGATGGGCCTCGGAAGAGACACAAATGAGTTTTACTGGCTCTTAAATGTTTGTGCAGGCTGATGAATTTAAAGCAGAGGGAATTAAAGTGTAAAGGGCCATCTGGGAAAGGGTGTCCAACATCTGCTCCATGGGGCCCAGCAGTGGCACCAGAGGAACGGGCAGGAACTGAAGCCCAGGAAGTTCCACCTGCACATGAGGCAGAACTTTGACCACACATGAACAGATCACGCAGAGAGCTGTGGAGTCCCCTCACTGGGGATATTCCAGAACCATCTGGGCACTGTCCTGTGCTCTGAGATGGCCCTGCTGGAGCAGGAAGGTGGCACCAGATGAGCCACTGTGGTCCCTTCCAGCCTGACCCACCCGGGAATTCTGTGATCTGGAAGATTCCAGAGCTGAGCTCCAGGTGATTTTTAAGAACCAAACCAGTTTCAAATGTCGTTCTTCCCTCAGATTGTTTCAGTGATGCCAGCTGATAGAAGTAACACACTGAACCACCTTTGGATTTTAGAGAATCCCAGGAAGCTTTGGGTTGGAAGGGATTTTAAAACCATCCAGTTCCACCCCCTGCCATGGGCAGGGCCACCTTCCACTGTCCCAGGTGGCTTCAAGCCCCATCCAGCCTGGCCGTGGACACTGCCAGGGATCCAGGGGTAGGCACAGCTGCTCTGGGCACCCTGTGCCACAGCCTGCCCACCCTCCCATGGAACAATTATTTCCCAAAATCCCATCCAACCCTGCCCTCTGGCAGTTTGAAGCCACTCCTCCTTGTCCTGTCCCTCCATCCCTCGTCCCCAGTCCCTCTCCAGCTCTCTTGGAGCCCCTTTAGGCCCTGGAATTTAACTCAGAAATGCTGTTAATTTGGGGGGGGAAAAAATTAAGTGCAGTGTTCAAAGCATTTTTTAATCATTTGGCCATTTCATTTTCATTGCATGGATACAAATATCACAGCAGTCAATCAAGCATTTCAGAAGCTCCATCATAAGTGATTTTTGGATAGCCAAAAATTGCTTCTAGGGGATCTTTCTAAAACATCAGCCACTGCAACTGGAGCAGGGTTTATTATTTTATTCAGCACACACACGTTACCTTGCATCTCTCAGCAGATGATTTCATTCTCTGCACTTCTCTCAGGCTTCTCTGAATCTCCCAACTTAATTATGACTATTATGAATAATTTAATCTCCACAAACATTGCTTTGTCTCTTCTGTCTCTTTCCCAGTTTCCACTGCTGGTTCCTATAAAGGCTCTGGGAGCACCTTGCTGTCACCCTTTTGGGAGTCTGAAAATCCCATGTTTAATACAGGCTGTTTCCTATTGCTTAACTGCTCCCTAATCCATAACATTCCCTTTTCTATTGTCCTATAACTTTAATTTTTTAATAGTGTCTCACTGGGGCTTTTGTAAGTAGCTTTTTGTGGTGGTTTATTCCCCAGTTCTGGACTCTCTAGCCACAATTGAAGGATTTGGGTTGAGTTCTTTTGCTTCCCATGCTGTGTCTGTTTATTTGAGTGAGGGCACTGCAGCGTTCCAGCCACTTGGCTTCATGGGAGAGGAGACATTGGCTAATTCCATGCTAATCCTTAGGACACCTGTTAAAGATAAGGACAAGTCTTGTGCTGTTTCACAGTGAGCGATTTGAATGCGATAAAGGGTTGTCAAACACATCATGGACAGGGCATTCTAAGTTTTCCCTGACTTCTGAAATAAAGAATATTTGGTTTTATTTGCTCTATGTATATATTTTCTTTCTCTTCCCTCAGGAGGTTCTCTGGAAATGCCCAATCTTTCCATACTTGGAATAAACACAGAAGAGATCTGTATTTGCTGTTTTTACTTTCTAGCTTGTGTAAGGTGTTCCGTAGTTTTGTTAAGGCTTTTCTTGGTTTGGATTTTGACTCATTTGCTTCCCATTATTTTGTTTTCCACTGAGCACCCTCCTCCCTGCTCTCCTGTTCTCCCATTTTTGGGAGGTTCACTCACATTCCTCAAGCAGACCACAAGCAGAGTCTGTTGCCTTTAATTTTCCCACCTTTGGACTCTCCTTACATGAAATGATCCATATTTTAAATCCTCCTGTGAACAGATGCAAATTTCGATGTCACCCTACCCATTTTAGAGAACATTGGCTTTTTCCCTGTCCCAAATAAGATTTTATTCTTGGCAGGGAAGAGCTGAAGTGCTGTTTGTTTGCAGAATTTCCGGATGACTGACGGCATGCTCAGCCCTCGGACTCCTCACGGTAAACACAGCTCTTGCTATAGGAAATAGACATCAGAAATCCCAAAATAAAGCAGGGAATGTACAGTATTCCCAAGTTAGGAACACCACGTGTGGCTTTTGATGGCAGTTTATTTGATTCTGAGATGGAGGAGAAGTGATATCTTTCAGATGCCTTTCAGGGAGAGCCAGAATATCTTTTTTTTCCTTTTCCTACTCATCCGGAAACACTTAGGAATGAGCAATTCCACCTATTTGTCTTGTTGATGGCTGTTTTCTCCCGGTATAAGGAAATACTTTCCACTTGTATTAGACCATTATCTCACACGGATGTGGAGCAGGTTTCCATTTGCTGTTTTGGCTGGGAAGGAGGTCATGAGAGAAACCCGCAGGAAGTTCGGGAATGAATAAGAGAATTTGAAGTGCCTTAAGCTGCTGACTTAGCCTGAAAATTCCTCTTTTTTGGGGTGACTGTGGTGAGAATAACTAGGGAAGACACTGTGCCACTGATGGGGATGCTGCTGTATTATCATTTTTATTTGGGGCTGGCAAAGCCTTTTGGTGCCAGCTGGATGCTGAACCCCAGGATGTTGGGATGCCTTTTGTAACTCTACCGGTGCTAAATCCCTCTCCCAGAATAATTCCCAGCTCTTCCACCTGTGTTTCAGGAAGCCTTTGAAAAGGGAATTGTTAGGTCAGATTGTCTTTCTTTAATAACTAGAAATCCCCTGGAATTTCTTGGTAAATACCCTGTGGGATATGCTCCTGGTATAGGTACCCAGCAAACTCTGGCCTTGGAATAGCTCAAAAGCCATAAGTAAATATATTCTTGGAATTGCATTTTAAAATTTGTTTTTGTCTTTAACTCATTTTGAAGTTAAAACCTAATTATGAATATTAAATTCAGGGTAAAGAATCCAATTTTCTTCTACTTCTGCATTAAATGAGCTGCCAGAACTCACCTGGTGGTGACAGGTTGGGAAGGAATATTCTCTGAGGTGGCATCACTGAACTGCAGACTCTAGCCTAAAACTGAATTTTAAACATTAATTTACATAGAATGCAGGTCCTGTCTTTCAGAAAAAAAAATTAATTACCTCTCCCCCAGCTGGCTCTATCTGTGATGAGACTGCAGTGGAAAAGCAGGAATCATGCTTTGGAAAAAGGGGTGTTTGCCAGATTCTCATCTGAATTGTAAAGAGCAGCTTTGGCTTTGAAATCAGCCGTGAGTTCACGGTGCCTTTCCATGGATGAGTGAATGAAGGATGGATTTGGGCAGTGTTGTCTGTTTTTCTGGTAGTCTGTGTGACGTGGGCAAGTGCTGAACATAAAATCTGGTGGAAAATTCCCCCATGTGTTTTGTGTTGCTGCAAGTTCAGGTTGTGCTGGTTGATTTAGAAGGGGACATTGAGACACGAGTTGGCAGCAGTTAAAAAGGACAGTGTTTACTGGTCCTCCCAGCTGGTCTCATCCCAGGAAACATCAACTGTTTATGCTGCTCAGACCACTGGAACACTTCTGGAACAGGGGAGCTCTTGCAATATCCCAAACTGGCATCTCAGTGAAGCACAAAGAAACTTTACCCTGTCCGAGGTGCCTTGGATATGATGCAGAAATGTGAGGGATCAGGCAGAGTGAATTCCAACATAGGCATGACAGCCACGAGCCCTTTCTCAAAAGGGCTGATTTCTGGGTCAGGGAACTCCTGTGTGGTGCAGTTAGCTGATTTAGTATGTTTTGGTCCTGTTTTGCTGCTCTGAACCAAGATCACTATGAAGAGAAGGAGAAATAATTGTAGCACCACTGGATTATTTGTACACTGGAGTTCCTGCCCTTCCTGCTCAAAGTTTGTCTGGATATCAGAAAAAGGTTCTTGCACTGCCCAGGCTCCCCAGGGAATGGGCACAGCCCCGAGGCTGCCAGAGCTCCGGGAGCGTTTGGACAACGCTTTCAGGCACGGGGTGGGGTTGTTGGGGTGTGATTGCCCCAAGGCTGATGCCGAGACAGAAGGGATGTGCAGCTGTAATTGACAGCCGCTCAATTGAGCAGTTTGCCCAGGTCCTGTAGGACAAAAAGCAGGCTGTGAGAACACCAACCAAGGAGCTTTGCAGGAAATGATCCAGGGTCGTGGGCAGAAGCTGCTGGAGCAGCTGTGAGCCTCTTTTTTTTGGGAATGTTGAAAGTTCCCAAACCTTTCCAGGGCTGCACATACTTACTGCTCTCATCACCCCTGGGAAAGTAAACCCCGGAGTTCCTGCTGCTCATCTGAAGCCCTACTTTGTTTTTTGAGCAAACACTGCACGGCCTTAAAAAGCCCAACAGAACAGGATGCTTTTTCTTTCCTGGTGAAAGCAAGTGTTAAAGACTGGATTACAAGATGGGAAATGGAGTTGTATTTTTATGTGGCTCTTTTGTAATTGCAGGATTATGTTGAACAAAGATCCTCTTCAGCTACACCGGTATTTCATTCCCTTTGGATGCTGGTGACCCCAGGGCTTTCCTTACCATGTTAAACTCTCTGAGATGGGGTTTTTCACTCTATATTCAAGATGGAATTTCCTTTTGCTGCTTCTTAGTATTTTGTTAACCTATTTTAGGAATGATTTCTCTGGATTTATACCAAATATAGTAGCCATGACTCAGCCTCTGTTCCTGGTTTTGGACTCAGAGATGCACTTGCTGCTTTTGTATTCCCTCTGCCTCTGTAATTTCTCCCTCTAAGTTTCTAATCCGATCCCACTGCGTTCCTCCAGGAGCTTCCTTCAGTTTACGTGGCTTTCCTGTTGATCTCAGGATTTTCAGGATTGTCACAATATTTTATAAATGGGCAGCAGAAGAATTCAGCACAGGGGATAGGACAAGAGTGGAATGGTTTTAAACTGAAGGAGGGTGAATTTAGATGGGATGTTGGGAAGGAATTCCTCCCTGTGAGAGTGGTGAGGCCCTGGCACAGGTTGCCCAGAGAAGTGGTGGCTGCCCCTGGATCCCTGGAAGTGTCCAAGGCCAGGTAGGACAGAGTTTGGAACAACTTGGAATAGTGGAAGGTGTCCCTGCCCATGGCAGGTTGTGGAACTGGATGTTTTTTGAGGTCCCTTCCAAGGCAAAGTCTGGGATTCCATAATGCACCATATCCAATTGGTTGTTAGACTGTCACAAAGCCCTCAGCTGGCATTTTAATGTACAACGCAGGTCTGGAAGTGCAGTGTTCTTCTGGTTGCTGTGGGGAGATCCTGTTCCTCCACATGGCACCTGTGGAGCAAAGTTCCTCGGAAGCTTCCTCCCCAGCACGGCCTGTCCTCTGCTGGGGCCGTGGTGGGGGTTGTGGCCTGGCTGCCATCACTGACTCATGGCACACGCTGTCCAAGAGCCACAGGCTGAGACAGGCTGCACACAGCAGGATGCAGAAGGCTGGAGAGGCACGGGAAGCTTGTCAGTGATGCCAGCGCTGAATTCCAAGGTGGTTCAGGGGCTGATGAGGATTTTTTTGCGTGCCCTCTTAATTGCTGGTAATTGGCAGCACAGCCTGAGCAGTTCTGTCTCGTGTTCAGTTCTCTGTTTCCCTGCTCTGATGTCTGCAGAAGATTTTCAGGATCAGATGGCAGCAGTGAATTGCAAATCAGGAGTTTTAGCATTTGTATCAAATATGCTCCAGCAGAAGGAGATTACAAGTCCTGGGTCAGCAAGAGCTCGGGAGTGTAGCTATGGAGCTGCTGCTGTGGTGGGGATGGAAATTCTGCTCTGTTCCTTCTACAAGGCTGCCTTGACGGATCATAGAATTGTGGAATATCCTCAGCTGGAAGGATATTCCATGCTTGGGATGTGGTGACCACAAGCATCAAAATCCAACTCCTGGCCCTGCACAGACACCCCAACAATCCCACCCTATGCCTGAGAGCGTTGTCCGAACACTCCTGGAGCTCTGGCAGCCTTGGAGCCATGCCCATTCACTGGGGAGCCTGGTCAGTGCTCCATCTGGGTGAAAAACCTTTTACTAATAATAATATTTTGCTTCTGCCAAGATGTTGTGTTCTCCCATGAAAATGCAGAATAAAATCCTTCCAAAATGGTGTTCCTGTCCTTCAGTATCGGACCTCCCTTTCTCTTTCCAGCCAGTGGCCAGGTATTTTACATCAGATAAAAGACCAGGAGAGTTGCAGGCACACGTTTCATGTTTTTAGAGCTGCTTTTAGTGTTGGCTGAGCTGCACAAAGGAGGGATGAGAGAACATCAGTGGCAGCTTCACCTCAGCTCATGCACACCGAGCTGGAAACACCTGCGGGCTCGTGTTCATTTAAAAACTAAGAGTGGGAGCAGGGGAAACCTGGGCTTCCTCTGCCAAGGGCTTAAACACCCATGGAACACACAGATGAACTGCTGCCTGTGGCAAACAGGCTGCCTGAGGGGGAAATTAAAAGTGCCACCCTAAAACCCTTTGTAATTACATTTCCGTAGCCCTCAGCCACACTGGGAGAACAAATCTGACACTGTTGTGCTGATGCCAAAATCTGGGCACAGCTGGGTTTTAATTTCCAGAGAAAACAGAGAGGTGTGAAGTGCATCTTCCTCTCCTTGTTTTGTGTATCTTCCATCTTCCTTTGGAATTGCACTAGGGGTGTTTTGCACGTTGAAGGATGCTGGTGGGATAGCACAGCCCCAGTAATGCCAGGGAAGCACACGTGTGCCCTGGGAAATTTATGTGGATATACTTTATGGAGTGTCATTCACTGTGCTCTGATTCTAAATACGGGCACCATTCTGTTTAAATTCACATAGATAAAAAATGGAAATATAAAATATATATTACAAATGTGATTAAAGGCATATTATTAATTGAAAAGGAATAACCAGATTATTTTATAGTTATTGAAAGAAGCCAATTGAGGAAAAAAATACGGAGAAAGGGGGGACCTTGGGGAAGTGTCTTGCTGTGTAACATTTGTTCTTTCTGAAGTGTGTATTCCCAGGCTCTCCAGATCATTGAGGTCATGGCTACTCTCACAATTTGCCCTCCTTTTCTTTCCCTCAAGGGCATTTTTTTCGCTCCTGTTGCCTGGCAATTCCTGTGAAGATTGCCCAGGCCCTGCCCTGTGCTTTCCCTGTGTTCCCTGTGCCGGTCACATTGTCCACCATCTTAGGACTGCACTTCCAGGGGATGCACATCCAGTCGGGTTTCTCTCTTACCCACAGCGTGTGCTGCCTACTGGGCTGCTTATTATATATTTAATTCCTTCTAGATCCCCTGTTAGTTCTTCCTTGCTGTTGGAATCATCTCTTAAAGCTGAATTAATCGTTGAACAGAAACCAGGAACTCAGTTGCTGTTGTTTATTAAGGAAATAAAAAACATGCCGCCAGTATTTCACAAAACATCTTCTGGGAATACTGAGTTTATTTTCCAGGCATGGAAAAAAACTTGTGAATTCATTAAAAAACAGTGCAAGTCTTACCAAAATTAGTCCCCTACCAGACTGGGGGTTTTATCGCAGTTATTATCAATTTGGGCATTGTCAGAGGACAGAGAAATCTGGAGAAAGGAAATCTGTCTCTTGAGTAGGTGATGTGCACCTGTTGTATGATTGATAGAGTTCATTTAAGATGAAAATTGAATTGTTAGGGAGAAATGATGGCAGAAAAAAGCCTTATTATGTACAGAGATGAGGCTTATCAGCATGAAAAGAAATGTTTCACAAATTGGTTGCAAATCAAAGCCCTGATTTTTTTTCTTCTTTTTCAAAAAGGCACAAATAAGGGTGTGCACTGTAAATCATGGAATTGCTGTGTAATGTGTGCTGGGATCTTTTGTGCAATATAAAAAGGCTTTTTCTCTGTAGAGTTTATAATATGAAGCTGTGAGGCTGCAGACAACTCTGTGTACTTAAACCAGGTGGGTTTATTCTGGCTACACCTGAGTGTGTTGTAAAATCAACACTGAATTCTAAGAATAATTAAATTATCAGTTATAGGTACAGTCATGGAATTGTTAAACTTGGAAACAACCTCCAAGGACATTGAGTCCAAATATTCCTCTGGCACTGCACCAAGAGTGCTGGAGAGGGCCTTGGGAGAAGGGATGGAGGGACAGGACACAGGGAATGGCTTCCCACTGCCAGAGGGCAGGGATGGGTGGAATATTGGGAAGGAATTCCTCCCTGGGAGGGTGGGGAGGCCCTGGCACAGGGTGCCCAGAGAAGCTGTGGCTGCCCCTGGATCCCTGGCAGTGTCCAAGGCCAGGTTGGACACTGGGGCTTGGAGCACCCTGGGATAGTGGAAGGTGTCCCTGGACATGGCAGGGAGTGGAATTGAAGGATTTTCAAGGCTGCTCCCAACCCAAACCATCCCATGATTTCGTGATTGTTTAACCTGCACATGGATGCTGAAGCCCTGGGTTTTCCAGTGGCTCCTTGACCTTGCAGCCAGGAGGGATCGATTTGAGGTGAGTGCAGATGTTCACGTGGGAAGGCCGATATTTGCTCGGCTGCTTCAGACTAATCTTTTCCTTTTAAACATTTCCGAGAGACTTCCAGGACTTTTTTAGCTGGTTTTTTTTTTGCTGTCAGCACTCACTGTTAGTTTAAGGAAGAAGGGAATGGCTGCTCTGCAATTTCAGCTGTGCCATTCATTGCCCAAACTGGTCTTTTCCCCCTGATGGAAAACAAGGAAGCAAAGCTGAGCTTTCCAACCATCATAGGCTGGAGATTTAGTAGTTCTTTTTTTCCTGATAGAAACTGCAAGCTCTAAGCTCCTTCAAACTTCCCACTGTCTAGTTTGGGAAGGTATGTCCAGAAATCTGTGAAAAGTGTTAATTGTTGACTTGCTGTGGCCTTTCAGCCCTTTCCTTTGTGTTGCTGCAAAAGCATTCCTGGTTTTGGCTTCCTGGGCTGGATGTATTCACTGGAAACCTGAACGAGTGTTTAAGTGAATAAAAGCACTGCAAAATCCTCTGTAATGGCAGGCTGGAAAATTCTTGGCTTTTCCAGTGATTATGAAATATGAATATGCTAATTGAGTGCATATTGCATGTGTTAGAGATCATGCCATACATGCACTGATTATTGGCTCCTGTCCCTTACACAATGTCTGCCATTAACCTCTGGTAATTCCTGTATGGAATGTTTGACTTGTGTTTGAGGCCTAGGACAGCTTTACAGACATCTGTAGCCTTTATTGAAAGATTTCTATAGTGGTCATCTGTGTAAGCTTGCTTTCTGTCGTGCTGGTTATGTTGTCTTACTGCGTATTTCTGCAGGCTTGGGCTCAGTCTATGAAAGAAATGCCAAGTAGGACAGAATTCCAGTAGGATCTGAGTTGGATAAATACTAGAGCAGTAGAGCATAGGTGCAGAATCATGGAATCCCAGGCTGGCTTGGGTTGGAAAGGATCTTACAGCTCATCCAGTGTCCCCCCCTGCCGTGGGCAGGGACACCTCCCGCTGGCCCAGGTTGTTCCCAGCCCCCTCCAGCCTGGCCTGGCAGGATGTCAGCGTTCCTGATAGGGAGAAGGATGCTGAAAGATGGCTCTTCTGCCCAGGAGCATGGCACAGGTTGGTCATGGAGACCCTTGGATTTGGGATGTGGTGACCAGGCAGTGATCCCCACCAGCACTGCTTAATCTTTGGAAAAACAGTGCCAAGCTGTTGTGGGCAAGGTGAGGGGACCGTGCTGTAGAACAGCTGATCTCCCACTTCAGTCTTTGAGAGCTGGAGGTGGTGAAGTGAGTCTTTAACATTTCAACCAACTATTTCATTTCATATTTTCACTTTGAACAATCTTTATTTTGAAGGCTTGTAATAATAATTGCAACACCACTGCCTTTGGTGTGCCTGTTTTTAAGCCTGAGCTGTCCCATATTTCCTTAGGAAGTTAAACCCCTGCCTGAGCTCTGCCTGTGATTGTTGTGAATTTCCTAATTTCTTAATTTCAGTTCTGTTTGTTCATCACTTGGCAGCTTTCCCCCAAAAAGCAGCTTCTTTTGCTTATTTTTCAAGTGGTACCGAGTTGCCTCATATGTTTTCTAGGTTTTGGTGGGGCACATCAAGCCCAGCATAAATCTGGAGTCTCTTTTTCTCCTTCCGTGTAGCTTGGTTTCCAAATGAAGTGAGGGAATGCCACTGTCTGCCTGTCCTATGGATGGGAAAGACTCTCAGGCTCCTGGGCTTGTTAACACAGAGCCTCTTGCCAACACGAAATTACAAAAAGACGATGATAAACAAACTTCTTGCCAAAGCTCCCTTTCTGCTGACAGATTTAGTCTGGGCCCTTCTTCATCTTCTCTGGTACTGCTTTGTTTCAGAACGAAGATTCCAAAATATTTAAGGAAGAAGGGCCTGTTAGGGAGGATTGATCCCCTCTGTTTGCACTGTTCATCTTCCTGTTTCCCAGTCTCTAAGCCCCATCCGGGTCCATCCATCAACGTGAGCAGAGGAAGAGAAGAGGGCAGGGAGAGATTTGCTGTGCTGCCTGATGGGAAAGTGGGGCTGGAGCTGCTCTTCAACCCTGCCTTGGGTTTCCAGTCTTGACCAGAGCAGAAATCCCAGAAGTGACCAGAAAACAGGACCTGGGTGAAGGTTGTTAGAGAACACCAAGGAACAGCCATGGCTGGAAGTGACAAATTACAAAGCCAAAACATGCAGCACAGTGCATTTGAGCAAATACAGCCCAGGGAAGCCCAACCCATCTGTCATTAAAAGAACATCTCTGCCCTCATCTGATTTTAATTCCAGGAATATTGTATTGCTGATGTGCCAACGTTGTAGGGTGTGATGGACTCCCAGATAAATTAGATGTTTATCCTGTTGCAAGCCATGGGAAGGAGTGATGTTTTCAATATTTGGGATATGGCTTCAAAGGGATTCTCCCATTTTGGGGGAGTAATTATAAAAATAGAGGGAGGTTGACATTAGTGGTAGTGGTTGGAAGTTTTGGAGCAAAACATAAATGAAAGCTTGTCTTTGAGGATAATGTGATGGAAAATGGGTATTACACCTGGATCTTGGTCCTGCCACTGTGGTCTGGTTTACCTTAGAATCATGGAATCATTTAGGTTGGAAAAGTCCTCTGAGACCATTGAGTCCAACCATGAACCCAGGCCAAGGCCACCACTGACCCGAGTTCCCTGAACACTTCCAGGGATGGTTATTCCACCAAATTCCAGTGCTTCCAGTGAGCTCACCTTTGAACCCATTGCTCTTCTGCGTCTTCTCTGCATCTGGAAAACAAAGCCAAAGAGGTGATCAATTATTTCATATTTTTAAAGAGCTTGGAAGGGGGGAAGATTGTATTTATTAGTGTCAGAAATTGTCTTTTTATGAATATTACTTTTGTGTCTGGTTGTTCTGTCTGACTCCTGCAGTGCAGCTTGTCTTAGGAGAAGGAGCGGTGGTTGGCTGGGAGAAAGGTCTAAAGCAGCTCGAGGAGGCTCAGATAAGAAAGATAACTACGAATATTTTGGTTTTTTGTAGTGCCTGGGTGATGTTGAGAGATAGATGTTTATAATCCAGGCATTTCCTGGTGGCCAACCCAAATCTCCCAAGGCAGTGCTTGTGGAAAGGAAGGAGCAGAGAGAATTGTCTTCAAGCTGCATGTTCCAGGAAGCCTTTTCAGCAGAACATAATGAAGTGGGATAGGGAAGATAAAAGAATGGAGATAATCAGCTGGAGAAGGCTGTGGCTCAGTTGGAGAGCATCAAGTACAAGAGTATGGCAGGGTTCATCTCCAAAGGGAAAGCCAGCAAGGCCTCAAGTTAGAGAAATTAATAGGAATATATCAAGGAAGTTGTTTGAGAACTGCTGAGAATGGTTTGGGACTCACTGGGGCAGATATGTTAGATCTTTTAAAAAATACATGTATTTATTGGTTACCTGCTGGTGAAACCCATCAGACTTGCAGATAAAAAGCTGGGAATTTGCAGCAAGGAATTAATCTGCATTGAGACATTTTCTTCTCTGCAAACAACTTAATATAGCCCCAGATGTGGCAGAATCTTTTGGTTTTTCTCATTCTGAAATTTCTTGTGGGGGAACTGGTTCAAGGCCAGGTTGCATGGGGCTTGGAGTAACCTGGTCTGGTGGAAAATGTCCCTGCCCATGGCAGGGGGTTGGAACTGGATGAGCTTTAAGGTCCTCCCAGTCCAAACCAGTCTGTGAGTGTATGATTCAGTAATTTCTCATTTATTTAGGCTCAGAGGGGTGTTTGTGTAAACTCTGCCTAATTCAAATAGGCAAACACAATGTGCAGATATTTTGCCACCCACATTCAGGTTCACCTGTGCAACAAGTGATCCCATCTTCCTGGTCCTTTTCAGGGAGGACAGAGATTTCCTTTACAATATTTCAATATGCAGTTTATGATATTAAATTGAATTAATAATTGAATTATCATTTTGTGATCCTCTGGCTTTTAAGCAGATCATAAACTTCAGCAAATGAAAGGTCAAGATTTTTCCTGCCTCAGCATTTATTTTTTGGGCAGTCTGAGGTCAGCAAATTCCAAAGTCAAGTGCTGCTTTGTGCTTATAAATTATCCATTTCATTTTTCATGCAATGAAGACAAAAGGGCTTGTTGCTGTTAGAGATGTCAGATTTTTCTCGATTGGTAGTGTGCGGATTTATTTACTTCTTCATCTCGGAGGAAACAGCAGGTGATGAGAATGTGGCTCCTTGAGGTTTTGTCTCCCAGGACACTCTCCTGTGTCTCCTCAGTGGAGATCTGAGTGCTCCTGTCCTGGTTTGGAGGTGGATCTGATGGAATATGCTGCAGGACTGTAAATATTTGGGATCAGCTTTGTTTTCCCTTTGCTGGTTTTTGAGATCAGGAAGGTCAAGTGCTGTAGTGAAATCCTTTGCTCCAAGGCATTTCCATGAGGTTTGGCTCTTTCCCTCCACTGGGGAGGTTGACATCAGCTGGGAGAGCTGGGGGTGTTCACCTGGAGAGGAGAAGGCAATTCCTGGGATAGTGGAAGGTGTCCCTGCCCATGGCAGGGATTGGAGCTGGATGATCTTTAAGGTCTTTCCCACCCAAACCAGTCTGGGTTTCCACCTGTCAACCTGATGTGTTCAGGTTATATAAAACCCTGTTACATTTCCATAACAGGTTCAATATTTTGTTTCACATGAGAGGTGTTCAGTCAACTCTTAAGTTAAGGTGTCGCTAAAAAAAGAATAAAAAAGAAGCTGCTCATTGTGGAAACGAATCTCCAAGCTCGTGCCCGCTGTCCCAGACTTTTTTGGGGAAGGGTGAGATATACCCTTGTAACTTGCCTAAATTAACCTTTAACAGATGAATTGGAAGGTAATTTAATTATTGTTTGGTGGATCCCAAGTGAGGGTCAAGCTTCAAACGACTTAAGTGAAAAATTGTCAGAAAATTAGTGGAATTTGCATGGAGTGTAAGGTCAGGAGGCCTTTTCATGTTCAAGGAGACTTCGGCTGAATATTATTAGCATGCAATTTGTATAAAATTCATTTAAAGAGGTGATGTGCAGGTCAAGGAAGAAAAGTATCTCTTTTCTTTGTTCATACTCTCTCATGTTGGTTCTGTGCCACCTGATGTGAAATAAATGACTTTTGGCACATAGAGAAAATATCACCCTCTCTCCAGAGCGTTAGGAATGGGTCTCTCGAAAGACATTGCATCCCAGTGCCACAAAAAAACAAGGCAATGGGAGTTTAAAGGGAAAATCACCTTGACACAAGGAATGACTTGAAAGAAAATGGAAAAATGTCTCTTGTTCAGAACAGCTCCCGTTTCCATTGTTTACTCTTTTCAAGTTCAGAGCTGCTATTTAATTTTTGGAGAGCCTGAAGTGCTCATCTGTCCATGTCACTGTTTTAAAAACCCTGCAAAATATATTTATTTCTCTGTTTGTAAAGATTTCATTCCTTTGTTCTGAAAAGATAATGATAATAGCTTTATTAACTTCCTGGATTTTTCATGCCTGCTTTGTTCTTTTAGGTTTTATATTGGGTCAGAGGTTGGACTTGATGATCTTGGAGATCTTTTCCAGCCATAATGATGGGGGTTGCAAACCCCCCTATGGAGGTGGGGGGACCTGGGCACGGTGTTTCCAAAGGCACAAAGCAAAGCAGTGATGGAGGAAAACAGCGGGATGAGATGTTCCTGGTGTCCTGTGTCTGTGGGAGTTTGGAGATGTGGCGATTCCCGATTCCCAGGGGTGGGGATCTCACTCACAGAATCACAGAATCATTAAGGCTGGAAAAGCCCTCTGAGGTTGGAAAAGCCCTCCGAGGTCGTGGAGTCCAGCCATTCCCCAGCGCTGCCAAGGCCACAGTGACCCATTCCCGACCTCCCTGGTGGCTGTTTGCCCTTCATGGGGAGCAGTTCCCTCGTGTGATGGGAGCGTGTCCTGCGCTTTCCCAGGAAGGATGAAATAGATGAAAACGTAACCAGGTTACAGCCACAAAGTATCCCGAGACTGTTTGCTAGCAGCTTATTCCCATGGCATTCCTGCTGGAGTTACTCCTTGCTGGAGTCTCTCGGAGCAACTGAGCGTGACTGTCTCAGGGATTAGGAAGCACTGGAAGCTCCTGCAATAGAGCAGCACTGGTGTTGGTCTGTTTATAATTAATTTTTAGTAGTCTTTTTGTTGGATATTCATGGCCACAAGCGAACTCTGCAGGTTCTGGCGGTGCAGGAGGTTTAATTTTGCTAATCCTGTTTTATTCCCATTTCAGTGTAGCTGTTTCAATGCCACAACATGGTGCCTGCAATGAATTTCGAATGTATTTTCGGATGGCATTGTCTTGCAGAATGGGAGAGAAAATCATCCCTCCCAAATGCCGTTTGCAGGGGCTCTTTCCTGCTGTCTGGAAATCCCACCCTGCATACAAAGCAGGGAGGAAGCACAAACCTCTTCCTCACAAGCTCTCAAGCCCCCACCACGATTACAACCTTTTTATCTGGGATAAAAAGCATTTTCTTTCATCCTTCTCAGGAAGAGTGTGTTGCTTTTACCATTTGTACAACACCTAATGCAAGCCGCACATATGCAGTCATTTTTTTTCCCAAATTATGATTTTTTTAATACTCTTTACACACACAGGAGTACAAATGAAATGATGCTGGCATTGAAAAGGCACTTTAGAAAAGCAGCCGTGATTCCAGCCCTGTCTGGGAACAGGTCCAGCTGTCACTGGGTGGTTTTTGGGGAGGAACAATGGAAAGGTGAAGCGTTACCCTCATAAAGTTTATTTCATAAAATCACAGAATGATTTGGGTTGGAAGGGAGGTTAAATCTCATCCAGTCCCACCCTCGCCATGGGTAGGGACACCTTCCACTAGATCAGATGCTGCAAGCCCTGTCCAACCTGGCCTTGGGCAGTTCCAGGGATGGGGCAGCCACAGCTTCTCTGGGCTGCCTGGTCTTGCACTGATCTTAATGCTCTGCTGTGTGTTAGTGAAGCCACTGATGGAATTCTGAGTCTCCCTGTCTCTTCCCACTCGCTTATAACCCTGATTTCCTTTGCTTTGAGAATGGCTCCTCCGGTGCTAACTTGGGGGTGGAGGGACAGCTAATTAATTAAGCACTAATTGTTGTCAAGTCAATCGGTGCTAACATTTAACGTTTGACTTGTTTACTCTGGAGGTGAAGTGAAAGGAGTTAATGATCTAACAAATTGTGTCCCCATCATGACGGACATGTTTGGAGAGAATGATGTTATTTATGAACTGTAAAATAACACATTTTAACAAAACCCCCAGATTTTGAAGCAAGATGGGTTTGGTTCTGGTGTGGAATTATCACTAGATAGCTGTGGAGACAAATGCGTGTCCTAATAAAGCTTAATGACGGATTTTCCCATTAATCAGAATTGAGAATGTGCTTCATTAAGATAATTAACTGAGCCAGTTGCTTAACTGACAGTTAGGAGACGCAAATTCCCAAGTTACTTGCTTTCCTCTTAATAAAACCCACAAGAAGCTGACCCGGCTTCATCATCTTTATTGGAGAGAGGAGCACAAGGGCTGTTGAAATCTCCTTGCACACTAAGCTCTGTGACAGAGTCTCCCTGTGGGACACGGGTGGGATGAGGGGGTGGCCCTGCCCAGCCCCACACAGCATCCAAGCCTTGGCCTCCAGGTTTTCACAGTCAGCTCACGCTGAAAGCTCACCAAGACGTGCCCTTCCTTCTCCATCTCGCCGGCGGCAAATGGTCTTTTATCTGCTGCTTTTGGAAAGGTCAGGGCTTCGGCAGGGTTGGTTTTATCACCCAAGAACTGCTCACTCTTCCAAGAGGGAGAATTCCTTGCCTGACTTTGTGGCTCTTCCTCTTTGTTCACTGCAAGCTGGACGTGGGGTCATGAGTCCTGAGCCCCCCTGGAGCAGGGATGTGGAAGATGAATCTGCTCCGGGTACATTTGTAGGCAGAATATGCAGCGCTGGAGAAGTTGTGGGAATTAACAGAGAGATCCAAAACTTGAATTATTAAATATGCTATCTGGTGTAATGTCTGGTTGTAAATCCCTTCCTTCACAGCTCTCTGTGTCTGGAATTCTAACAGGGTGATGCTATCAGGACTCTGCACAGACAGCGACTCGGGAGCCAACGTAAGGCAACCGTCTCAACTCTGCTTTTCTTTTGTCCTCAGAGTTCCCGGTCTTCCACCATGAATCCTGTTTACAGCCCCGTCCAACCTGGGGCTCCCTACGGAAACCCGAAGAACATGGCCTATACAGGTAGGACAGGGGTTGTGGCTTCTCCTGAATGCCTCTGTGTGGTGCTGGGTAATCCCTTAATGAGGGAGGAAGATTTCCCACTGGGGAGCCGGATGGGAACGTGACTCGCAGGAAAAACCCTTCAGCAAAGCCAGTGCAGCGACGGTGCTGAGAAGAGTTGGAGCTGAACTCGTGCAAAGGGGATGCCCCGGAAATCCTAAGGAAAAGGATCCAAAGGGGTTTTCTTTAGATTAACAAACAGGCAAGCAGGTGCTGGGACACTCAGCAGGAGGGTTCCCCTCGGGAGCTGAGCTGAGCTTCCCTCCGGAGCTGCACTGAACCACTGGGGGAGTGCACGTGCTGCAATAATCCAGCTGTGGAAATGAGGATCCCACAGCCAAGAGCCCCTTGTTTGGAGAACATCCAGTTGTTGTGATAGGTGGTGGCTTAAGCTACATTACTGACTGATTTTTCTTGATTTCAAGTTGTGCTTTGGTTGACTTAATGTTTTGTGGAAGAGCAAGTCTGATGTCTGTTTGAAACCGTCTTTAGAATTGAGTTGTCTAAAAATGTCATCCTTAATACTTGAAAAAGGCCAACCTTGAAATATGTTTACCATAATTATGTAACTAGTGGGGAACTAAAGTGTACTGATATGGAAAGAATCCAGTTGGGAGAGAAATGGTGCTTTGGAAAAAGAATATCCCAGTTCAGATGTATCTGCTTTTCCATATGGATTATGTTCACCTTGCTCTGATCTTGTAACGCCCTTACAAAATCAGCTCTGGAAAACTCCTTTTGATACCATTTTGGGGAATGTAATCAGCTGTTGGGTGTCGTGTCTGCTTTGTATTTGCATTGCCAGTTGGATGTGTTGACTTTTGCCTGATGTGTAGAATTATTTAGGAATGTGCTTCTGTAGAGGAGAGTGGTCACCAGCAAATGGGAATGGACATCATGTACTCTCTGCTACTTTGTGAATGGAATGTTCTGGTTGAGTTTGGCAGCTCTTCCAGCTGGTGGGATCAGTGGGGCTCTGAGGAGCTCTGTCTGAGACTCTGCAGAGCACAGAGTTCCTCAAAGGCTTTTTGCCCCATATTTATTCATCCTTTCTTTTTCCCGTTCCAATTTATGCAGCTGCTTTGTTGGAGATACTGTAGCTTGGGGGAACTTTGGTCTCACAATCAAAGCACGAGAGGCTTGAAAAAAAAACAAGCTCTATGAAAAAGTCTCTTCACAAATCTCCCCATTGTGAGAGGACTGTGGACTCCAGCGGCGCTTGGGTGATAGAACAAGCTCATAAGAGCACAGTTGTTTTCCTGCTCTGGAAATAACAGGAATTTTGTGGCTTTCCAGCACAAGAGGCTACTTCTCTCCCACTTTACTTTGATTTTTTTTGGCATGTGCTTAAAACTCCACCTTAATATCCATTCAATGTACATTTCTGAATCTGCTTTCTTACAATCCTGAGTGTCTTAGGAGCTGCCTTCTGGCACTTGATAAGACAATTTAATTTAAATATTGAGGTGCAGGTTGGTCAGAATTTGGACCTTGACCTTTCCATAAGAATTTTAGAGGGAGAATTCTACTTTAGATGAAGGAATTCATGGAATTCCAGAATGACTTAAGTGGGAAGGGACCTTAAAGCTCATCTGATTCCACCCCCTCCAATGGGCAGGGACACCTTCCATAGACCAGGTTGCTCCAAGCCCTGTCCAGCCTGGGCTTGAACACATGAATTCCGCAGGACTCCATTTGGAATAATTAAGTGCCAACATTAATGGGATGTTGTCCTCTACAATAACCTACTGGTTGATCACTGTTAAATTCCTACTGTGCTTGTAACTCTGTAAAATCTGACTTGGCCAACTCGTGCCAGCTCTGATCTATGCAGGGATCAGGAAGAGGTGGCCCCCAGACACTGGTTTCATCCCAAACCATCCTTCAAGCATTTGTCTTCCAGAATTTGTGGTAAATGCACAGAAATCAGTGGTGGATATGCAGGATAATCTTGGAGGAAAAAGTTGGAGGCAGATCAGACTGGAAAAATTAAAACAAGGTCCTTGGTTATGTCAGTGGTAAAACAAAGAAGCAAAGGTAGGACAGCACAGCAGGAATATTCCTGCTGCATTGTTCCATTGCCCAGGTGGAAGGTCAGGAGTCAGTGGGCTGAACTCTTACTGTGAAGTCCCAAAATAGAAGTCAAAAAGCATTTAACAGGAGAGCTTTTTTTTTTTTTCTGGGCAAATAGTATTACAAACCCTTTTAAATCTGAATTTGTTTGAATAGGTAATGAAAGACCCAAAGTTCTATAGCAAATGAGGAGGAGAATACTTAAATTTTATCCTCTGTAGAGAAAAGGCAGGCAACTCCTGAGGGCGGTCTGAGCAGCTGTGAAAAGAGCTGTGGAATAAAACTCAGGTGGGATAGAGGCAGAAAGAAAGCAGGAATAATAATCAGGACACTGGCAGCTTGAATTCTGTGCTTTTGAGGGGGGGGGCTGTTGTGCTAAATGTGAATGCTTTATACTGCGTAACATTTTGTTTATTATTTTTATTTATATGATAGCTTTAAGCTGAAATAATGCATTTTAATCTGATTTTCTTCTCATTCTGACTTCCGTGTTGTTTTCTGGCAGCGTAGGGAAAGAGATCCATTGCAAGATAAATAATCCAATTTTTTCTGCCAGATTGGCTCTTAGGGAAAATAGGAAATCCTTGAGTTAGGGAGAATGGGAAATCCTTGGCAGATACTCAACTACTTCATGAACCATCCGCTTATTCAGATTCTTGATTTTTCCATTTTGATCTTCCTTAATGGAAGTGTGAAGGACAGTTATTTCCTAAATCACTTTTCAAGTGGAGTCTGGATTAGCTGGATTTTTATGGGAAATAATAATTAAATTTAAAAAAGAAAGTTTTAAAATACAGTTACTTGGTGAGATAAAATCAGAGTTATTCAACTCATAGGAGAAATGTTTATGAAAACAATCCCTGTGTTTCAACAAAGGGATTTATTAAGCACTGGTGGCTCCTCCTGTGTCTCATTTTTGGGCTCCTTAGATCTCCCAGATCTGTTGAGTTGCACCCTCCTTCCCGTTTTTCATTGGAAACTGAAAGAGGAGGGGGAGAACTCCTGCTGGCAGTGTTTTCTGCTGCTGGATGAGCAGCTGTTGAGCTGAGGGAAGGTGACACGGGGAGAATATTCCGGCTGCAGACGGAGCTACATCTGCCCAATGCCAGGTTTGTGCTCCAAGCCCTGGCTCCTCGTGCCCGGCTGGTGATGGCTTCCACTCCGCTAATTCCATGGATTTTGGAACATCAGCAGCAGTGTTTCAGCATTGTTTACTATTTAATTAAACCAGACTGTAATTAAGTTGGATCTTCATGTAAGCTGTTGTTTTAATTGAGGCTAATTTAAAAATGTATTTAAGGCCTCCAATTTGCTTTTTTGTTCTTCGTAGAATTCACTTTACCTGCCCCAAATGCTGAAGCACCTGGTTTTCCTTTGGCAGGTTACCCTTGCCATTTCCTTGCACCCACTCCGGGAAGGCACCAGTGCTGCAGTAAATAGATTAGCCCATTGGTGTGGAATCAGGGATGAAGAATCAGTCTCTCCTGGAGCTTGTTTGACTTCAAGCGTGAAACTATAAAGTGTTTGTGATAGCTCACACCGTTTTCCCTCTCCCTACCAGGAGCTGATTAATATGCTGATAAGATGCTGTGATTCATGAACCTCCGCTAGGCTGGCTCTGTGTTCGGCGGAGTTATTCCTAAATAATAAATGGTAATAAAATCCAAGAGCCCAGAGATGTGGAGCCGCTTGGGAAATCTCCGAGGGGTTTGTGTCACGTCGCTCCAGCGCACGGCATTTCTCAGGTCGTGCTGCGGCACCGCCTGCTCGGAGACATGCTCACAGAATCCTGGAATGGTTTCTGGAAGGGCCCTGGAAGAACATCTCATTCCACTGCTCAGCCTTGGGCAGGGACACCTCCCGCTCTCCCAGGCTGCTCCAAGCCCCATCCAGCCTGGCCTTGGACACTGCCAGGGATCCAGGGGCAGCCACAGCTTCTCTGGGCACTCACAGGAGGAATTCCTTCCCAATATCCCATCTAGCCCTGCCCTCTGGGAAGCCATTCCCCCCTGTCCCCAGTCCCTCTCCAGCTCTCCTGGAGCCCCTTTAGGCCCTGCCAGGGGCTCTGAGGTGTCCCTGGAGCCTTCTCCTCTCCAGGTGAGCAGCCCCAGCTCTCCCAGCCTGGCTCCAGAGCAGAGATGCTTTCCCTGCATAAGAATCCTTTGTGCTCCTGAAGAGCAAGACACATCCCTGAGTTGGGCTGTTTGCAGCACTCCCAAGTTGAAAATTCCCAAGTTTTGTCATTTTTTTCTTCCCCAAGGTGAAACCACAACATTTGTGTGGACATAATGATGAACAGAAGGAATCTGTGCCCTCTGGCCATTGGTTTTGTTGGCAGGACAGGAGGTGAAGGATTCTCACGTGTGTTCCTGTCCTAATCCCTGTCATTTGTATTCCTTGTTGAACCTCAGACACAACTGCACATGTGAGGAGTGACCTCATTTACTCCTGACTGTTCTTTTAATTTATTGTGATGTTGGAAGTCAGTGGCCTTCGATGTTGTAGAAGACGGAAGGATGTTCCGATAGGATTTCTGCTGTCGCCTTTTAATCCTCCTTTGCATACTCTCTGTGGGACAAAGATAATTCTAGGCGTGATTTCAGCCTTCCTTATTAACTTACAATTATAATTTGGCTGTATTATTCTCTGGAAATGCTGGGCCTTTGGTGGCAGATCAGCTCTTTGGCCAGACAAACCAAGTTCTTTCACAACTACTCTGTGAAAGGGGATGAACTTCATATTTTTTCTCTTTCTTTTTGCCATTCCTCAGCATTTTCATGGGGAGCACTGAGGAACACGAGGCAAATGGCAGGGTTGAGGTGCTCTCTCCTTACTTCTCCTTCTGCTCTAAGACGTACATGCATGTCAGCCCCTTCCATTGATTGGGAAATGCCACTCCTGGATTTAATTAGGTGATCCATTGCTTACCGGGTCTGTAAAACAGGAATTCTAAACCGTGTTCAGGGTGTTGAATTGATTTCAGGGTGATTAAAAATGTATGAAGTGGATACAGTGAATATTTTTCCTCTGGCGTTTCTTCATGTTTATTAATTGGTGTGTATAGAGCAGACAGGAAAATCCTACTTGACTGGGAGAAGAATGAGCTGTGACTTGTGTAGGCTCTCATTGTTTTTATGTTTAAATGTGTGATTTTTGTACGGGAATACTTCCAAACACCTTGCTGAAT
This sequence comes from Nicator chloris, assembly GCA_013400495.1. Taxonomy (NCBI): domain Eukaryota; kingdom Metazoa; phylum Chordata; class Aves; order Passeriformes; family Pycnonotidae; genus Nicator; species Nicator chloris. Next base: position 64,230 of record WAAE01020579.1, on the reverse strand, counting down.
TCCTCAGTGTTGGAAGCTGCTGAGTTTCAGCACGGAGATCAACGATGGATAAATCACCATCTTCCTAATGAATTAACTCAAGGACTTTCTTGAGGTTGTAAAAAGCATAAAACCACCAAGGGAAGGAGGGAGGAGTAGTTTTTTGTTTGGGAGAAGGAAGCAGAAGAGTTTGGATCAGATTAGGGACGTTTGTGAGTGGCAGAGGTGGCTCAGGGCAATGGTGGAATCATCATCCCTGGAACTGTTCCAAAGCCATGTGGATTTGGCACTTGGGGACACAGGGCAGTGGTGGCCTTGGCAGTGCTGGGGAACAATTGGACTCGATGGTTTTGGAGGGCTTTTCCATCCTTAATGACTCTGTGGTTCTAAAATAATTCATGACATCCACTCAGCTCGTTTGGAGATTGGTCCAGCTGATGCCAGCCTTCCAAGGAGTTCATAGAAACTTTGGGAAACATCCCTCACTCCTTGTTTTGTAACTGTTTGGAGAAGGTTTTACAGGCTTTTGAGTCCCCCTGTGTTGTGAAGAAACAGAATAGAATGCTTAAAAGCAAACAAAACTCATGTTCTGTTTTCCCAAATGACCTCATTGTGGGCCTTCTCCTCCCCCAGGCTCAGGTGAGTCCATGCAACTGGTTTATTTCTGCCTCACTTCTTGGCTACAATATTGATTTTGGTTTTTCCTCGTGGTGGAAAAGAAACAAAAAGATTAAATGGCCACACTTGAAGAGGGCTGGGGGAAAATTGTGAGGCAGAGAAGCAAGAAGCATAGGTGGAAAAAAACAAAAGATGGCCTTGGAAACATGTTTTGAAGAGAAAAGTTCTCCATTTGAAGAAAATAAAAGGTGAACAGAGAACTTTCTTGTGTCTCAATTGCTTTTATAGAGTACAGGCACATCTTGTGAAGTTTTTCACTCACTTGGGGAAAAGAGAAGCTTTATTTTTAAGCATGAGCCCTCCCAAATTTCTGTCTTAAATTGCATACAGACAAATTCTAACCAGTGCTTTTGTCTTTTGAGTACCCATTCAGTATTAAAATTGATAACTGAAGGGGGTTTTTGTTATCTTCTTCTTAGTGTGTGTATATCAGTGAAACTGGGTTTGGGTGGCTTATTAATATCTAGTGTGTTTCTGAGCCATCTCCTTTTTCTTTGTTTTAGCCGTGATCAATTGTTTTCCATTTAAAACTCCTTTTTCTGCACGTTCCCTTTGCCTCCAAATCTTTTCCTAAGTTCCTCTTGCTCTGCTCCTGAACAAGGAGCCTCTGTGTAGGAAGTCAAAATCCCGTTGGCCATTTCAGCATCACAGAATCACTGAAGTTGGAAAAGAGCTTTAATTCCATCCAAGTCCAGGTGTTCCCCAGCGCTGCCAAAGCCAGCACTGCCCCGTGTCCCCAAGTGCCACATCCCCATGGCTTTTAAATCCCTCCAGGGATGGGGAATTTGGGAACCTCTGCCACAGGCTCCGTGGAGCTGGAGTGTGACCTTGTCATTCTGCAAGTTGGAGATGGGGGTTCATAAACCAGGATGGAAACATCTCCTGGCCCTGGCACCCCACATTTCAGGGAATCTCTCATCCAGAGTTAAAATCTCACCCAGTCTAAAATAAAGGCCTTTTCCTGCATATTTCTTTCTGCCACTTGCAGTTCAAATTAATCTGCTGGCTTGTTTTTCTCCATGCGTGTTTGCACCCCACACATTCAATACCTCTTAAATCCCCGGGTGCTTCAATTAAATGATTGCAAATAAGCTCCAAGGCTGCCTCATGATCCATTGAACACCCTTAATATTTGCTGCCTTTCCTTCCCCCCACACCTTTTTTTTCATCTTGCACAGCAAATAAGTGGTCAGAGCCTTGTTATGTTTTTTCAGGCTGAAGGTAATAAATTAAAATTTAGTGGCTTGACTTCTGCAAAAATGTTTTTAGATTAAATATTGAGTTTTTCTTCCCTCCTGGTGCACAATTATTTCTCACACCGGGCGCAGTCAATGTGATCCAGAACAGAGGTTTGTACAGACAGAAACGTGAGCTGGCCCAGGCTTGGAAAAGACTTTCATAAGCTTCAGAAATAATTCCCTGGTTTGTACCAGATCTGTTAATTACTGGGTCTGTTTTCCTACTGTGCTTTATACCTCATATCTTATTTCTAATTTAATGGGGATCAGCTTTCCCCAAGTGGAGCGGTTGAGCTTATTAATCACAGAATCCCAGAATGGTTTGGGTTGGGAGGGACCTGAAAGATCGTCCAGTTGCAGAGATCTGTTTTGCTGTTCTGTGTCATTAGACTTAGCCTGGTGTGAAGCCAAAATCAGGTGTTGCTTATATGCAAATGCATTCATATACTTATTTGAAAGTGTGTGTGGCTGCCCTTCGCTCTCCCTGTGCTTGCTGGCACTCGGCCTCGTTTCATCTGATGCAGTACTGGGCTAGAATTTTAATGTCTCTGCGGCCAGCGATGATTTATTAGATCCCAAAGCCCTGGCTCTGAGTGCAGGAAGAAAATATTGCAGCAGTGAGCTGCCTTGGCACTGCTCGAATAAATGAGTCCTGAAAGACTCTTTAGTGTTGCAGCCTTTTTTCCCTTCTCCTCCCCTCGCCCCCACCACTCCTTCCCCCGGCCGACCCCTGGATTTCTGCTGATGGTGAGAAGTGCTCCTTTCCTTGCTGGGAATTGCCATCTCCGGGTCTTTTTACAGGAATGTATTTGTCAACAGCCTCGTCGTGTAAAGCCCTTTGAATTCCCAGAATGAGCTGCTATCCTTCACCTGTGAAAAAATCAGCTTTTGTGGCAGGGTGCAAGGCTTGGGCTCCAGGTGATGAACTGGTGGTACACAGGGAAGATCACAGAACTCCAGGATGGTTTGGGTTGGAAGGGACATTTAAAGGTTCTGCCCTCTGCCATGGGCAGGGACACCTTCCACTGTCCCAGTTTGCTCCAAGCTCTGTCCAACCTGCCCTTGGACACTTCCAGGGATCCAGGGGAAGCCACAGCTTCTCTGGGCACCCTGTGCCAGGGCCTCGCAGGGAACAATTACTTCCCACTCTCCCATCTATCCCTGCTCTCCGGCAGTGGGAAGCCATTCCCCGTGTCCTGTCCCTCCATCCCCTGTCCCCAGTCCCTCTCCAGCTCTCCTGGAGCCCCTTTAGGCCCTGCCAGGGGCTCTGAGCTCTCCCTGGAGCCTTCTCCTCTCCAGGTGAGCAGCCCCAGCTCTCCCAGCCTGGCTCCAGAGCAGAGGGGCTGCAGCCCTGGAGCAGCTCTGGGGCCTCCTCTGGGCTCTCCAGCAGAGCCTTGTCTTACCTGTTCTGAGGTCCTGTCTTAGAAGTGACCTGAGGAAAGAAAGCCAGGGCTTCAGTATTCCCAGGAGCAAGAGCAGTGTGTGACCACCACCCCGCTGCTGGCTCTGCTCCTCTCTGAAGCCGCTCCCCAGCCCCTCCTTCCAGAGACCTTCAGCCCAGCAGCCCTTCCTGGGAGCAGCTCGGAGTAGTTTCACGTCATCAACAAAATAGTTTTCAGGAGCAAGTAGAATAAAGGAGTTGAGCTGAAAAGATGAGCTCTCAGAAGACTGACAGCACTAAAGGGGAGGGATTGGGAGGAGAATACAAGGAAGAAACCCTGGACTTGTAACAAGTGAAACTTCAGAGCTCAAAGTTACAAAATTCATTTTAGTAAGTAACCAGAGGAAATGTCCACTTTATGCTTGATTTGTTGCCATCTAAACATGACATTCTGTGCCTCATCATTAGAGACCTCATGTTTGGCAGCAAAGAGCATCCATCTCTGGGGAGAAGAGGTTGATTCCGTGGCATTCCCAGGAGATGCAGAACGCATGGTGACTGTAAATGAAATCACGTAGGGGAAAACCTTGATTTTTACAGCTGAACAGTGAAAAGTTTCATTCAGAAAGATTAATGTTTTTAGGCATCTGAATTTCAGTTTACCTTTAGTTCTTTTTATTTCAAATTAGGAACTCTGCAGAGGTGAAGACCATTCTGTGCTGCGTTGAAAGTGAAGAGAAGTGTGTTCTGTGGCAGAATAATTTTTCTCTCCCCTCAAAACAGTTAAGGAAACAGTAATATAATGGACTATCATAGTAATTTCAGGGTGAGCAGAGCAATTTTCCACAAAAATAACAATTATGTTGTCATCAAACAAGGCATGGTTTGCTCTGAGCCCATTAATATAATTGAGGGTCTTACTGAATCCACGAACAGCAGGTTGGTCACTTATACCCAACATCCCCATCTCTCCCAGCCTGGCTCCAGAGAACAGGGACTCCAGCCCCTGGAGCATCCTCTGGGCTGGAAATTCAGGTTATTTTCCTCTAGTTTGGGTGTAGTTGAAAAACTGGACATTCTGTGATATTTAATGTGCTTTGAACTCTGGTTTGAGAAGAGATTGTCAAGATGGCAGTTGAGTCACAAAATCCCAGAACGGTTTCAGGTTGGAAGGAACCTTAAAACCCTTCCAGTTCCACCCCTGCCATGGGCAGGGACACCTTCCACTACCCCAGGTTTCTCCAAGCCCCAGTGTCCAACCTGGCCTTGGACACTGCCAGGGATCCAGGGGCAGCCACAGCTTCTCTGGGCACCCTGTGCCAGGGCCTGCCCACCCTCCAGGGAGGAATTCCTACCCATTATCCTTCATCTCTGGAAGGATTTTCATCCCTGGGTTTTTTTCCCTCCTGTTGGTGCTTCACTTTAGCTGTGGAGTTTTAAATTTCTCTTTTAATCCCCACAGTCCTTTATCCCTCCCTTGCTTCTCCCAAGCTTTCTGGTTCCTTGAAGGCACTAATGTGGACTTCTCCCATGGAAGATGCTGTATCCATTATGAATAAAGATGAAGTGGAAGTGGAATGCTTTCCCATTAATTTAAAACTTTGGTTATCATGACAACAGGTTACAACTCTCTTCATTGCCATGACAATCTCCTGCAAAATTGTTAAAATGCTAGCTTATGGTTATTTTTAGTTTGTCCTCTATTCCCATGGAGACCAACTTTTCCTTGAAGTGTTTGATGCTTTGTGCTTGGAGCCTTTAATGAGCCCCACAGAAGTCTGGAAGTCAGGAAAGGCAGAGGCCTCCGAGGTCAACCCATCCCTCCGTCAGCCTGGAGGGATGCTCAGTGCAGCAGCTTTGCCACTGCTTTTGTTGTATTGTGGGCACTTCTTTTTTATTATTATTATCTTCACTTCTGTGATTTTTAACATGCACATTTCCTGTCGTGCCTGAGCTCTTGTATTCTTTGCCTATGACCCTACTTTTTATTGTATTCTTTGCATATGGCCCTATTTTTTTGCATTAAATTCCGTCTGAAAACTTCACATTCTCCACGGGCCACTGGGAAAAAAAATCTTCAAGTGAGAGTGAAAAACTATAGAGGAGCTTGAAGAGAACATACAAAGTGGCAATTTTTAGTTGCTGGGTTGTTTTGGGGAAAAAAAAAACCACACAGAAATTAACTTTTCTGTCTGTCAATTTACCAAGAAGTTTCACTGGAGAAACATTTGCTCAGTCAGCTGAACATTTACTGGCTTATAAATAAAATATTACAAATTAATAAAATATTACAAATCACCTCAAGTAAAAACGGAAATAAAACTACTTTGCGATCCTCCTTTGTCTGTGGGCTTTTATTTTTTCCTCAAATCCTTCTGGAAGGTGGCTGGGACTAAGTAGGCTTTTTATTTGTATCCATTACACCCTGAGTGAGGGTTTTCACTGAAGTGGGGAATTTTTTTCACATCTAATAACTGCTAGAGCTGTTCTGTAGTTTCTTAGACATGTAAATTGTTGTGTCATTAATACCAGCTGAGCTCTGAGCTCCACTCAACCTTCCACTATCCCAGGTTGCTCCAAGCCCCATCCAACCTGGCCTTGGACACTTTGGGGATGGGGCAGCCACAGCCTCTCGTACAGATAATATTTCTATCAATAATTTTAAACCTCTAGAGAGGCTCAGGAGCTTATCATTGATGGTAAAAATCTCTTTCTAAATGGTGTAAAATCTTTCTCTCTCTGGGATAATGAAATCCTTTTGCTGTTCAGGTGACTCTGAATCTTTTTAAAGCTGATAAGAGCAATCAGAAGAGGTTTTAATGCCTCTTGCTTGCAGAATCTCAATGCTCATCAGAGTCCTTTTGCTCTCCGGTGTGTCTGAGTTTGCATTTTCCGTGCAGAATCCAAATAAAACGTGATTTCTGCATAACACAGCCCTCATCTCTAGGTCTGTAAGGTTATTTTGGCAGCAGGATTTCCTGGGAAGGTTGATGGCTCAATTCTACTCTGCAGATAGAAGGGAGAGTATGAAATGTGGTGGATTTTTGTAGCACTAACAGTGGTGGTAAGATTTTATCAGGATATTGCTCAGCATCCTGTGAGATGCAAGGAAGATAAATCCTGATGCTGACACTGGAGCACTTAATTGAAATAATAATCTATAAATCCCTTTAATTTTTGTTTTGGTATTGCTATTTGTAGAGGACATGGCATAATTACCCTGATTTTATGTTGGTGTTGATTGCGAGGTGTGTGGCTGTATTTAAGTGTTCCCACAGAATTCTGGCCACGTGCTGTTCCCAGAATAATTCCTTTGCACTTTCCATGTGTGGTTAAGAAGCCATTTAGCTTTCCCCAATCACTGTTTTATTCCAATGGCTCTTAATTGGTAATAAAGGTTATAACTAATATAATATATCTAAGGTATTGATAACAATGCTTATGTTTTTGGGATGGAGTGGGGTTTGTTCCTTGGATTTTTGTTCTTTTCACATGATTTAGGATTGCAAAGAATAAAATAGAACAGAACAGAATAGACCATTACTGTTAGGAGGGATCTCCAACAATCATCTCATCCATCTGCCTGCCTAATTCAGGGCTGATCATGTTATTAAGGGCATTATTATTTGGTTTTTATTTGCATGTCTGTGACCAGTGAATTAATTTTATGAGACAATGTTGGTTATAAAATCCACCATGATCTGTTCTTTCCCCAACTTTGGGACCAGCAGCTACAGGGAAGTGCAATGAGAAATCTCCAGGCATGGAAAAATGGAGTTTCCTTCCCACTTGAATGTAGCAGAGAATTCAGGAGGTAATGTGATTTTGGAAGGAAGGGGGAATTTTTCAGATTTTCCTATGGGAATTGCCCAGAGAAACTGTGGCTTCCCATCCCTGGGAATGTTCAAGGCCATGTCGGACACAGCTTAAAGCAACCTGACCTAGGAGAAGATCCCTTCCAATCCAAACCATTCCAGGATTTTGTGACTTCTCCCAAATGCAGATCCTGCTCCAATGCCTTTAGGAGTAAACAAAGACACAGGAAGAAAAAAAACCTGTGCAAAATTTTTACACGCTCAGGGGATTTTCTCTCTGTAATGAAAAAATGATGATTTTCTCTCTGCCCCAAAAAGCAGGCTTGGTTTCCTCAGCCTATTTTGATATTTTAGCAAAATTACACTACATCAAATTTCCAGCTTGAGGAGATGTTTCCCATCCTTGGTTTTAACTGAATTTGGGGTCAGCTCTCCTAGGGCTTCCCAAAGAATCTCAGAATGAGGGGCAACATTTTCACTTTTGCTTTTCCAGAGGGAAATTTTTGTCTTGCACCGGGAAGACACAAAGCAGTCTAAATCTCCGTGTATGTTCTTGTTTGAGGAAAGGAGCCTGTATTCCTGTGAAAAAAAATCTTCAGGCTCACAGCCTGGTGTAAAAAAGCGGGAAGAACTGGTGTGCAAGCAAAGGGAAATTCCGGAGGTGTTTGTGTTAAGCTCGGGATCAAATCCTGCCGGGCACGACTCAGCTGCCATGGATGCATCCCCTTGTTTGCCTTCCAGCTCTCACATTAAGCAATGGTTAAATCATCCCGGGGGCTCCCTTGACTAATTGACCGCTCAAGGTGGTCCAGGTGCTTCTCAGCAGGTCCATCTGGCAGCAGCTCCAACCCATCTGGCCCTGCCCTGGCCTTGGAGAAACCTCTCCCGGGAAGTTTAGCCCCAAATCGTTGTTTCAGAAGTGTTTAAGGAGCAAAGTGAGGTACTGCAACGAGCAGGAATTTCTGTCAGTCTGCAGCTCTGGAATGGCTTTGATTGTGAACAAATGCACAAGGAGCAACGGGAGCAAACGTTACCGACTGGAGGAGCCCGACTCCTGGATGTTTGGGAAGTGTGGATGTTAAGGCTTCTGACATATTCCTTCAGAGCAACTTTCCAAAGTAAATGCAAAGCCAGTCACCTTCAAAAGGCTGGGAATGTCACCCTGCATTTCTCTATCCACGTTCGCCACGCGGGAGCACTTGGCATCCTCTGGAACAGGGAGATTTGATGGATGGCAGGACTTCTAATGTTGTTGGCAAGCAGTGCAGGTTCCATAGGATTTGGCAGTGTTAGAGTCTTTTATTTTACTATTCCCTATTTTTTAGAGGAATCTTTCAGTTTGCTCTCGCTCCTGGTGTAAATCAAGAGCCTCCACAGGGAGGTGTCCAGATATTTCCATGCATGGCACACATTCCATGTCCCCAGTTTACTGATCCAGCCACTAACCATGAGCCTTTCCTTCCCTGCCATCAATCCCAACACATTTTTCCAGTGAAACCAAGGTCATTTCGATCCCTCAGCTGAAGAAAGAACCTGCCACAGTTTAAAATCGATACTGAGGGCGGGATTATTTTTAGAAATCAGGTGAAGCCCTGACCCCAAGCACCCACAGGTTTATGCCTGCCTTGGCTGTGTGGGGCTCTGGCAGGGACCGCTGGGTTTCCTTCCGGCATCGCCCTCGTTATTCCCGAGTGCCTTCGGCTCATCTGGCTGGGAAGCAGATTTATTCGGCTCGTGTGAGCCCTGTATAATCATCCTCAGCTCTGCACTGATGTGCTGAGCAAGTGAAACTGGTTAATGAGAGGAGGAGAAAGGAATTCTCTTTTTTGTCCCTGCAATGCTCTTGTTCCTGGAAGCGGAGGGGAATAATTAACATTCCAGCCAGGACGCCGCTTCCTTCGGCAGTGCCTGTTGATGGAACGCGGGGGATACAGGTGAACTGATTCCAACCAGCCACAGGCTTGATGTTTAGCTCTGCCTTTGTTATATAACAAGTTTTTAGGGCTTCAAAAAAACCCATTTCTGAGCAGAAATGACCTTCGAGGAATGGTTAAAATAAGAAAGCCGACGTCCCTTTGGTTACCAGTGCACAAACTCATCACTTACATAAACAGGACAAAGGCTTTAATCTCCTTTTGAAGTTATTTGCATATTTATTGAGACTTGCAGTGCCTTTTTCTTTGGGATCCCACTGATCTGAAAGTGAAGGACACACATGGCTGGAAAACCCACCAGGTTTCCCTGAGGTTCACATCAAACTCGGTTGTTAGTCCTTGAGGTGGGACAAAGTGGCAGAATTCAGCTTTGCTGTGGAATCATTAGACCAGGAACTGCTTGGTATTTCTGTGCATTTTTTTCTTGTTGTTCAACAACCTTCAAAGTATTTTTTTCACCTGTGTCGCTCATTACTCTTTAAAAGAAGAAAACCTTTGGGGCTTTGAAATTAATTGTGCTGTAGGTTCATTGAAATTCCTTTTCCTGTATGGGGTTTCAGCCTTGCTGAGCAGCACATGACCATCATAGTTAGACTGATCAACAAAAATGGCACCTCAAAGAGCTCTTTTGAGACAAATGGTGCTGCACACTCGGGGAAGGTGTTTGGAGAAGTGGTGTTGCATTGTTCCCATTGCCTTGCCATTAACCCCCTTGGGAGTCTCCGCATCCACAGGGTGGTTTTGTGGCTGAAGGTGAAGCAGAAGCCAAGATCCTTAATGCTCCAGTGGTGCAGGCTGTCCTTGCTCATCCTGGATGGAGTAGCCAGCAGCAGGTTTGAGTGCTCATATTAAAAACCCCACAGACAAACCCCAAAACATTGCAGATTTGTTAACCACATCTTCCCAGGATGGGAATTCCCCAGGCTGCAGGATGAGGAAGGTGCTATGGACAGCAAGGGGTGCCATAATCACATTGCACAGTGCACCTGAACATGGGCTATTGCAGTAATTAATGTTAAACACTGGCCTGTAATTATAATCCAGCAATATTCCCAGCAGAAACCTTTGTGTGGAAGCTGTGAGGAGCTGTTCTGCATTGGTGACTTGGAAGTAGCTGGAAGAAATTCAAAACATCTTCATATAAATTACATTTTGGTCATGGTCTGCTCATCCCCAGGGCTCTGCAGGCACAGGTTCCCCTCCTCGACTCCTCCTGGCTCTGAGGCTGCTTTGTCAGCTCATCTGTCCCTTCTCCCCTCCCCACCAGTGGGATTTTCCTCATAGACAACAGCAAGCTGGGAGCAGATCGGGCTCTGCTCCCAGGGAACAGGGACAGGAGGAGAGGGAATGGCCTCAAGCTGTGCCAGGGGAGGCTCAGGCTGGATGTTAAGGGAAATTTCTTCATGGAAAGGGCTGTCCATCCCTGGCACAGCTGCCCCAGGCAGTGGTGGAGTCCCCATCCCTGGAGGGATGGTAGTGGGTCTCCTCAAACTCAGGATATTTTGTGATTGTACATTTCTATAAAACCTCATTTTTAAGCCTCGTCCCAGGTCTTGCTTTGTGCTGCTCCAGCACTCGCGGTGGCAGGCAGGGGTCAGGTGAAATCCTCGGCATTAATGTGTGCCCTCCACAGAACACGGGGACAGTTTTGGAAGAAAACTCCACACTTCCCTTGTACATGCACCATATGAAATTATTTTCAGGAAATGTTTGCCTGATTTTGAGCATTTCCCTCTTTTTTTTAATCATTGGCCAATTTATGTCAGAATGTCAGGACTGCGTCTGATGTAAAGCAGGCTTGAACTTGGTGCATATCATTAAAAAAAAAATGAAATGTTTATGGATTCCCATCTGTTTGACTGGAATACACCTGCCTTTTGGGACTAGACACATGCTCTGCCTAAATCCAAGGCTTTAGAGATAAAACATGACACCGGGATGCCTGACTAATCTCCTGGAGGGATGCTGCTGGGATAAGATAAGGAACTTGTTGGGAATGGTTATTATTGTCTGGAGAAGGGAGCTGGCAGGGCACAGGCTGCCAGAAACACCTGATAAGGTCCTGCCAGAGTGGCACCCACAGCTCCTGCCCTGCTGGCATCCCGGGCTTTTCTGGGCCCATCAGAAGATAAACCAACATCCCTGAGTGCAAGCAATCCCAAAGGACAGCAGTGCTTCCCTGGATTTTCTTCCTGATGGAGGGACTCCCTGCAAGGGCAGGTGGGGAGCTGTCAGGAGTTTTCCTTTGCGGGCAATTCCAGGAAAATCAGAATGAGCTGTTACTGGGATGATATTTACATTCCTGTTCCTTCCTAATGCTCCTCTGCAGCAGTTTCAGGGGGCTCAGCCTTGCAGGTGTTATTCCCTCCTGTTCCATATCCACACTGACATTCTCCTGATCTTTTAATCCCATTGACTGATTTTTTTTTCCTTTCTTTTCCCCCTCCCTGCTTTTGGATTTACGTCACCTTTTATAAATATTATATAAAACACATTTTTTTTCTGCGTGAGCAAATAGGAGTCTCTGAGGAACAGGGCACGACATTGTTTTAAAATTGAAATACAGCATTGAAAATTGGCTTTTTTCCCTTTAAAAACATTTCAGATGTGTTCAGCAGGATGTAGAAAAACCAAGGAAAATATATCACAGGGTAAAAAAGAAAGAGAAATCTTTGTGGTCATGATGATTTGGGGAGGAAAAAGAAAGATATTTTTAATGGGTAAATAAATCTGTTTTAACTCCAGGGTGGCTGTTGAATAATTGGTGCCTGTAGTTGTTTCTAAACCCCAGAGGACTTAAGAAAATCCCTCTCCACCTCCCTCAGCTGCTTCAGCAGCTTTTCCAGGCCTTCCTGAGGTCTTAGTTCCTGCAGCTCCCCATTTTTTCCCAGTTAAGCCCAGTTCTTTCCCTGGCTATTCAGCTCAGGATGTGACAGTGATGTTACATTTCATTTGGCAAATAAACTGAAAACATAATAACAATTCCGTTCTATTTAAGGAATAATTAATATTTATTCTTGCCTCAATACCCCTTTTGCCTGCCAGCCAGTCTGCTTGAGTTTAATACAACTTATTTCATTCAACTCCAAATGTTTCATTTCATTCATTTATGAGGAAATTAAAGGAAGTGAAGAGGGAAGAGAGATGCTAATTTTCATAAAATCACAGATTCCCAGAACAGTTCCTGCTCCATTTTGGGTTAACACTGGAACAGGACCAGAGTCCAAATGAATATGCAGGAAGTTCAGTCCTCAGGATATTTTTCCATTTGTCCCATAAATTTGAAGCAGAGTCAGTGGATAATTCAGGTTGGAAAGGACCTCTGGAAATCCTCAGGTCCTGCTGGGGTCAGGTTGATCAGAGCCTTGTCCAGTGGACAGAAGTCAAGGAAGTTTTCCACTGCTTGGAGCTACGTTTTTCTGGCAGGTTTGCAGGTTTTGCTGAAGGAAGTTCTCCTGGCTCTGTTGCCAGGTGTTGAAAGCACAGGACTTCCAGAGGATCCAGGATGTTGTCCAGCTGTAGCTGGATGGGTGCACTTTTATATACAAAGCCCCTCTGCTCTGGAGCCAGGCTGGGAGAGCTGGGGCTGCTCACCTGGAGAGGGACTGGGGACAGGGGATGGAGGGACAAGAAAAGGGGGAACCGAAAGCAGGAATGGTGTGAGCTCTGGTAATCAAAGTGCAGCACTTCAAAACTGGCCCCATTTCCTCCTCCATGGCTGGACCAAAAGCTCCCTTTTAGTCCTTACAAATACACAGTTCTTCCTTTTCATCCTTACCAATTTCCTTGGAAAATGTATGGCTTTTATGGGCAGACTCAGCATCCTTTGCTGCAATAGCTGTCTGCAGACTGGATTGCTGAATTTATTTTTTGTGTTGTTTTGTTGGTGGGGTTTTTTTTTTTTTTTATTATTTCCCCAAAGTTTGCAGAATCTGTGGACACAAAGCTTTTGCAGCTGGTGCCACTTTTTCAATGGATTTCCACATCCTCCCAAATTCAGGGGGGTGAGTCACCTGGCAGGAAGAGGAAAGGAGCAGCAGTGCTGTCTCATCCCAAACACGTCCTCATTCATACCAATGCCTTGGGATGCTGCACGCTGTGTGTGGGGAACATTTGCTTTCTTTTGTTTTCCAAGGATGTGCAATTAGTGGGGATACAAAAAGCTGGTGATGCTCGGAGTTTCTGGGATAGCAAATGAAGGAGTACCAGCTGAGAGAAGGTGGAAATTGTAGTCATGGAACTGTTTGGGTTAACAAGACATTTAAAGGTCATCCCATTCTACCACCTGCCATGGCAGGTACACCTTCCACTGTTCTCAGGTTGCTCCAAGCCCCGTCCAGCCTGGCCTTGGACACCTCCAGGGATCCAGGGGCAGCCACAGCCTCTCTGGGCATCCTGTGCCAGGGCAGCCCCACCCCCACAGCCAGGAATTCCTTCCCAAGATCCCATCCATCCCTGCCCTCTGGCAGCAGGAAGCCATTCCCTGTGTCCTGTCCCTCCATCCCCTGTCCCCAGTCCCTCTCCAGCTCTCCTGGAGCCCCTTTAGGCCCTGCCAGGGGCTCTGAGCTCTCCCTGGAGCCTTCTCCTCTCCAGGTGAGCAGCCCCAGCTCTCCCAGCCTGGCTCCAGAGCAGAGGGGCTGCAGCCCTGGAGCAGCTCCGGGGCCTCCTCTGGATCTCTCCAGCAGCTCCAGGTCCTTGTGCTGCTGGCCCCAGGGCTGGGGCAGCTCTGCAGGTGGGCTCTCACCTGAGCTCAGGGGCAGAATCCCCCCCCTCCCTGCTGCCCACGCTGGGGGATCAACCCAGGACATGGCTGGTTCTGGGCTGCAGGGAATAAAGAAAGGAAAAAAAGCTACAAGAATAGCAGAATTTTCTCCCAGAGCCACCTCAGCTCTTTTGTTGGGACCCATCTCTGCTCTTAAGCAGAGCACCCTTCTCCCAAGAGCACTGCCCAACATTTTCCTACCTTTAATCAGTCCAAGGCACATTTTCTGCTTAAGGTGAACCAGGGCATCACTCAGCAAAAGCTCAGCTAAATTTTCTTCCTGGAAAGCATACTTGGTCTTGCAGTTGAGCTCATCTGGACTTTAATTTCCTAATTAACGATCTTCTTCCTAGGAAGCAAAGTACAAATCCAAGAAAACAGATGATGGTCATATCATGTCCCTGTGTCTGTCCCAAGTAGGACAGGGAAGGCTGGATCAGTGCACTGTGATATTGCCTTGTGTGAAATTTTGCCCAATTTAAGGATCATGAGGAAGTGCCGCCTGCTCCTGTTAAAAATGCACATCCAGGGAGTGGTGAACGTGTCCCTGTCAGCTCCCAGCTTTTCCTTCCTCACCTGTGTATATTCTCCTTATTCTTTATTTTCATGAGGTGAAACAGAAAAGGGAATAAGCAAATTCAAGAGCCTGATTTCACTGGAGCAGGTGGTACTGATGCACACAGGTGTCATCTTTGGTTTTCTGACCAGATTCCTTCTGCATATTCAACTTATTGCTTATGACTGAACCTTTGGGAAACAAAGACCTTCTTGAATATTCATGGAATTAGTCCTTGGAACACCCTGAACTTGCATACCTAATCAGGTGATATATTTACCTTCTTAATCCCTCCTGACCTTCTTCCCTATGTAAATGAGACAATTTGAAAGCATCTACTTCAGCACTGGGTAGGAGATCCAGATGATTCCTCTTACTGTAATTGCCGTGCCTCTTCCCAAAGTTTCTGGGAAAAAATCTTCAATCTTCAGTTTCACTTGGTTGTGCTGTGCCCTTGACCACTAATAAATTAGTTTTAGCTCATTTCTGTTTCCTTTGAAAGGAACCTGCAGCTGCATTTTTTGATTCAATCAAAAGTCTCACAAATTCCACCCAAAGAGTGGCAGAAATTGCTTTAAAATATTTTCTGACAGGTCAGAGACCAGCTCTCAATCACACATCTTTTTGGGCTCTTTTTAATTAATTTTGAAACATTGTGAGATTGTTCCAGTAGTTTCCCTGGACATCCCTAATGCCATATTTATTATCACAGAATGGTTTGAGTTGGGGGGGGATCTCAAAGCCCATCCCGTGCCACCCCTGCCCTGGGCAGGGACACTTTCCACTATCCCAGGCTGCTCCAAGCCTCGTCCAGCCTGGCCTTGGACACTGCCAGGGATCCAGGGGCAGCCACAGCTGCTCTGGGCACCCTGCGCCAGTGCCTGCCCACCCTGCCAGGGAACAATTCCTGCCCCATATCCCATCCATTCCAGCCCTCTGGCAGTGGAAGCCATTCCTCCTTGTCCTGTCCCTCCATCCCCTGTCCCCAGTCCCTCTCCAGCTCTCCTGGAGCCCCTTTAGGCCCTGCCAGGGGCTCTGAGCTCTCCCTGGAGCCTTCTCCTCACCAGGTGAGCACCCCCAGTTCACTATATTAATTTTAGTAAATAAATATAATAAATAAAATAAACCCTGTAAAAATATGAACAAGAGAAAAATAGTTGTGTGTTGATTGGTGCATGTTGAGATTTGGACTAAAAATGCCACATCTCAACCTACTTCAGGCAAGGTCTCGCTGTCACGGAGAATGAATTCAGCCCTGACACTGATTTGATCATCCACTCCAATAAAACAGGTTATTGACTTACACAGCTTATCGATGGTATAGGAGACAGGTACTGTAGGAACTGCAGCACTTCCCTCTTTTGCACTCTCCTGAGTGGAAATTGGAAACTGGAGTCACTTTTTGGTGCCTTTATTTGTGAGAACACCCCTGAACTTGGGTACCTTGTTGCTCAGCTGACTTGTGATGATGTTGAAACAGAGCTTTGTTGCCAGCAGTACCTGAAACCGTGTTGGGAGCATCTCCCCTTCTCTATAAAATAGTCATAGAGTCTTTGGGGTTGGGAAAGCCCTCCAAGACCATGGAATCCAACCACTCCCCCAGCACTCCAAGGCCACCACTGGCCCATGTCCCCAAGTGCCACATCCACACAGCTTTAAATCCCTCCAGGGATGGGGACTGCCCTGGGCCACTGTGCCTGGGCTGCACAACCCTTTCACTGAAGGAATTTTCCCAAATATCCAACCTAAACTTCCCCTGGCACAACTTGAGGCGGTGTTTTGGTCCTGTCCCTTGTTCCCTGAGAGCAGAGCCTCTCCCCCCTGGCTGCACCCTCCTCAGGGAGCTGGAGATTAGAATTCACTTCCCGGTAATCCTGACAGTGTTGTACCTCACTGCAAGAGATGATCACCAGGCAGTGACCAGGTGTCATTTTCTGCTGAGAAAGGCAGGGATTCCTTGAGCTAGGGAAGGATGAATTCCATGAAAGGAGGCGGTGTCACCCGAGATGGTTGTTCTGGAACATGAACAGCCCGAGCAAGCTGGGTGTTTATCAGTGCAATCACAGAGAATTCGGGGTGATGCATAAAGGGAATGTTTGTTGAAAAAGTGGAATGAGAATCAGTAAGATGAGTCAACAGCCTGCTGAGAGGGATCTTAGGAAGGTGGTTTGAGGATGAAGAGAGGTAAAATGGAAGGTGGAAGTTTGGAAGGAAGATAAAGCACTGAAGTTGCAAAAAGCTAAATGAGGTAATTTGTGCAGTTTATAAAACTTCTGTGCTGTTGCAGAAGCTTTAGGAGGACTTTTTGATTCTGCTGAAGCTCTTCAGATGTTCACTTTCATGTTCTTTTTCATAATCTCCTTATCTTTTGATTTACCAACACCAAAAGGATCCTGCCAAGCTGTTTGAAACCATAAAGAAAGAAGTTGCTCTGTTTATTGACCTCTACTTGAAAGCTGGAAACCGTACTTCGATTTTTCAGATGTTTTCCTCATTTCACATCCTATGTTATTATAAACATTTGTCTTTCAAGCATGGGACAGGCTGAGAGCTGAAGAATTGCCAGCCTGGAGCAGGTCCTCAGAGTCCACCTGGTTCCTTCTCCCCGTGACAGGAGCCTGGAAGTGTCCAAGGTCCGTCCCAGAATGGTTTGGGTTGGAAGGGACCTTAATGCTCATCCAGTGCCACCCCTTCCACTATCCCAGGGTACTCCAAGCCCCATCCAACCTGGCCTTGGACACTGCCAGGCATCCAGGGGCAGCCACAGCTGCTCTGGGCCCCCTGTGCCAGGGCCTGCCCACCCTCCCAGGGAACAATTCCCTCCCAGTATCCCATCTATCCCTGCCCTCTGGCAGTGGGAAGCCACTCCTCCTTGTGCTGTCCCTCCATGCCTTGTCCCAAGTCCCTTTTGAGCTCTCTTTGGAGTGTTTTCCCCAATATTTATTATTTTACATGTGTCACAAGTGGATTTTGTTGGTTGTCCTTCTGCTTATTCACCAACTTTGTGCAGGTGTTTTTTCTCCTTACATTCCTTGTGCTTTGTCTGGCCTGGCTGGTGTTACCAATATATTTATCTGACACGTTTCCTATTTTCCACTCACTTTTCATTATTAATCCCCAAGCCAAACAATTCCTTCCATAAGTTACGAGAGAAGTGGTGCTACCCTGGGTTAATACAGAATTTATGGAGTGTCCTCCCCGAGCCAAGGGATCGCTGATATCACAGCACCAGCACAAATCAGCTGCAGTGGAGACAGACAGAACAGCCTGTCCAGGACACCGAGCCTGGGTCAGCTCAGGCAAGGAGCCTTTCCCCCTGTTTAAAGCAGCAGGGAGCTGATATCTTTTCATGGAAGTGCCCAGTGATAGCAGCAGCGATGCCTGGAACACTTGGTGGCCAGATCCCACAGGAAGATCCGAATGCTGCAGAGGGCAGATTCGTCAGTTTGGAGTTTAATTCTTCTCCCCTTGTTTTGCTTCTCATTCCTTTACCCCCTGCCAAATATTAATTTAAATACATTCTCATTGCACTCTTATTTTATTTTTTTCCTGCCAGCCTGTCTATGCTCAATTCCCAGCTAGTTTTCCAGAGTAGAGGGAGCTTCTTGGACAGGGAGAAAACCTCTTCTGATGTACGAGTCTTGCATTGAATCATAAAGCTCCATTCTGTGTCATTTTCTGGCAGATGTAACTCACTGTGGGAATTGTGTTTGTGGTTTGGGTCCTTGGGTCTAAGACAGCCCTTTCCTATAAATCATGAGGAAAGGATACAGAAGCTCTGGCTCCAGTTGACAGCTCAGTCCCTCTCTCATTACTCCACTCTGGTTTATTTACCTTTTTCATTAAGCTTAAGGGGAGAACTGCCCACAGAAACAAAACATCAAGAGTGAATTAGCTTCCTCAGGAATGATTAAAGCTATTCCCAAATTCTAATTTGTCCCCTATTAGCAGACCAATGAGCACATGCTGACTCCATGCTCTTCCTCCACCACACTCTTCATTCCCAGTGTCACTTCCGATAGCGGGAGGTCCTTGACACCACTGAGAGCACAGTGCCCAGAATGAATCCAGCACCCCTGAGTGCCCAATTTCAGGTGGAAAGTATATTTCTATCTCGTATATATAAACCTGTGCTTGTTGTAATTGCAAATATGGAACAAAAAGACACCATTCCAGGGAGAGCAGGCAGAAGCAGCAGGATCTGGAGTGCAGAAGGGGAGCAGAGAAAACATAAAAAAGCAGTTACTGAATAGTTCTGTGTCAGACACTCTCTGGGTAGTAAATACCAGAATAATTTGGTTTGGAAGGTTATGGTTTCCAGAAGGATTTGCCTCGTGAATTTCTGGGCAGGGAGTGAGGCCGACTGGGCTGGCATTTCCCTTTTTGAAGGTGGGTGTGATGTTGCCCTTTTTGCAATCACCAGGGACATTCCCCACCTCCATGAGCGTTTGGAGATGACAGAGTGGCAGTGACACCAGCCAGCTCCCTTGGCACCTCGGGCCCATCTCATCTGGCACCGTGGACTTGTGTATGTGCACATTCTTTAAACGCTCTGTAATTCATCCATCCTTTGTCAACAGTTGTACTTCACTCCCCAGACTCTGCTCTCACAGATCCAACGACAGCTTTCCACGGGATCCCACTGATCCCCTGAATGAGGCAGAGTCTGTTGAACTGGAAATTCATATATTCCTCATTTTTGTTCCTCCCTCTCCTTCCATGGTAGCATGGCATTCCTCCTTTTCCTCTGAGTCAGTCCTGTAATGTTGCCTACATCATCAAATAACCTCAGTCCCCTTCTTCTCCTGCATGTTCTCCTTCGGGTTCTCCTCCAGATCCATGGCATCCACTCAGCCTGAGTGTGTCACCACCCTGGGACATTAAAGTGTGACAGGAGCTGCACTCCTGACCAGGAGAAGGCACTGGTGTGGCCACATTTGTCTCTGGATTATTGGAGTCATTGGATTTCCTGCTCCCTACGGTGTCTATCTTCTGCCCTTTGCACTCTTTGGACATCCAGTAATGTGGGTGGTGAAGTTCCATGGGAGAGGAGGTCAGGGAATGCGTCCAAGACAGGCAGAAAAGGTGAGGTGGGTGGGGAAGGTGAACATGAAACTGCAGGAGGGATAAACAGTCTGAGGGTTGCTCTGATCCAGACTTGGATGAGCATTTTAGTCATGTGAAAAATGCAGGTTTGGGTGAAGTAGAGAGAGGATGTGGTGGAGCTTGGCCAGAAAATTGCTACTGACAGGAAAAGCTCTCTGGGGCTATTTAAAGATGCACGTTTGGCTCCTCTGTTTTTCACTGTTTTGTGGTGTTAATTTGTTTTGGTGTTGATGCCTGACTGATGTCTCACAACACCTACTCCAGAGACTCTCCAATTAATTCCTAGTAGGATTTGTTTCACAGAATCACAGACTGGTTTGGGCTGGAAGGGACCTTAAGGCCATCCAGTGCCACCCCTGCCATGGGCAGGGACACCTTCCACTAGCCCAGGCTGCTCCAAGCCCCAGTGTCCAACCTGGCCTTGGACACTTCCAGGGATCCAGGGACAGCCACAGCAGCTCTGGGCACCCTGTGCCAGGGCCTGCCCACCCTCACAGGAAAGAATTCCTTCCCAATATCCCATCCAGCCCTGCCCTCTGGCAGTGGGAAGCCATTCCCTGTGTCCTGTCCCTCCATCCCCTGTCCCCAGTCCCTCTCCAGCTCTCCTGGAGCCCCTTTAGGCCCTGCCAGGGGCTCTGAGCTCTCCCTGGAGCCTTCTCCTCTCCAGGTGAGCAGCCCCAGCTCTCCCAGCCTGGCTCCAGAGCAGAGGGGCTGCAGCCCTGGAGCAGCTCCGGGGCCTCCTCTGGATCTCTCCAGCAGCTCCAGGTCCTTCTCACGTTGTTTATCATGGATGGGTGATGTTAGGATGTACTTTCAGTAAATGTTGAGGCTGACATGTGTTGATCTTGTCCCATCAAATAATATCATCTTTCCTGACGTGTATTTTCCTTGAGGGTTCTCTAGATGTGTGAAGCTTCAGCTTCTCCACTGAATTTTTGAGTTTTTTCTCTTCTTTCCTGAGAAAACTATCCAGTAATAGAGCACAGAAGACTGTGGAAGGCAGATTGGTGTTTGCTGTGTTCAGTTCATTTGCTGGAAGCACCTGGTGGCCATTTAGAGAAAGGGATAAACGTGGCAAGTTCTGTCAAGCTCGAAAGGAAACACGATTAAGGCAGAATTGACAACTCCTGTTTCTGCAGCCATCATTTGTCACCATGCTTTGGTGAACAACATCAAGAGGAAAATACTTTGTTGTGATGTGGCTAGAGATATTATTTATTTGTACTGGCACAGAGTGGCTTCAGCTGCCTGAAAACACAGCAAGATGAAGCAGGCCTGTTGTTTAACTCTTTCCCAGCCAGGCTCTTCCCAAGGATTATGCAATTAAATTTTCGATTAAATTGAAAATTTAATTGAATTTATTAGCTTCAGCAGGTGGATGAACAAAGTTTATTGGTCCTACCTGGGAAACACAGGGTGATGTACAGTGCAATGAGGGGCTCATGGATTGCACGCTCCACTGCCCATCACTGCACCAATGCTCTTCTAAAAACCCATCAGGAATTCCACAGAAAGTCTGAATTCAAGCCATTAAAAAAAAAAAAAAAGGCAAAATTTTAAAACCCAAGAAAACTCCAAACCTCTTAATATGGAGCATTTTTGCATGAAGGGAGCTGGTGGCCTCTCCTTGAATTCTCTAGCTCATTGGAGTAGGGAATTAAGACTTAAAGCAGCATCTGCTACCTATTAACATTTTCCCCATTGTGATATCACTGACTTAGTCCAAAGGATTTTTTTTGAGAAATCACAATATTTTAGAAGACATCCCTGCTGGAATCTGCTCCATGTCTTTGTTCTGGGAAAACTCAAATTTCTGGTCTATGCTTATCCCAGAAAAGCACCAGGTAAAGTCTGGTTTAGGTTTGGCTTTTGCCAACATTTCCAAGCAGTTCCCTCTCCCCATCTCCAAAGGCACGTGCCTCAAAGATGGAGCTGCAGGACATGGATTTCTTACATGAATGAGAATAATCTCACAGATGGGAGAAGGCTGGGAGTGAGATAAAAATTACAGTGTTAATATTTTTTTCCTTAATTCTGAAGGACGACGGAACTTCATTATCCAATCTGCTTAAAATTGAACGACCTAATGAAATTTCACACCCACTAAATTTAATCATGGATTACTCATGTGGGATTTGAATCAGATAAAAAGAATGCTTCAGATATTTGGTAGCAATTGCATAAGGTAATAAAAAATCTGCAGTGTTCTTTGTCCTTTTCAGCAAAAGTGAATTGCTTGACCTACTTTTCTTTTCTTTACTTTTTTCCTTTTTTTCTTTTTTTTTTTGGTGTTCATGACCCCGACTTCCTCCTGGGCATCACTGAACACTCAGTCCCACGCTCGTGTACAAACCGATGGATCTCAGGAGTGCTTCCTCCAGGATGCTGGGGATGCAGGTGGATTATTGCTTTTGCTGCAGCAGTTTGAGGCTGGGAAAAGATAGAAATGTTTTACAGTCAATATCTTAGCTCGTGTATTAAAAGGCCAGGCTGATAAGAGGATCCTGTTTGGGGCAGGTGGGAGTGGATGACGGATTAAGGTTCTGCTCGGGGCTTTGGTTGTGGCTGATGAATGAGCTTTTGCAGATCACTGGAAGGCATCTTTGAAGGTCATCTCATCCAAGCATCCCACCACAGGCAGGGACACCTTCCACTATCCCAGGCTGCCCCAAGCCCCGTCCAACCTGGCCTCGGACACTTCGGTCACCAGAGCCTGAAGAAATGTGGCAAGTGGTGGAAGGAGGAACAGCAGGAGCTGTGGAAGAGGAGGGAGTCTGGTCTGCTGGAGGGGAAAGGAGGAAGCAGCAGCGACACTTTGAATGGGTGTTTTGAAATATGCTCGGAGTTAATTTTATCCAGAAGCATTTGACATGAATTTAGATTTGAAATCAGAATTTGCTCATTACCGAGCGACTGATGAATGCCAAATCAGGTCATTACTCTTGGAGTGGGTTTTTATCTTCTCCCATTATCTGGGGTTGCTCAGATCCTCTTCATTCACAGTTGTCTTTGCTGGATATAATTGGGTTTAAGCAACTAAGATACTAAATGAAGTGTTGATAACGAGAAGGATGGTTCATCTCTCCAAAGATGGTTGGCTTTTTTTCCCTTTCTCTCACTCCTGGTATGCCGAGGGCTGCTCAGCAGTAATTGTTCTAAGCTCTATGCATTCAGATGTGTTCCATCACTGTCAGGATGTATGTACTGCCCCTACCCTCCCTGCTGGAGCACATGATCTGTTGGAATTTACCTGCAGAGCTGAGGTTCCTCTGTCTCCATTCCTGAAGGCTGTTCCGACAGCGCAGTGAGTGCTCGGTGGGAGAATAACAAAACGACCTGAATACCTTTGGAAACTGAACTACCTTGTTTAACTCAATAACACTGAGAGGAAATTGGTTTCCCTTCCTAAAAATGTCTCCTCTCGTCCTGGAGGAAGGGATGAGGTTTCCATTTATCAGAGCAGTGGAGATCAACAGGAAAATGTTACTGAGTTCCTGCGGCGCTTTTAATAGAATAAGGAGGCAGTGCCCTTCAGCTGTTCCTTAGCCAAACAAAATGTTTGGTGAGCCTTGCTAATCTATCCTGGCAGGACCAGAGCCACCTAACAGCAGGAAATGTCACCATGGCCAACTGCTAAAATAATACTATAATTGTGTCATTTGTATTCCTGCGGGAGAATCCGGCCACGTGCTCCACCAGCTCAGACCCCCGTGTGCCGGGCTGATCCCACTGTGTGGGCAGCAGGAAGGGGGGATTCTGCCCCTCTGCCCCTGAGCTCAGGTGAGAGCCCACCTGCAGAGCTGCCCCAGCCCTGGGGCCAGCAGCACAAGGACCTGGAGCTGCTGGAGAGATCCAGAGGAGGCCCCAGAGCTGCTCCAGGGCTGCAGCCCCTCTGCTCTGGAGCCAGGCTGGGAGAGCTGGGGCTGCTCACCTGGAGAGGAGAAGGCTCCAGGGAGAGCTCAGAGCCCCTGGCAGGGCCTAAAGGGGCTCCAGGAGAGCTGGAGAGGGACTGGGGACAGGGGATGGAGGGATAGGACGATGGGGAATGACTTTATATAGATATATATGTGGGGTTTTATATGTATATATATTTAAAACCATTGTACTGCTGGATCCCCACTGAACGTGACAATGTCACTGTGTATTTTTTCTCTCCAGCACACAAAGCTGAACCTCTGAGTTTTCAGGCTTCAGTATTTTCCCACATCTAAATCAATTTTGGACATGCCAAGCCTCGTGCTCCCACATTGTATTTTTACACTAAATATCCTACTCCCACATCTTGTCATTTTTAAAAACGGGAGCGTGGCCCAACAGGTCCTGAAGGGCTTTTCCTCTCTTTACACAGAGCTTTTGATTCCTGGATCTGTTTGAAAGTGTCTGAGGGCTTTCAAGATAAAATGCAGTTGGTCTCCTTTTCACTCCTCTCTGGTAGGCAGAGTCAATGCCTTTGTTTCCAGGCATAGCTGAAGTGCTGCCATTCCATTTGAAAATCCCATTAATCTCATGCATCCAATGATAACATTAAAAAGTAGTGTGTAAAAAGTATATTAAAACAATATGTGATCGGTTTTCTGCAGGCATCCCATTATTCAGTGAACACGCATGGCTCTGTGGGAACAGGGCTTTGGGGGACTTCACAGGGAACTCGAGGGAAATTTCCCAGGCTGAGGCCTGCCAGGATGTCCCTTTTTTACTCCTCAGTCATGTCCAGTTTCCTACTCCTGCAGGCACTCCTGGTGGGAAGATGGGACCGCTGACATGGCTTTGAGTCTTTATCCCCCGGTAGAGAATCCCAGACTCCCAGAATGGTTTGAGTTGGGAGGGACTTAAAGCTCATCCCATTCCACCCCAGCCATGGGCAGGGACACCTCCCACTGTCCCAGGGTGCTCCAAGCCCCAACCAGCCTGGCCTTGGGCACTGCCAGGGATCCACGGGCAGCCACAGCTGCTCTGGGCCCCCTGTGCCAGGGCTCCCCACCCTCACCGGGAGGAATTCCTTCCCAATATCCCATCCTAACCCACCCTCATTCAGTTTAAAGTCATTCTCTTTTGTCCTTTCACTCCATCCCCTCGTATTTACTTATTTCCCTCTAAATTCTTCCCTTCACACAAATAGGAGGAGCTGGATGCCACTGGATTCTTCACATTTTCACCCATTAGAAATTCAGCTGAATGGTTGTGAGGAATATTTGTATTTCAGCAAGAACAGCTTTGAATTGGGAACAAATTTAACCATTACATGAATTACTACATTTCTCTTAAAACACAGGAAGGTTTCTTTGTCCCGTGGGGCCCCCCCCATGTTTTTTTTCCTCCCAGATAAACTGATGTTCCCCTTTCTGTGGGGATTTAACTCTCTTTGTCTTCAGCTTGTACACTTCCTTAACTATATTAATCTCATATTTCCATCAGAAGAGATTTTTGAAAGTCTTTAAGCATGTTTTGCACAGGTTGGAAGACTCAGTGAGCTGCCAGCTCACTCTTCTTACTCTTCAGATTTGTAATTCCCCAAAGATAAAGCAGCATTAGGAACAGTCCCCAGTTTTCTCTGGAAAGTAATTTCTGATTTCCATATTAATCAAAAATAGCTTTACCTTCGTCCTGCCCTAATCCTAGGAACAACACAGGAAGAAGATTACATTCTGTAGATGTCAGAAAAGCAATTAAAATTTGCACAGAGGAATCGAAGGGGGAAGGAATCTCACCTCTTCATTTTGTGAGCTGAGCAGGGAAAGACCCTGACCTCAAACTGTTTATTTCTTATTGGCTCCTTTTCTTTTGAAGTGCCTGCTAGAATCGTCTTTAATATTGCAAGATTAAAATACTGGGCTTTCAGTAGACTGAGAGGGTTATAGTGATGAGAAGAGACATTTAAGGAGGGTGAGGATTGGCTGTGAAGAGCCTGGAATTTGCAGTTGGAGAGGTGAGTGACTATTAATAGCTCTGTCTGCGGAGATGGGTATTCCTTGGAGATGGATATTCCTTGATCCTCACGGGCTCGAGTGCATGTCCCTGGGGAGAGCCTGCAGCTCCCAGGCTGGAATAAAGGGAGGCCAGCAGAGGCAGTGCCTGCCATGCTGGGTGGCAAAGGTTCTGCTGTACAAGTGTGGAACTGCAGCAAGCTGGGAGGTGTGGGATGGTCTGAGAAGCAAAATCTGTCGTAGCTGACAGGAGGATCGGGAGAGGAACAGGGAGAAATGTGGTGGGGATGGCTTTTGGGCTTTGACTTGGTCACCTGGCACATGTCACCTGTGTGGGTTTAGCCAGGGTATCCTGTGGGTGAATCAGGGGTGGGAAGGGAGGTGGGATGTTTACCTTGGCCCTTTGGGGTGGGTCCTACCAGATACAGGTGTAGGGGTGGGGGAGAAGGGAGAGACACAACAGAATGGAATGGAATGGAATGGAATGGAATGGAATGGAATGGAATGGAATGGAATGGAATGGAATGGAATGGAATGGAATGGAAGTCTGTGGAAGCTGTCCATGTGGAAAGGGCAAAGGAGCACATAAGTAGATGCTGCTGGGATATGGACTCTGTGTATGGGATGGATTTCCCGGGATCGTGCTGTTGCTCTTACTTTTGGGGAGAGGGGATTTTCCCAGAGCTGTTCTCCTAAACATCTTTTATTCTCCAGTTTTTCAGGTTGCTGCAGGGTGAACCCTGAAGCTGCAGATACCAATTTATACTGACTATATATTTATTTTGAACTGAACCCAGTTTGCAGCTGGACTGATTGTTGTAGATCCCTTCCAACAGAACAATTCCATTCTAATCTCTTCTATTCCTTCCATTCCATTCTTTCCTTTTACTGAGCACATCCAAGTGTTCTCTGGAATGTGTGACATCATACCCACAATAATTCTCTTCCTGAAATACTTCTGCTGTTAAATAGACCCATTCTGGAAATTCCTTTCCTCCACTTGGCTGATAACCCTGGACCAGTCCAAGGCACTGTGATCAAACCCTTGTTTTGGATCACAGAGGCCTGTATTTATTGCAATCAATTTCTCCAGCAACTTCCCCTGTGATTGATGACAGTTCTCAACTCTGAACTTTTCCTCCTGCTTTCCCCGTGCACTACAACTCACAAGAATATGATCATGGAATGACTTTAATTAGATGGGATACTGGGAAAAAGTCCTCCCTGGGAGGGTGGTGAGCTCTGGCACAGGGTGCCCAGAGAAGCTGTGGCTGCCCCTGCATCCCTGGCAGTGCCCAAGGCCAGGTTGGATGGGGCTTGGAGCACCCTGGGATAGTGGAAGGTGTTCCTGCCCATGGCTGGCAGTTGGAATGAAATATTGTTTAAGGTCCCTTCCAATTCAAACCAGTCTGGAATTTTTTACAAAATATTCTGCTATAAAACTTTGCTTCCTATTTTATGGCATTAAAAGCATTTTTAGTTGTGACTTACAGCCTGTGAGAGCCCTTTATAAAACTATTCTAGATTCAAACTCTTGAGGTATTTGTGTGTTAGTTTATTTTTGATCGGGAGAAAAACCTGCTGCAAAGAGATGAGTGTCTTCATGTATTTTTAAAACTTATTCAGCCAGAGCTGTGACAGTGACAAACTGGCCTCAGGTCATCTCTTCTTGACATTTGCAAGTCAGATACATTTTCCAAGCTGTGGCTACCCCGGATCCCTGGAATTGTCCAAGGCCAGGCTGGGCAGGCTTGGAGCAACCTGGGGGAGTGGAAGGTGTCCCTGCCCACCCCAGGGGGGTGGAACTGGATGAGCCTTATTGTCCCTTTCAACCCAAGCCATCTGTGTTTCTATGATACTTTAAACTAATGTACATTTTCTGAAATGCTTCCAACGTAAATTTAGAGAATTCCAGATTTCTAATAGAGTTCTCATTAATTTGTTTTACTGGAAATTAAATGCTAAAAGTGAGTCTTTCAATGCTTGTTATGTTTCTCACTTCCTTTGCTCTTGGTCGTGTAGTTTTTGAGAAGGATCAGGGCAGAAAGCCCCAGTTCTTGATGGCAGTGCTGGGGCACTACTTGACTTCAGCTGGATTTTGGATCTCAGGTCTCATTTGACTTTATTTAAGGACAACAGCTTAGATTTGAGCCATGGGTGACCTGGGGAAGCAGGGGGTGAGTGCCACACGTTTGAATTCCACCTAGGAAATGAAGCTGGTGTTCAGTCGTGGTTTCCCTCAATTTATTGTGGTGAGGAGATCCTGCAGGACAGTCACTGATAAATTAATTGTAATGCATTGATTTTGTCCTGGAAATCTGCAGAAGTTCATTAGCATTGAACAGGAGCACTGCCTGACCAGCTGCCTGGTGGGTATTTGACCAAAAGAAGTAATTTTCTGTTTGCAAGGACACCCGAGATGTCACCGTGCACTGAGGTGACATCAAACTGCGTTTGACCCGCTTGATGTTTGCCAGGTGTCCTGGAACTGGCACTTGCTTGTGTTTAAAAGAAGCACCAAAATCTTCAGGAGTGCTTCCTGAGGCTGCTTCATTTCCAGTCAGTCTGTTAAAACCAGATTCCTGGAGGAAATTGCTGATTTCTTTAGGCCTGGGAACAGCTTCCTCAGAGCGTCCTTTGCCATCCCAAGCAGGGACACTTCCACTATCCCAAGGTGCTCCAAGCCCTGTCCAGCCTGGCCTTGGACACTTGCAGGGATCCAGGGGCAGCCGCAGCTTCTCTGGGCAATGTGTGCAATGTGTGAATCCATAAAGAGCTCAGAGATGAGGAATTGTCTCAGTGTTTTACAGAGCTGAGCATTTAGAGTAATTTAAATGCATTCTTTACATAGAGCTTTAAAAATAACTCCACACAATAAAATAGATGCTGTTTCTGCTTGCCCTGCTTGGAAGTAGACCAGGACTTTGTGGATGATGGGAGGTCTCCGACGTGCTGAGATGGAGTGGGAGGCACAAATCCAGGCAGAGGAGGATTTCAGGGGATCTAAAGGGAAAGCAGCACCACTGCCTACGGAAACACTGGTGAGGGGCCGTGTGCTGCCAGTCATGTTGTGCCAGGATAAAGGCAAACTTGGTTTATTTTCCCTATTGTAGTTATTTTTAAATGTAGACACAACCTCAGCGGATCCCTTGTTTCTCAGCTGTTCCTGCTAACATTTTTTAAGCAGAAGACAAAACCTGCCAGGAGTTTTGGCTCTGTAGAGAAAACAGGTTGCCCAGAGATGCTATGGCTGCTCCTGGATCCCCCTGGATCCCCTGGAAGTGTCCAGCTTGGACAGGGCTTGGAGCAACCTGGGATAGGGGAAAGTGTCCCTGGCCATGGCAGGGGGGAGGCCTGGATGAGCTTTAATGTCCCCTTCTACCAACCATTCAGTGATTCCATAATCCATACTTCTGTGTATATATTGCTATTTGTCAGTTTCAAGTGCCTCAAATGATACTTTATGAAGCATATTTGATGCCATGAATTACTGGCAGTTTTATACTGTTGGCTTTTTGGTAACAATTTTTAAGTCCATCCGAGAGATTCCCCTGGATTTCTCTTCCCTCTCCTTATCCACACTCCTCACTTAAATCATCCCTCAGGTCCTGCTGGTAAACCCAAAGCCTGCTGATACTCTGAGTCCCAAACCATAATTAGTCAGCTTCCCTTTTTTAAGCTGAATTTTCAACCCAGCAGCCCCCAGTACAGGAGGGGGCTGATGTGAACCCTCTGATTTTACTTTCTCGACATCGTGCCTTTCACTCCTTTAACTTCTGAGCTTTTCTCTTTTTCCCCCTCCCTTTTCCATCCCAGCCCATTACTCTAATTTGCTATTCCTGGAGGGAACTGCTGCTCCTTTTTGTGTTTCCCAGCCACGCTGGATGTGTTATTTTTGAGGCAGCCTCACCACCTGCAGTATGATGACTCATTTTGGGTTTGCCAGGTCCCCACGTTTCTGCCGAGAAGTCGGCTCCTGGATTGAATTCCTGAGAGGATTGTTAGGAGCACAGCACAGAATCCCCAGATCCTTGGAGGATGTTAAAATCACAACTATTCCCTAAACACAACCCAACACTGCCCTTCTGAAATGAGGGGGCAGAGAGTGCCCCAAGGACCTTTAATTCCCCCTGGCCCTGGAAGTCTCCAAGGCCAGGTGGGATGGAGTTTTGGGAAACCTGTTTTTTTAAATCCCTCCAGGGATGGGGACTCCACCACTTCCCTGGGCAGCCTGGACAATCCTTTCCATGAAGAAATATCCCGTCCTTCTCCTTCGCTTTCCATCTCTCATCCATCCTGAGAGCCACAGGGGTCTCCCAGTTATCCATGTGAAATAATTGCCACACACAAATCTTGGGAATTTTTTTAAACAAGCCTGCCTGCTTCCTTGTGTCAAAAGCAAGTCAAAGAGGAGCTGCCACAAATTTATCACTTTTTACCTGCCTGAGCAACCAGGAGGATGCACCTCAACCATAAAATGTAACTTACTTTATCAGTAATTGCTTTGCTGAGTTGGACTGGTGTAGAAATCCTTGTTTTAAAGCAAGCAAATGAAAACTGTGCTAAAACATCCCAGGCTGTCACCCCTCAGCTGTGGGGTTTATTATGTTTGGAGTTTCTTCCAGGCTTTTTGTAAGGAATAAAATATTTACAGGATGGAGGGAAGGGATTTCTATTTGCTTTTTTGTATTTATTTTTTTCTTCCCAAGCTTTCTGAAGAGATGCTCTACCAGAGCACCTGGTGCAAAAACATAACTCTAATTCAAGAATTCCCAGAAATTAGTTGGGTTTGTGGGGTTTTTTAGGAGAGGGATTATAGGGCATGAGCATGGTTTATAACACTTCTTTAGGGGTTGGAAAATTCAGTTGATGAACCAGAAGTAGTAAATGCTGCACAGCCCCATGGTTCCAGTGCTGTTCTTCCTCCCTGGATTTTGGTGAGTCGGGCAGGAGCTGGTGGGATTCTCAAGGGTCAGGTGTAACAGTCAGGGAATCTGATCCCACCTTTTGGCTGGAAAACCAATAACACAAACCTTGAGATAAGGGATCTTTGTGGGATGGCTGTATCCCTGCTGTCTTTCTGACAGAACCTTTGCACTTCCAAGCTGGTGAAATCAGATTTTATTTCCACCAGAGCCGTTTTTCAAACAGCACTGTGGAGTTTTGCCAGCTTAAATATTAGGGATTCTCAGCTTCCCCCAAGCACAATTTGAATCTGGTCTCCTGGCCCAAATACATGTGAGAGACCCATTAAGGCTTTTAACACCCAAAACCTGCTTTTGTTAATATTCTCCATGTGCTCCATCTGCTGCTGTGTTTGTCCATAGCCAATGGATTTGAGAGCGATTCACTTCTCTGGTCTGAGGCCAAAATGTCCAAAATACCATATGGACATTTGAAAGTTAATGAGCATTTTAAAATTTCAGTATCTGGGGCCCTTATGATCCCCAAACCTGAGTCTTCCTTGAGTTTGGCCTCTTCTTGTAACCCAAAATATTTTATCATTTTGAATTTTTAGCTTTGCAAATGAAAATCACTACATTCATATTTTGAAACTGGCCCTTTGGGGCAGTCATTTGATTTGTAACATTGTTTTGACTGTTCTGGAGCTGCCTATTACTAAAATGAGCTGAAAGGGGAAATTTGGTGTCCCCAGAGATGTTGTTTAAGGGTGTGAATCAAGGATGAAATCAGGAGGTTGCTGCTGGTGCCAGAGGACAAAGTGGAGTGTAAAGAGCAAAGATGGGAGCCAGGGCAATGTTTGTGCTATAGAGAGACTTAATTAGTCAATTAATTGATGGATTACTGATGAATCGATTAATTAGCAGGCAGTTCCTGTTGTGTTGATCGTTGATCATGCTCAGGGCAGTGCTGGGCACCTTGGCTTTGGCCACACACCTGGAATACCGTTTTTTAAGGCAGTTCCAAACATGGCAAATTCAATTCAAGCATTTTGAATATGAAAAACTAAAAGCAAGGCACTTTTTGCCATCACTTCTTTCAATCCAAACCATTCCAGGATGCTGTTTTGTACCCAGTTGTTGCAAACACCAACTTGGCCGAAAAAAGGAGTTATGATAGAGAGAAAACAGGGACAAATTCCCAGTTCCAGGATCTAGGGAGGCATCAGGAATGCAGACTGGAGCAGGTGCCTTTCCTTAGCTGGAAGCACAGAGGTTTTGCATGGACCACACTCTGTGACAGAGCAGGAATTACAGCTGGAGCAAAAAACTGGGGCTTGAACTGATTTTCTTTTTAGCTCCTGGCTTGGGAGCAGAGCTGAAAAGGATGGATTGCAAATTAGCCAGATGAACAAGTGCATTTTGGACATCACAAAGGGCTGTTTTCTGAGCAGTTACTGTAAATATCTTGCTGTAACCTATAACCTGAGGGCATGGAGAGTGTGGAGTCCTGCCTGCATTTCCAGTCCCAACTCCTCCAGAAAGGGCCTTCACACCCCTCTAGAGCCACCACAAAAACTCTGCCAGAGCAGACCAGGAGCATCCAGGTGAGGTTCTCCTCACCCTCCACAAATTCAGGGAACTGGCAAATTCATGACTGCAAAGCAGATGAAGGCATTCCTGAGAGTGTCCAGGACCGGGCTGGAAGGGGCTGCCAGCAGCCTGGGATAGTCAAGGTGTCCCTGGCCAGGGCAGGGGGTGGAACTGGGTGAGCTTTAAGGTCCCTCCCAACCTAAAGCATCCTGGGATTCTAATACTACACGGTCTGTTTCCAGCTGAGCTCTCTTCTGCCATCTTAATTTATTTTAAATCTTTCCAGCTAAATATTTCCCTGGGGAACATTATTGGATAAGGCTGAGCCACAACTGAGTATTTAAGCAAAACTGCAAAGGAGCTTCTTTATCTCAGACTTCCACTTTCTGTGGAGCAACAAACCCTTTTATTTTATCAGTAGGGGCTGTTCATATCCTACTTTGGATCCTTCAAATGCAGAACGAAGCAAATCATTGCAAGGAGAAT
Organism: Nicator chloris; assembly: GCA_013400495.1. NCBI lineage: Eukaryota > Metazoa > Chordata > Aves > Passeriformes > Pycnonotidae > Nicator > Nicator chloris. The sequence goes on along the minus strand of WAAE01020579.1, from coordinate 31,877 downwards.
CAATACTGCACAACTTAAACCCTTTTCCAGGACTTCTTTCCCACAGAGCCTTGTCTGAACACAGGAGAGGATATGACACATGTCTGTGGCCCAGAAGTGATATTGATTGACAGGCTGACAAGTTCTGTCACTCTGGTTTATTTATAGTGTGTGCACTAAGCAATCAACAATCTCTCTAATATTTTTGGACAGTTGCTCCTAGTTTTCAGGATGAGTTTTGTTCATGCAAACGCATCCGGTACCCAGACAGCTGCAGTAAGGCCTGGGAGGTTTCTTTTGGATGTAGGTGGGAAGTAAAACTGAGGTGGAATTGAAATAAGAATGGAACAATCTCTTTTGTCCAACAGCTTGCAACTGTATTGAGCCTTAAAAAACTGGTCTGAAAGCAAGTTTAGTCTGAGCAAGAGAAAATCAAGGCAATGTGTGTCCAAAACAGTGCTTCTGTGACTTTCTTAATATCTTTTTGGGCTCATAAATTCTCCTAATTCCTGGCATGATGAAGGAAACAGCTTCCAGCTGACGTATGGCATCGTCCAACCACAAAGTCCCGTGGAAGAGCTCAGAGTTCTGTGCAAAATCATTGCTCTCCCAGCCAAATTGCCAAGCAGCCAGGATTCTGCAGCTCCTCAGGGCAGGGAGGCCCCCCCCATCCATCCCCTTGCCTTTGACCTCCAGCTGGGAAAAGCTCCTCCAGGCAGGCAGGACCCCATTGTGTCAACCCTGTAACCCTGTGGAATGGAGACAGGCAGTGCCACGTGTCCAAGCTGTCCTGCCAGGGACTGGAGGTCTTCTCTCCATCACCCCCTGCCAGAGGCCCCTCTGCCACTCCCAGCACTGGCAGCCGTGCTTTCTTAGGAGTCTGTGCAATAGGAAGGAAATGGGCTTCCAAAGAAGATCTTTCCCACTGGATTCCTGTGGGTTTTGTCGGGAATTTGGGGCGGTTGGGTTTCTCTGTGAGGTTGCAGCAGCACGGCTGTGTTATGGGTGATGCCTGTGGAGCTCCCCTCCTTGTGCTCCAAGCACTGTGCTTGCCGTGGAAAATGTGAATAATCCATAAGGAAAATTCCCTACAGAGCGTGTGCTTTCACACAAATGGGATTCACCACCCTCTGGATCAAGCTGTGATCCTGGGCAGGGAGAGGAAGGAGACAGAAGGGGGTACAGACATCTCACCAGAGAGGACCTGCACTCTTCCTTCCTCATCCTCTGTTCTGCACGTCCAGAGCTGCCTCCCCCTGTGTAATGTCTTCACAATCCTGGGAATGTGGAGCTGGAACGACGGGATATTGGGGAGGAATTGTTCCCTGTGAGAGGGACAGGCCCTGGCACAGGGTGCCCAGAGAAGCTGTGGCTGCCCCTGGATCCCTGGAAGTGTCCAAGGCCAGGCTGGACATTGGGGCTTGGAGCAGCCTGGGACACTGGAAGGTTGGTTTTGCTCTGGGTAATGAGCAGGAAATCGTTGCTGTTTGTATAGAGGGAAGGACCCTTCAGGGGAAAAAAGATTCAACTGTAAAAGGTCTCCCGGAGCAAGACTGTCAAATGTGAGAGCAAATCTTTTTTTAAAGCGGTTGCTGTGTCTGGTGCATCCACATTCATTTGACTGCTCCACTCTTGGGCTGATGAGGCTTGAAACATTAATAAGGGGGTGGCATTTTTTCATGGGAACAAATGTATTTATTATCCTCAGAGCTTTCAGAAATGCTGGATTCTCAACCATCCATTAACTTGCTCTTCAGAACAGTCCCACCCTTGCTTTCAGCTTTTCCTCTATTTTTACATCCATTTAGCATGAGTGGGCTGGAATAGCTCCATGGCAAGGCGGCGAGTGAGTGATGGGGTAGCTGTGGTTATGTGGGATGATCAGAGGGAAATGAAACCTGCTCCAGCCCCTGGGCTCCTGCAGCAGCCAGGTGCATTTACCTGGCTGCTTGTCCAAGGAGAGGCATCGGGAGAGGTTTGGGTAGAACTTGCCATGGAAATGTGTCCCATCACACAAACGGGTCTGTGCGATGAGGGAAGAAAGGAAAGGTGATCCTGTCCTTCCTGCCCTGAGCTGGCAGAGCAGGATTCACCCAGAGATGTTTGAAACAGTTCCCACTGAGCAGGGAAGGTCTGGCAATGCCCTGTGTAAGAAGCTGCTCAGAGGTCACCTCCCTAAATGCCATGTGCTTGGGGACAGGTCCCCAAAAGGCAGGAGGAGATGCACGGCCTAAGCCCGGAGCTCTGCAGCTCTGTGAGGAGCCAGGCAGGCTGGGAAGATCCCTGTGGAATGAGATTGGCTCATGCCATGGGAGAGCAAGCTTTGATGACACCCCTGCTGCAAGTCCTTTCGGAAATGCTGGAGCTCCTCCTCTCTGGAGCCTGGTTTCCGATGCACAGTGAGTTCCCAGATGTCCTTCTCAGCTCTTTTCCCTGTGTCCCCTCTCCCATCACATCGCCAGGCACGTTCTTTCCGGCGTCACTGCTCCCAGCAATCAACTCAAGGGCCTTTGCTGCAAGTCTGGCTGCTGGAGGCTTTGGTGGAGCTGTGCCAGGGAGCCTACACGGTGTCTGCTCTCTCATTTCTCACTTCTGGGGTAATTCCTCAAGTACCAAATCTGCACATTCACTTCCCAACATGTGATTTTCTGCAGGAATAAGTTCCCAATCACTCTGAAGGGAACGGATTTGCAGCTGCGTGTAGTTGAAGGCATGAAGTTTCTCACGTTTTTGTCCTGAGAAGGTGCTTGTAAATCCTATTTTTGAAGAGTTTCGGAGGGCTGGGCAATAAAGAGTGAGAAATGCTGGATGGGCTTAAAATAGAACATGAAAGTGCTTTGCAGGGGAAAATGCTTTGGCTCCATCTGGCTGACCCGAGGAGGTGATCATAAAGCAGAAATGTTCCTGGGGCTGCTGCAGCTTCAGAGCTGTCACTCAGCAGAAACAAAGGGGTGGACAGTGGTTAACGGGGCTCAGAGGCAGGAATGGTAAAACAGAATCAGACAATCAGGTTGGAAAAGCCCTCCAAGACCCGAGTCCAACCATTTCCCCAGAACTGCCAAAGCCACCGCTGCCCCCGAGCACCTCATCCACATGGCTTCAGGCGTGGGGACTCACCTCTGCCCTGGGCAGCAAATCTTCTCTCAGATTCACCCACCTCGGAGCAGTGAGTGCCACAGCAGGGACAGTTCTGTGCGGCTGCCTGGCTTTTCCTTCCAGGGAATGTTGGTGCTTAATGAGCTCTCAATTGCAGCAAGTGTGGAGCTGGAGTCCTCGGGAGTTCGAGGAGTTGAAGTGTGCTTTGTCCTGCCCTTGGATAGAGGACTTTATCATCTGTCCCTGTAAAAATCCTTGTGACACTTTCAGGAGTCTGCACTGCTCGAGAAGCAAAGAGAAAGAAGGAAGGGGAGTATTTTGTCTTGTAAATTAATGTCAGCTGCTTGTAGCAATTAAGGCCTTGATCAGATAATGGTCAATGAAACTACTCTCGAAAAAGTGAAATGGCACATTCTGGAATTCAGTGTTGTAAGTGACAATTCCCAGTGGGTGGGAGGCTGAGGCATGGACCAAAGCATGGGCTGTGTAGCCAAGGAGAAGCAAATTCTCTTTCAAGAAAACCTTCAGAGCCTTAGTACTTGTGTATTGTCATTTAGATGATTTTGATACAGAAACATTTAAAATACATGAAAAATTAAAGGTGGCTTTTAAATACCTACTTGATGCAGCCCTGTGTGCTTTTGCTTTGCACAGTTATTGTGTGGTAATTTTTACAGCAGCTCAGTCAGTGCTTCCCAGAGCTGGAGTGCTGTGTGTTTTCCTTGGGGAGGAGATTAAATGAACACTGCCTTTCTTACTCCTATTGATTGTGGAGATGATATTAAATTAAAATAAGCCACAAAACAACTTTGGATTTCTTCTACGAGGATCTAATAAATTTTGTTCAATATTTTTCATCTCATTTTCATTCCTTCTGCACCACTGCAGAGCCTCAAGCCCAGCAGAGACAGAGTCCTGTCATGTGCAGATCCACAGAAAGTAAAGGATATTTTCTTTCTGTTCCTGACATTTTCATGTCAGGTGGGTTTGAGCCTCTTGCTGTTATTTTTCATTCAAGGTGACGAGGCAGGACAGATGTGGCAGGAGGGGAGCAGTGTCAGCAGGAGGAACAGGAATTTACAGGGGGTCTCTCAGGTTTTCCAGGGGGAAAATCAGAGCAGGATGCCAGATGCTTTGGTGTTGTCACCTCTCCTGAGATCATTCCTGCTTGTTGGACCCAGACTTGGTTTTGTACCCAAGGGAATGTGAGACATGGGGGCCAACATGGGAGCCCACAGCTTTTGCTTCCATGTGGGAGCTGATTTGGGATTATTTGGGGGATGAAGAAGAGCTAACAAACAAATCCTAAAGGCTCAAAACCGATAAGATATAAAAATTATAGGATTATGGACCAGTTTTGAGTCAGAAGGGACCTTTTAAAGCCCACCAGTCCCACCCCAGCCATGGGCAGGGACACCTTCCACCATCCCAGGTTGCTCCAAGCCCCATCCAACCTGGCCTTGGACACTGCCAGGGATCCAGGGGCAGCCACAGCTGCTCTGGGCACCCTGTGCCAGTGTTTTATCACCCTCATTGTAAGAAATGTCTTCCTCATATCTAATCTGAATCAACCTTCCTTCAGCTTGAAACCTTTCCCTTTGTCCAATCACAACAAGCCCTGCTAAATAAAAAATATCTCATGTATTTTTAAACCTGCTGGATTTTGAGTGCTGGGAATTTCCAGGCATGTTTCTTCTGGCACAAATTGCCCCAGATTCTGCTACTTTCTTATTTTTCACTATGTCCAAAAAAATGAGCAAACCACATTAATTTTCCTGTACCTTTCCCATCTCTGCTTTACCTTAAAATAGAAAGGACAAGTTTTCTTGCTGGAGGTCAGCACTTATCAAAGTTTGTGAGATCAGAGTGGAAGATAGTGCAGACCAGGGCTTCTTTTTGCATCCAAAGCTATTAAAGCTTCCTTGATAGAAATCGTATTTATCTGAGCCGAAATGAATCCAAACCCAGCCATCACTTACCTTCAGAACAACAAAAGATACCACGGTGAGGAAGAGTCCTGACAAGCAGAAACTAAGCCCACACCCTGTGCCAAGGACCAACTGAGTCCCCAGCCCTGGAGGGGTTTAAAATAGGTGTGGATGTGGCGCTTGGGGACGTGGGTTAGTGGTGGCCTTGGCAGTGCTGGGGGGGGCAGTTGGACCTGATGGTCCTGAAGGGCTTTTCCAAGTGAAACAATTCTGGGAATCTGTAAATGCACAGTTGCTTCCCTGTGCCTGAAATAAATCCTCCAGTATTCGGCTGAATGGAAATGCTTACCCAAAGCCACGCTTTTCCTGTGGTTTGACTTATTTCAGGCTCTTTTTTTAATGTATAACCCCAGTGTTGCAAATTTTGGTTCCGAATAAAGGACTTTTTTTCCCTGAATTTGACAGTGAGTGAGTGCTTGTGGCACCTCAGAGGGCACAGGTGAAACATTTTTGACCCCACAGGATTGTGTTTGTCATGGCTGGTGACTAAGGACTGTTAATTAAGGATTATTACTAAAGACTGCAGCGGTTTGTGGGATTCAGGGCTTATTTGGGGGCATTTTCCAGCAGCAAAGGTCAGAAGAACCTCTTGGAGCCCCGAGAGACTGTCATCTAGATTCCTTGCAAATGAGCAAGGGACTTCCCAATGCCATGGCACACACAGCCATCATCTTCTGTGCCCATGGCAGGGCTGGAATTAGGATGACCCTTGAGGTCCTTTCCAACCCCAGCCAGTCTAGGATTCCACTAAACCATGTGCCAAGAGGCTAAAACCCCATGGAGAAACACAGGTGGGAGAATTTTAGGGAAAATACACTTCAAGAAGTGAGCTGGAGTTGGTTTAGCACCCCTGGCCAGATTGTCAGGAAGAAACAGGAGGAGTGTGGAGCAATGAATGTCCTGGAAGAGACACGGTTATCTTCTAATGAACCGGAGAGAAGGGATATTTCTGATTTAACATCCTCATCATTAATGCTCTGCTTGCAATCACTGGATCTGCAAATAACTTTCTAAGGAGCTTCTTGATTGCTGAAAGGCTTTAGATATTCCTGGGTACGATGACAACAGAGTTCTGTGTAACCTAAAAAAAAAAAATCTGTTAAACTGCTGCTTATCCAACATTAACTACAGCAATTTTTAATTAACCTGATTTAGAAGCCAAATATATCACTGATGAAAATGAGAGGGTAGAACATCCAGTCATTTATTCCAGTACAGTGGTCATAATTGTTGAATTAGATTTATTCAAATGAACCTCAACATTTTGCCTCAGAAGTCAGTGGTGCCAGGGTCTGAAAGCAGTGGGATCTGGGGCACGGGAGGGGGGACTGTGCTGTGGCTCTTTTGGTGCTCAGAAGAGAGAAGTAGGGATCCATGCTCGCTTTTATTTAATAAAATAAAATATTAAAAAAAGATGGCTGTAAATCCACTGCTAATTACCTCCTTCCAGGCTTTGCTGGCAGCCAACAGCCAGGATCAGTGGGGCTTGGCATGGAAACACTTTGCAAGGGTCATTCCATTGGCTCTGCTCTGGGATCGTGGCCAAGGGGACACACAGATAAACCGGGTGGTGACGCACAGCAAAGCCAAACTGTCCACCAGCAAAGCAGGATTAATGTGTCCCGTTCACTCTGCCAGGGGGATTTACTCAGGAGCACCTAAGAAGGATAGAGTTATTGGGGTGTTACTCTTTTCAGTAGGGAAAACTTCCAGAAAGTTGAAGGAAATGAAAAGCAAAATGGTGACCAGTGACAGGACCCCAGGGAACAGCTGGAGCTGTGCCAGGGGATGTTTAGGTTGGATTTAGGAGAAGGTTCTTCCCCCAGAGGGTGCTGGCACTGCCGAGGCTCCCCAGGGAATGGGCACAGCCCCACAGAGCTCCAGGAGCGTTGGGACAGCGCTGCCAGGGGTGCACAGGGTGGGATTGGTGTGGGGGCTGTGCAGGGACAGGGCTGGGCTGGATGGTCCTGTGAGTCCCTTCCAGGTCAGGACATTGTGTGATTCTGTGGAAAAGGAGCAGACCGAGGTGCAGAGGTTGTGTCTGTGGTCTCCACGGAGGACAGGAGTTCCCAATGAAGTAGGAGTTGGATGCTGGACACCTGCACTGTGTGGGTGCACACAGGCTCTGGGGTGTGCCGCGATTTCCAGCCCCCCACTTGCATCACACAATTCCCCTGAACTCCCTCTGACCTCTCTGAGTGAGGCTGATGGAAACTGAAGATGCTCTGCAGCCTTCCCCAAAGTGCCCATTAAAGCCTGCCTGGCTCCAGAGGGTCCGAGCGTGTTCCTTCCAGGTGGCCTGGCAGGTAACCGGGTCCCTCCTGGGAGTGGCACTTGTGCAGCCATGGGTGAATACAAGGCTGGCATGTTTTCCTGCAGGATCTCTGCCTTCCCTTCAGCAAGAAACTCTGCTTAATGGAAGTGCTGAGCTCCCCAAAGTGCTGTCCCACAGCCCAGGAAAACCTTTCCAATATCGCTGTGCCGATGGGGTTTTCTACCTGAATTCCACGTTCAGAGTGTGGATTTGCCCAGCAGTTTGCTCCAAAGCACAGTGAGCACGCCTGCATTCTGCATTCTGATCCTTGTTTCCTGCAGGAATAAAGATGAAATATTGATGATGTCACATGGAAGTCTGTGGAGGACATCCATGGTCCCTCCTATTCCCAGAGAATCCACCTGTGTTTTCCCCTGGTGGCCTCTATGCTCACAACAGACTGACTACTTTTCAGGGGTGCTCTCCTTGCTTGGTTGGTAAAATCCTAATTCCTGCTTTTCTCTCCTTTCAGGTTATCCAACAGGCTATCCCACCGCTGCCCCAGCCTACAATCCCAACATGTATCCAACCAGCAGCCCTGGCTACGCCCCAGGTAAAAATCCTGAAAAAGACCTGAAAATGTTCCTTGCTCATCTGTTTCCAAGCACTCACTGGGGATGAAAAATAATATCTCACCCTTCGATTCAACTTTGGGTTGCTTGAGATGTTTATTCTGAGTGGTTTTGCCTCAGAAGAGCTGCAGGATTTTAACACTTCCAAATGAAGCTGTCTTTTGAGCTCAACGTGCAGCAGGAAGAGCTGCTTGCATAAGGAACACAAAGCTGGACTTCGTGCCAGTCTTGCTAAACCCTCTCTCCCCTTAATTGCTGAGTTTTCAGTCTCCCAGTTGTCATAAAATCAGTGGATCCCCAGGCTCAGGCGCTTTCCAAGGCTGATAAACAGGAATGAGGGGTTTGTTGCCAAAATCTTTTGGTTTTGTCTTCTCCACATCACAGTTTACACATATTCCATGAAACTGTTTATTGTGCATGATTCTGGAAGGGATCTGTTGTATTTTGTTTGGGTTTATGTGCTTTTAATAAGGTCTTTAGCTGCGTTTTTTCCCATTAAAGCCTTAAAATGGAACATGAAGCAGTTTTTGTTCCCCTGGATTTGTGCTGGCCACCCTCAAATTCCCCTGAAGGATAAAACACTGGAGGAATTAAATGAAAACAACTCCATAGAATAGGAAAAAGCCCATAAATTTATTAGTAGCTTGTCCTGCCAGAGGCTGGCAATGTCCTCCCTGCTCAGCCAGGAATGTAAATAACTGCAGCATGCTGGCATTTTGGCCGGGATATTATAAAATGTCACTTGTCCCCAGTTGTGCAGGCAGCGGCTCCTCCACGGAGTGGGCAGGTGGCCAAGGGAACACCCAAGTGAGAGGAAACCCCAAATCACTGCAGGTTAGGGACTGGGGGGGGTGTATTGCTTCTTGTACATCTTAAACACCATTCTTGAAGCAACCCTCAGAAAGAAATGTCCAGGGCCGGGTTGGACGGGGCTCGGAACAACCCGGGGTAGTGGAAGGTGTCCCTGCCCACAGCAGGGAGTGGAATGAGATGGGCTTTAAGGTCCCCTCCAACCTGAACAGTCAAGAAATGCAGGAGAGAGCAAGGAAACACAGGGATAACCCCAAAAATGGGGTTTTCCCAGGCAGGCAGGAGCAAACCCTTGGACATCCCTTCTGGAGCCACATGGTTCCAGCCTGTCCCCTCCACCCAGCAGAAAGGACACTCAGTGGGAGCTAAGGTGTCCATCTGTCCTGGTTTCTCCTCACTGCAAACAGCCTTCTGAAGGCTCCTCACAATTCTTCCATACAGAGTAATCCCCCCCAAACCTTGTTAGTCAGCAGCTTTTCCGAGATGTTGGTTGTTCCCTACCTCTGTCCCCATGGCTGTGGCTGTCCCCTCATGAAAAAACACTTTGATTTCTGCTCTGTTTTATCACTACAATCCTTTGCAGAAAGCAGCTCTGCAGATTCATTAAGGCTCAAGTTGCTGATTATTATTATTTTTTTAAAGCAGTGCCAATTATTGTCTGTTGTTTTAGATTTGCATGGTGTGGTCCATCTTCTTTGTGCCAGTCAGCCTTTTGTTCATTCCCAGTGCTCCCTTCTCAAGTGCAATCCTAATCTTTCCTGACTTGCTTTCCCTAAAAAAAAAAATCTGCTCATTTTTGTCCCCCCTCGCCAGATCTTTTTGTTGCACAGCTTAATGCTCAAGCCAGAGAGCTGCCACGGCAATTTGACATTCAAATTTCATTCCTCTGTTTCTCATCCTTAAAAATGCTTTTAATCATTTCCATCTTGGAAATCTCCTGATGTCCAGAGAGCTGACAGGTTGTTTTGCATGGAGAACAAAAACTTCCAGTGGGTAACACAGCTAAGCACTAAACTAGCGAGGAAACTGTGAAGATTAAAATTCAGAAATTAAAATTGGAATGAACATGCTGAAACTTTTATACAGTTTCCCATAAATCTTGAGGCCAAGTTGGAGAGACCTGGTTTAGGTAAAGGTGTCCCTACCCAAGGCACAGGGTTGGAACTGGATTTTCCTTAAGGTCCCTTCCAACCCAAACCATTCTGTGGTTCTGTTACAAACAATTTTTACAGCTCTTGAAATCAATACAATTTAATATCACAGCAGGATATTAAACCATTTTAAGCACTCTGGGAGGCAGGAGCAGTCTCTGCTGCTCAGGACCTCCCAGCACCACACTCAGTGGTCCCTTCTCAATGGAAAGCAGACTTCCAGGAGGAAAAAAAATAAGAGATTTTGAGAGCCAACTGATGGAAAAGAAGTGCCATAAAATCTCCCAGCAGTGGGGACCTGTGACAGAGTGACAGCATCCTCAACTGTGTTAAATGGAATTGGGATGAACTAATTCTGTGGTTCAGTGGCTGAGTTAAAACCTTCATCAGTACAGAGAGTGTTTCCTCAAATTGAAGGAGCTGCTGTCACACAGGAGGCTGGAAAAAACCTGGAGAGGAATGTGCTCCTGGCGTCCTTCAAACACACTGGGAATCAGCTTGGGGGTTAAAATCTTGGACTTCTGAAACAGCATTTTTAAGGGATTTTAGACATTGAGTCTAAAGAAGAAAGAGATGCTGCTTGTTCCCAGCAGAATTACTGCTCCTGAACATCCCATCCATGGACAAGGTCCTGTTCCAAAGCTCCCAGGCTGGGAAGGAGGTGCTACCTGCTGGCAGAAATCCCTCCAGCTCACTAAAAAGCAGTCACAAACCAAGGGTTCATCTGATTCTCCGTATGGAGATTGACCAGGGAGAGGTGCCCCTCAATACTGCTTGGAACAGAGGTTGGAAAGGGTGGGAAGAGCTTGTGGGTTCTGAATTCTTGGGATGTAACTGCAAGCAAGGTCTCTTGAACAGAACCATGCTGTCCCAGCTTTATCACCCTCTCTGCTCCACCCTCAAGATGCTCCTGCTCACTCTCAGATGTCTCTTGCCTCAAACCTCATGAATTTTGCTGGATTCCATGCAAAGTCTTGGCGGGAGATCAACCCCTGAGCAAAGATAATTCCAGTTTTCAAATCCCACCCGCTTTTGTCCCTGATGTTCTCCAGACACTCCCTGGTGCTTCACTGGAAGCCAGCGATGCTCATGCTCTTCTCCAGACCTCATGGTTCCCTGGGATCCACAGGGGAAATTAGATGATGTAGTGACCTAAGCTTTGTAACAGCATCAGAAGGAAACAATGAGAGGAACTAGCAGAAGTCTGGAGGCCCCTTGGTCCAGTCCTCCAGTGGGAAAGGGAAATGATAACTGGAGCCCCTCCCTCTCCCAGTGCCAGGTTTCTAGTGGGTATTTGTTGGTGTTTGAGCCCAAAAGGTGTTAAATTATTCCCCAGATTATTCCAAAGGAACCCTACAAGCAAGGGCAGGAGTGGGACTGGATGATCCTTGTTGATCCCTCCCAACTCAGGATGTTCTGTGATTCCATCCATTCCTTTCCATTCCATTTCAAGTTCCTGCCTTGTGTGATTTTCCTGCTGCATTTTTCCACAGTTTTTAGAGGGAGAGACACAAGGCAAAACACCAGCATTGCAAACTCATGCTTGCAATAAGCCCGTTTTTTTTAGGACACTGTTCTTAAAAAATCCCTTTTAAGCATGCAGAAATAAGCATCTAAAATCACTCTGCTGCAGACACAATTAAAAAAAAATAAAATTATGTATGTCTTCATTAAGCCTGTGCATGTTCCCTCACAGGCATTCTGCCTTCCTCGTGGTTGTTTTGTTTTAACTTCCTTCATTAAAGCCTCCCTTTTTATTTTCCTGAAAGTAGGACACACACTTTGCTCGTGGAGGCTGGCTGGGGCTGGAGCTGTGTTTATTAATAATGCAGGGCAGAAGTAATGGCTTTGCAGTAGTGCCCTTACTGAGCAGAACCAAAATCAGCCTCAGAAATTGGGGATCTCTGTGGGAATGTTGTGGGACAGGGCAGAGGCTCTGATCCCCCATTCCTGCTTTGGATCCTGCCCCGAGGAAAGGCTGCTTTGCGGAAGGAAGCTGGAGCACCAGCAGTGCTCTGAGCCATCCTCTAGGGGTGCCCAGTGACTCTCTGGGGACACCAATGGGTGCCCTAAGGGGTGTCTTGGGGTCTGGAGAGGTGAATATCCTGCAGTGCCTCACAGCCCTTTCCAAGGATAAATGCTCCCATCATTTTGAGGCACTCAGGCACAGGACTGCCTGGGGAATTAAGCTTATTGCAAACTTCATTCAGGGCTGGGGGCTGTATCCATCACAAATAGGGTTGTCAGAGGGAAGCAAGGTATCCTGCAGTGGTTTGAAAGGGTTCATAGTTTTGTCTTTTTCACTTAAAATATGTCCTGAACATTCCCACCTCGTCTAAAGGTCCTGTCAGGAAAACAGAGCAGTCCCAGTGCTGCAGAGACCCTCAGCTCACCTTGTTTGCTCAGTTCCCACTGATTTGCTAGGAATTAAACTGATAATGAATAAAACCTCTTTATTTTATTTATTTTTAGTTGAGAGGATAAACCAAATCCAGAAGACCCTGGTTGGAGGTAGCCCATAAATATTAGATAGTCATGGCTGGATTGTGATTCCGGTGAATTATTCCAAAGGACCAGGAGGTATTAATGTTCCTGGAAGCCTCCTTGATCCACCTTTTGTGTAGTTTTAAGTGATGGATTCTCCAAGGATCCGTGATTTAATGAAGAACATGCAGAGCTATGGCAATCTCCCAGCCATCTCCAACCCAAATTGCCTTGATTTTGTGGCAGGTTTCATGTGGAGAGGGAAAACCACAGAGGAAGCATTCATGTAACATTGGAATGAGTTGTCTCATCAGGCAAAAATGAATCTGAATCTGAATAAAAGCATAAGTGGAGGAGTGTTTCTGTCGCAGCGCCGGGAGTTGCTCTCCGGTGTGATGTTCCCGAGTGCAGCCTACCATGGAAAATAAAGCAAGGCAGCCTGGAAATCCTTAATAACTCCCAAACCTTTGGGGGAGGGCAGAGGCTTGGAGCAGAAAATGATCAGTGTCTGAGTGGAGGAGAAATGGGGCTTGAATCTCTGACTTCCCGCAAACCTCCTGGTTTTCTGTTGAAGGAGGAGGAGGGAGGAGCAGATTTCCACATCTCCAGCAGTGGAGCAGCATCCAGGTGGATCTCACACCCATGAGTATCTCCCACAGCTGATGATGGGCAGTAAAACAGCACTGCTGGGTGTCCTCCGTGCTCCCCATTCCTCTCTGAGTCCAGGAGAGTCTCAGGAGGGTTTGGTGGAGCAGCAGCAGTGCTTCCCTGCACTCTCTGGGAGGTGGATTTCCATCCACTAGGATGTGTTGTGCTGCTGTGGGCTGTGACCGCAGTGCCAGTTCCTCCTCCGCCTCCTCAATCCCTCATTCCCAACTTCCAGCCCTGTGACACTCCAGGTGTACAGCTGTCCCTTCAGAGAGGGTTAATTCAGGGTCTGAGCAGATGTGGAGGGTGTGGAACATCTCTGCTCAGCCTTAGAACTCCAGGAAGATTTCCAAGCCCTGACCAAGGTGTGAAGTCCCTTCTGTGGGGCTCAGCACCTCAGGGGTAGGAACTTGGGGGGAAGAGATTAGCAAGGTGATTGCACTGTGACATAATTGTGGGAAGTTGTCTCTCACTGCTCTGTGTGACACCTCTTCTCTGTCTCCACTCAAGCCACACTTCTGATGAAGCAGGCCTGGCCCCAGACCTCCTCGTCCTGTGCCACCGAGGGCACCTTCCACCTCCCGGTGGACACCGGCACCGAGAACAGAACCTACCAGGCTTCTTCTGCAGCGTTCAGTAAATAAACCTTTCCTTCTGGGGTTTTACTGCCTTGGGCTGTGCCTGTTTGCCTCCCCTGCTGGGCAGTGATTTGTGGACGGGGTTATTTGGGATCACGGAATCGAGGACTGGTTTGGGACGGGAGGGACTTAAAGACCATCTTGTTCCAACCCCCATGGGCACCATGCACTAGACCAGGTTGCTCCAAGCCCCATCCAACCTGGCTTTAATGGATTAAAACCATGAAGGATCATGAAAAGGAGAGCACTGGCCCTCCTGCTGCTCCTGCAGAGGAGGAATTCCAGTGGAGAAGGTGAAACCTCTCTCTTAGCTGAGTGTTTGATCCCTGGGAGCAACCTGGGGTTGTTCACAGGTGTTTATCTCCAAAGGGACATTATTCCCTATTCCCTTAAAAGTGAGAGATTTTTCTTTAAAAGCCTGATTTTCAAGGAGCACTGTTGAAACTCCCACCTTGTAATCCAGGCTGGCTGAGCAGGAGCAGGGGGAGGAGATGCCGTTTAGGGATCGCAGTCAAACAGGCTTTTCCAGTGCAGCCTTGTCATCTCATCCCTGAAGAGGATAAGTAGAGCCTCCAGGAGGGCTGATAAGCTCCCTGATAAACCTGGGATGCTTTCCCTGGTGTGTGAGGTGTCCTCTGGCCCCTGTCTGACTGTTCCCTGCTCAATCTGGGCTGTGGGGTCGGTGTTCCTCACCTTCCAGCTACTCCAGACTCTTTTTTCCTACTAAATTAAATCAATTACACAGCAAGGTGAGAGGAAGAAATATATTTTTTTTAATGAAAAGAGCTTTAAAAATAAATATTTTAAAAGCCTTTGGGAGACTTTCTTTTGGAAAAGGGATGTCTCTACTGTTCCTTAGGGTAGGGGCTGTACACAGGGCACGGTCCAGCCCTCGGAGCATTTCTGCAGCCTCCTCTGGGCTCTCTCCAGCAGCTCCACGTCCTTCTGCTGTTGGCCCCAGGGCTGGGGCAGCCCTGCAGATGGGGTCTCACCTGAGGGGGGCAGAGGGGCAGAATCTGGATGTGGACATCCAGTCAGCTCCTTGCCCAGCTGAGAAATCCTGCTTGTGGTGAACCCTGGAAACAAGGGGCGATGGCAACACAAAATTCCCCACTGAGCTCTTTTCCCCCTCAAGCAGCCTTTTATAGAAAAACATTTCTGTGCAATCCAGGGCACTTGTGAGCTGCAGGATCAATAAGGCTGAGATTTCTCGAGTGACATGAGGGATTTAATCAGCAATTTTAATAGAAGCTGGAGCTTAAAGGCTCACTGCTGCTGAACCACAAAGAGCGGCAGCAACGGGCCACACCAGCCTAATCCTAATAAGGTGTTAGTCATAATTAGGTTTTAAAATTATCTGCCAGACAGAGAGGAGCCTCCATCATCCTGTGTCACTAAACCTTGATTTCACATTGTTTTACCTGCAGGTTGTTCTGTTTCTTCCCCAGTTTATAAACACAGCAGATGACATCTGCCTGGGTTATTATGTTTAATACCTTTGTAATATAGGAGACAAATTGTCCATAATTCATCAGTCAGGAAACCACTGCAAGTCTTGGTATTCAAAGTGGTGAAACCACACAGGCTTGTGCAGGTCCACACCTCTAGACACCCCTCAGAAATGAAGTGTGATGCTGAGAGCTGGCAGCCTCTGAGGTCTTTGTTTGAAAAAACGAGTTCAGAAGAGAGAAAAAATCCATTAGATGGAAAAACAGGAGGTTGGTTAGTCTGTGGGAGATGTTGGTTTCCTGGAGGAGTCCTGATGGAAGAGGCTCCACTTCTGCACTGATCAATATTTCAAACCTTTTCCACTTCTCCTTCAAAGATGGTTGCTCTCGTGCTCATGTGAGTGAGGAAAAGAGTCACAGCTATTCCCCTTGTTAATTAAGACCTATTTTTCCAATCTGCAGTGATCAGGAGGGGGTGAGATGCTGTTTGGGAGCTTCTAAAAGCTCTGTATGTTCTTTGCGCTGTTTCAGTGCTTGGAGGATGGTGTGGGATGTTACACTGGAAATCTTGGCCTTCTCCAGTTGCTGAGCACTGGTGGAGTAAATAAGTTCGGCATACTGGAGTGTTTTGGCTGGGCTGAGCCTTGACTTCTCCTCTGCACCCCACACGGTGCTGGGGGCCCATTTGCTCATGGGGTGGTTTCTCCCAGCCCTCCTGGCAGCCCTGAGCAGCCGTTCCAGGCCCTGAGTGGGACCCCTCTTGTCTCTGGCAGGGTACACTGCGGGGACTCCCTACAAGGTGCCACCGACCCAGAGTAACAACGCCCCTCCTCCCTACTCGCCGTCTCCGAACCCGTACCAAACCGCCATGTACCCCATCAGAAGTGCCTACCCACAGCAGAACCTGTACACACAGGTAGGTGCCACCTCCTGTCCCCTCAGCCACGCCCCAAGCCACCTGAGCTTCCTGCAGGCCTCTCAGGGCCAGGCATCCATCTTGGTGGGATGGAGGTGCCGCTGTCACCTTGACATCCCTTCCCCCTGGAAATCCTGAGCTTCTCAGAGCAATGTGGCCCTACAGCTTCCCTGGTGTTTCTTCTCCTCTTTTATGTTGAACAACCAGCTTTCCCAGCAGCTACAGTAATCTCATGGAGGGATTTCCCTGTGCCTTGCTGAGACTGGAGCATCTTGCTGATCCACTGTCACCAGGAACTGCATAAGCCAGTGGGGTCCAACCCACCCCTGCACGCTGGTTCTTCTTCGATCCCAGCCACAGAATCTGCCATTTGTCCTGCCAACCTTTGTAATTCCTGAAAGAAAGAAGTGATGGAATAGTTGCCCTGCACCTCCTTGTCCCATTAATCCAGACTTTCAGAGGTTCTCTAATGGCTTTCACTAATGCACAGTAAAATCTCCCTTTTGCTGATTCAGGTCCTTGTTTTCTTTCCTCCTATGCCTGGTGTGCAGGTCCTGACTGTGTTGCTGCCTGTCCTGGGGAAAGCAGTTCTCTCCCTTGTGCATCTCCTCATTTCAGGCCCATCATTACTTTGCATGTGAAGCTTTTTCTGTTGGCTCCTTTTATTCTCATGCATCCTTTTTCCCTTGTTTCAAAACCCTGTGAGTCTTGGCAGCCTGGATTTTGGAGCCCTGTTGGAAACCCAAGAAGATGACATAATTCCTGGACCCCAGCACCTTGGAATCATCCAAGAACCATGGCTTGTCCTTTTCTTCCATCTCTTGTTCCTTTCCTACTCCAGCAGCCCCTTGTGTCCGGGCTGTGTTTCGTCCCATCAAAGGGAGGCAGCACGGTTTACCCCGGATGGATTGACTCTTTGACTGTTGGTTCCCTCCTCATCCATTCCACATATCCACAGGTTCAGGTCTCCGGGCACAGGAGCTCGGCCACGGGAAGCACCAGCCGCCGGCCCTTCGGCAGGGCTCGAGCTACGGAATCGAGGAATCGTTAGGTTGGAAAAGAACCCGGAGTGATGGTGGGATTTTTCTTCTTTTCCCCCTCTCCAACAGGGAGCTTATTACACCCAGCCCGTGTACGCGGCCCAGCCTCACGTCATCCACCACACCACGGTGGTGCAGCCCAACAGCATCCCCTCGGCCATCTACCCGGCCCCGGTGGCCGCGCCCCGCACCAACGGCGTGGCCATGGGCATGGTCGCTGGCACCACCATGGCCATGTCAGCAGGTAAGGAGGGGACCCTTCCCGTGCTCTCAGGCCTGGACAAAACTGCCCCGTGCATCCCAAGGGCTGCCTCAGCCTTGCAGGGTCTGTACACTTCACCTGCTGGTTTTGCTTGCTGGTTGCTGCTCCTTCGCAGGCAAAAATGCAGTAATCTGCCCCAAATCCTGATCCGAGTCAGCAGAGGAGACCTTTGGTTTGGCTCACTGCTGCATCCTTAGATATATTATTCTGTATCCCTAAATATATTGTTCTTTCCTCTGTGTGTTCCGTACGTGAAGGAATAACCAGGTTGGCCCATCCTCAAGTAGCTGTATGGCTCTCTTGAAAGTAGATCAAGTAGCTGTAAAGCTCTTTTTTTTAAGACACTTATGGTCATGTTTTTGTTTGACAAAATGAATGTTAACCTTGTTTTATCTATCCCAGTTCCTCTACATTTTATGTGCAGATTCTAACTGCAATTAATTGATAGTACATTAAGTAAGATAGGGGCTGGTTTTATTTTTTTCCAAAGCCTGTATTTTTCTCCTTAACAATTCTTAGGATTGTATATTGAATTATGAATGAAATGCATCATTCATCCTTTTGCATCTGCATTAGCTGTGAAATAGGAGTCTGTAATGGGACACAATCCCTGTTCCAAACAGAGATATTGCAGCCTGGTTGTGACAAGAACCACTCTGAGATATTTACTGTTGCTTATATTGAGAAGCAGATAAATGTAATTAATGCACGTAGGATGTGCTGGAATTTCATTAATAACATTTGTGGAGAGATACCCAGAAAATGAGAATTTGGTTTGAGCACCCAGTTGCTCCCAGAACAGAGAAGTCCAGGACTGTGTTCTCCCTTCCCATGAAGGCACTGTGCAAATTCTGACCTAAAATCCCTCTGTTGACCAGCTGCAGACTTGAAAAAAAGCTCATCCTAATTTCCCTGGAGATCTGTTGGCTTTTTCCTCATCTCCCATTGCATCCTCATCCCTCCCAGTTTGTTTCAGATCTGTGCAAAGATTTACTGCGCCAGTTTAGCCCAGTGCTTTCAGCAGGTAGATGTCAGCAGGTTGTGGCCAGCTCTGCTGCTGCTTCTGTTTAGGGACAAGGAACACTGGAAAAAAACAAGGAAAACCCTTAAGGTTAAGGGCCAGAGGTAGCATGCAAAATCTGCTGGAGTTTCAGGTGTTCTTATTCTATTTGTGGTGCTGGCTGATTCCAGTCATGTGGGTCCCACACCTTTGAATCAGGTCTGGCAGGCAGAAGAATTACCTGGGAAAAGGGAAGAGGAAGAAGGAGGCAGCTGGTGCTGTTCCTGCCCTGCTGTACCCACGGATGCCACTTGCTGTGCCCTGTGACGAGTGTTTGTCCGTGTCCCCGCAGGAACCTTGTTGACCACCCCCCAACACACCGCCATCGGAGCACATCCAGTGTCCGTGCCAACGTACAGGGCTCAAGGAACGCCCACCTACAGCTACGTACCTCCACACTGGTAAACCACCGGCCAATCCATGTGAGTGCTGCCTCGTGCTCTCAGGGAGCCTCCAAACCCCATCCAGCCTGGCCTGGACACTTCCTGGGCTGGGGCTTCTCTGGGCACCCTGTGCCAGGGCCTCCCCACCCTCACAGGGAGGAATTGCTTCCCAATAGCCCATCTAGCCCTGCCCTCTGGCAGTTTGAAACCATTGACTCCAGGCCTGTCGCTGCATTCCCTGACAAAGAGTCCCTCCCCATCTTTATGTCACTGGAATATTTCTTTTCCCCTGCTGGGAGATCACGCTGTTCATTAGCACCAGCGTTGCGTGCGACTGCCTGTGTGTTCCTGTCATGCTCGGGATCCCAGGAATCCCAGCTGCTGCTTCCTGGAGCCCTTGGCCCATCATGCCCAATTACCAGGACAGGCAGTTGATGGGAACACGATGCTGCCCAGGGAGATCCCATCCAGCCCCGGGGTTATCTGAAATCTCTCTGTGCCACACAAATTACGCTGGGCTAATCCTGCCCCTCCCAAATTGGTGTGCAATTAGCAGGGAGCATCCCATCTGCATATTTGTAATCCTCTGCACTGGATACCACCAGCGAGCTGCTGCTGCTTTCCCAGCTCCCTTGCCTGAGAAATTGCCCACAGGGAGGGTTGAATTCCATATGGATCAGCTCCACGTGGTAGAGGGGTGCAGAGAGGAGCAGAACATCCTTCTGACTCCCTGTTTTTAATGTATTTGCTCTCTTCCAGATCCGGAGTCAAACATTGTATGCAACTACACAAGTCTTACATCGGTGCTGCGGCCGCTGGGCTGCAGCGCCTCGTCTGTTTGCAAGAACAAAAGAAAAAAAAAAGTGCAAGGGTCACTTTATGCATTCTTTAGTGGTTTTTGTAAAAGCTGCTTTTTCTAATCTTCTGCCTCTTTTTTTCCCCCTTCCTCCCCCTCCCACATGAATTGTGTAACACACATACTGACACTGAGCAATAGTCAAGTTCTCTCTTCGGTCCTATCATTTGAAAGCTCAGAATCTTCACTTTTCCAGCATTGCCCAGCTGAGTGGTGCAAAGATCCCCCCACTTCTTGTTCGTTTGGGTTCTTTCTGTTATTTTTCTGTTGTCGTTGTTGTTGACAAGAGCCTAGATTTTTTTTGGCTAGTAAGAGTGGTTGATGTTCAGGGTACTATGTGAAAAGCACAGCGCTGGTAGGCAGGCTTATTCCGATTTGGTTTGGGTATTTTTAGTTGAAGAATATAAATTATTCAATCTTCCATAACATATTACAAGAAAATTGGTGTCTTCCAGATAGCTGTCGTGATAGATTATAAATGCATTATCTGCAGTGGAATTCTGAACTCATCCCTTCTTTTTGTAGGAGTAAGAGAATATAAGTATAATTAGCGACGTAACACACTTGTCTTAGGAAGCACGAGGACTGGTCACCAGCGGGTCTTTGGTCTGCTTTTTCCAACTGGGCAAACGGATCGTGGGTGGTGGGAAGGGAGCAGCAGGAAGACACGTGCCCTGGGAGCATCCTGAACCTTTTGGGAAAACAGGATGCTCCCCCTCAGCCACGGGCTGAGGCAGAGGGAGAAGGCGGCTCCTTCCTGGTGTGGCTGCTGTTTGCCGGCAGAGATGTGCTGGGCAGCTGCTGAGGGGAACAAGGAGATGTCCAAAGGGTGGGCTGAAGAGCTTCTCCAGGTCCAAGGGTTGATGTGGAGAGCTTCTCTCAGTTGAGGGTTTGGTCTGAAGAGCTCCTCCAGGTTCAGGGTTTGGTCTGAAGAGCTTCTCCAGAGTTTGGTGGTGTGGGAAAAGAGGGCATCTGCCTGATGGAGATGAGTCTTCAAGGCAGGGCGAGGGGAAGGTGGGTGGTTTCACCTTGCACCCATGTTGTTGGCAGGGCTGAGACCAAACCGTGCTGCCTGCGTGGCAGCTGAGGTGTCCCCCTCCCATTCTTTGGGTTACAGCTTCAAGACTTCCAGGAGAAATGTTCATCCAAGCACAAATACCAGCACCATAGAGAAAGGCTGGGGAGGGGGATGATGTCTGGCTGCTCTGCTTGGAGAAGTGGGAGAGGAGGAAGCAATAGCAATAAACACGTTGCCTTCTTCACGGGAAGGCACCTGAGAAGAGGTGACAGCAGGGAAGGTGATCCACAGTTGACATGGACCAGGATGGAGGACACCAGGCACGCAGAGGCTGTGGGCATCAGGGGCATTTTGGGGGGAGGTTGACTTTCCTGGGGACATGGGGACAGGAAGCTGGTGACATCCCCCCTCGGGGTGTCCAAGTAGAGCAATAAGTTGTCTTGAGGGCAGCAGAGACAGTTTGTATTTGCAGACAATGCTTGTGGCCAGTTTGTTTTTAAATCCTTGTCACTAAACCCAGCATAGAAACAAGGTTTTTGGGATTTTATTGTTTTTGTAAGACAAAAGCTTGGTTGGGTTTTGATTTTTGCCTCAAGTGTGCCAAAAGTGTTCCATGCTCTCAGTGGTGTCTCCCAGCTTGGCTTCTGCTGCCACTGGGAGGAGCTCCTGGAGCTCCTTCCCTTGAGCATGGGCCAGGTGGGGAGTAACCAGCCTAGGGATCCCAGGAGGACTTTCCCTCCCACTGCTTGGTCCCAGGTGGTTTGTCAGGTTGGATGTTGGCACTGGCACTTCTGTTGGGGGGTCATTTGGTTGATCCTGCTGGTTTTGAAGGAAATCTAGAGCAAAGCTCTGGTTGACCTCCTCAGCCTCAAGGGGAAGAAAACAAAGTGGGGGAGCACTGGAGACCAGTGCTGTGGGGTGGGGAAGGGGCACCCCTGGGCTGCACTTTGGGTTAGTATAGAGGGAAAGGAGAAGGGAAAAAAGAGAAAAAGAGCCAATCATCAGTGGGTTCCCCATTTGGCTTGGCAAAGCCAAAGGTTAGTTAAGAGCAACAGGACTTTGGGAAATAACACCACACATCGTCCTTCCACTGTTTGTAGCACATTGCAGTTAAACCCGGGCCAAAAAATCCCCAGTAGATCCTAAGAGTTGAAGACTTCTGAGATCCCTTCTTCCCCTCTCACGCTGACTTTGTGTTACATGCCAGGAGTTGCCTGTCAGCACTGAGTCAGATCTCCCGACGTAATGGTGCTCTGGTTTGTGGGGTCCAGCAAGCTTTGGGATCCCAGCCCGGGCTCTGCAAATGACCTTTCCCAGCAGACACTGTCCCACCACTGGCCCAGACACCCTGCACCACTTTAGGAACCACTGCTAAAATTTTGGCCCTTGTGTGGAAAGGAGGTGTTGGGCTTTCTCCTGGAAGGAAAAAAACCATTAAAGGTGGGAGAGAAAGCGCCAGGAGTTGAGCGTGGTGGATCACCCAGTGTTCCCACTGAGACCTGACACGGGGCAGTTGGGATTTTATTCCTTTGCTTGGATCAGTAGCAGATCCAGTGCTCCTCATCCCATTATTCCCAGGCAGAAACAGTCATTAACCAAGGTGTGGAGAGGTGAAATATTTGCCACCTGCTGGGCCAGAGGCTTTAGTGAGGACATGTGGTAAGCAGCCTTGAGCCATTGTGTGGAACCAGGGCCACCACATGGCTCTGGGGCCACCACACAGTGCCAGGCTTGGGAGCTCCTTCCCAAGGTGGCTTCATGGGGCTGTGGTGGTGGGGAGATGCTCCCTGCCCTTTCCTTGATCCCAAGTCCTTCCCTTGGTCAAGTCATGGCTTAAGTGAGCGTCCTGGAAGGTCACAGTGGGGGACACTGGTGGGGGCCACCAGCTTCTCAGATATTTCATTCCAGCAAAGCTTTGCTGATGTTAGTTAAGGAAAAGGGTTTTCCACAGTGAATGGTCACACCGGGCATTAGTGGGGAAGAGCAGGAGGGGTTAAACAAACCATCCTTCGAAGCCAGTGAAGTGTCTGAGATTAAAATTCCAACTGAAGAGGAGGGAAAATAACGGAACCATTTACCCATCCCTGCCCTTACCTTTACTTCAAAACACGAGCTGTGAGGCAAGATTTGGGGGAAAAATAGGATTTTAGTGGTGGTGGTGACCCCCAAACCCCAGGAGCCCCTTGAAGCCTGAGGCCATCATGCCTCCAAGTGGCTGAACCCTTCGGGCAAGGATTTGCTCCTGTATTTCATGAATAATAAATCCCTCAGTTCAGCATTGTTGCAGTTTTGGGGTATAATTCCCAGGAAATGTTATTTTGAGGGGTTTGTTTTAATGAGGGATGTTCAGAGCATCAGGTTTTCCTCCAGCCACTGGCATCCCACTGAATCTGGTCCTTCCCAGAGAGACCCCCCCTGACTCTTTGCCATCCCCTCCCGCATCCCCACAGGGAATGTGGGATGATGTGATTCCCAGCTGGAGGGCATGGAATGGGATCCTGGTTTTTTAGGGGGGTGGAAAACAACATTTGAGGCTTTATTTTTGGTAAAATCCAACCAGCCAACAATAGCAATAAGAGCTGCTGGATACCCATAAATCCAGGTATTTTTGGTTTGGGTTTGGTTTTTTTTTTTAATTACCAATATTTTCAGGCCCTCCAGCTCTTGTCCTCAAACTGTGGTGACCCTCTGCCCATCTTCCCTTCACTTTGCTCCTGAGCCAGGATCAGCCTCCCAATATTTTCTCTGCTGTGTGTTAGCAATCCCTTAGAGAAAAAGGAAAATAAAGCCTGTGACGGAGCTTGAGAGGGAGGAAAGGTGAAAAAGGCATTGCTGTGGCATGTTGCACCATGGCACTTGGAGATTCTCTGGAAATCAGGTAAAAGAGCTTGTGGGAATGTTTGCAGGGCAGGAATAGCAAAATACATGGTTTGACAGGAGCGATTCCTGTTTGGAAGCGCTCGATTGTGCTGCTTGTAGGGAATAATCTTGATGCAACATGGCCACCTGCAGCCTCCCTGCGTCCTCCTGCAAGAGATAGAGCTGGGAGATGGAGTTTTTCTGGGGGCAGAGGGGTTCAGGATCAGGGGAGGGGTTTGTAGGGAAGCATGGCGAGGTGCAGAATCACACCCAAACCCTCCCATTCCCACAGCACAGCCTCACCCCACACCAGGCTCCCACCCCTCTTTCTATGTAATAATTTTAAATTAATTTCCACCGCCAGACCAGCTCGTTTTTAAGTATTGTTATTGGACCTCTTAAATAAAAATAAATACCAAAAAAATCCCCTGAAAGAACAACAACAAAAAGAATTGAAACCCAAGAGTAGCCACGTCTTCCAAGTCTACATCTCACAGGTGTGTAGGGAACATGGCCTTGGACTGATGCCCTGGAGAGCCCCACAGCCTCAGTTTGTCCATCTGAAGTGTAAATTTGGGGTTATTTTCCCATTTGTTTTCTGTTCTGGTTTTGGTTCTGAAGATCAGGTCGTGATCTCCCTGACAGATTTCAGCCAAGAGTTTGTAACTGTACGATATTTACTGTAAGATGTAGAACATTCGATAACTATTAAAATGTTTCCCAAAAAAATTAAATAAATAAATAAAAGAGCCCGAGAGGGTTTGGTGGTTGGTTTTTTGGCACGGTGATGTCGTGGAGAGGTGAATGAGACCGGCCACAAACCCTTTTTTGGGTTGATGGTTGAGGTTGATGGTCTCCAACCCGACCTTGGGTGGGTTATCCCAGTGATGCCAACATGGCCAAGCCAGTGTGATCCCATGGTAGCAATTCCTATGGTGAGTGAAATGTGTGATCTTCATGGTGAGCATCAGCACCGTGTGCTCCTGAACCGAGACTTTGGAGAGAGGATGGATGGATGGATAGATGGATGCAGGAGATCAGCTTTGCCCAGAGCAATCCATGCCCAGCTGGGTTGTTGGGAAGTGGGGGAGTCATTCTGTGATCCAGTGATTCATTATCCTGCCATGCTGAGCACTGGCACCAGGTGATGGAAGGAAGTCAGGAGTTCATGATGGTCCTGGAGAGTTCAACAGACCCAGAGGGTGACCATGAAATGGCATCCAGTGTCCTCTGTGCTTCCAGTGGAGCTATGTTGTGGCATCGTGGTTCCCAGAGACGAGGATTCCTGTGGCCACCACCACCGGCGTCGCAGCTCCTGGAGTTACTGTCTATCAGGCCACCAGGCCGTGGCCACCATCAGGCCTCAGGGACAGAGAATCCTTCTCAGCAGCCAAGCGAGACGCTGGATTTGCTGTGCTGCTGTTGGGACACCTTGGTGGCAGGAGCAGAAGCTGAGCGGCCACCTGCAGCACTTTGGCAGCTCTGAGCAGGACTGGCTTTCACACAATGCCCGGTGTCCTCCATCCCCTCCACGGGGTCTTTGTGGGTGTCATTGACCCTGAGGAAGCCCCCAGGCCAGGTGCCTGCTGTGGAGGACAAGGGATGGACCACAGGTAAGCCTGGATTGGGCCCTTCCACCACCCAAGGTGGCAGGAGCCACTCGGTGTCACATCCATGGCTGTCACTACCCAACCCAAACCTCTCCTGGCACAGTTTGTTGAGGCTGTTTCCCCTTGTCCTGTCCCTGTTCCCTGTTCCCAGAGCCCAACCCCCTGGCTGTCCCCTCCTGGCAGGGAGTTGTGCAGAGCCACAAGGTCCCCCCTGAGCCTCCTTTTCTCCAGGCTGAGCCCCTTTCCCAGCTCCCTCAGCCCCTCCTGGGGCTCCAGCCCCTTCCCAGCTCCGTTCCCCTCCCTGGACACGCTCCAGCCCCTCTGTGTCAGGAGGGGCCCAGGGCTGGATGGTCCCAGCAGCAGCGCTGCTGGAGGAGGGGACACAGGACGTGAGCGAGGGCACGTGAGCCCATGCAGCTGCCCATGAGTCACGGAGCAGCCCCCGGCCGTGCCACCCCGTGCCAGGCCCTGCCAGCACCCTCCTCCTGCCTCGCTGTCCCCACACTGCGTCCCCACGGCGTTAATGCTCCATTCTCCAGCCTCCAGAACCCCTTTCTCCAGGAAGGAGCCCAGGGCTGCCCACCACCCTCCCTCCACATCCCTCACCTCGTGGGGGCCGTTGCTGCTGTCCCATCACAGGGGTCACATCCCGCTGCCGGCGGGGAGGGGACCACGGACGGGCTCACCCGCCTCGCTCCTCATCTCGGGGATCCGTGACACACGAAACCTGTTGGGGAGCATCACAGCAGCCTGTCCCTCCCCTGCAGGGGGGACACACACCGGGGGGCTGTCCCTGCTTACCTGCCGATGGAGAGGATGGTCACCTCGCTAGGATGAGCTCCGGGTTTGGGGGCTTTGGTGGCACTGAGTGATGGCAGCACCTCGGGCCACTTCTGGCTGCAGCGGGCACACGGGGCCGGTCCCTGCACCGTGTGCAGGTGCTGCTGGTGGTGGCAGGCGGGGGGAAACTGAGGCAGGAGGTGCATCCTGGGGAGGGGGGAAATGCCATCAGCGTGGGGGTGGTCGCACCATGGGGGATCCTCAGTGCAGCCTTAGGGGACTCTTACTTGTTGAGGGGGGCACAGCTCGGTGGCATCAGCTGTTGCCGCTGATGCTCCTTCAGCAGCTCCTCCAGCGCCGCTGCGTTTTCTGTGTGTGGGAGGACACCAAGGAGTTGGGGGTCACGGGGCTCTGGCCCAGGTCACCCCCTCCCACCCCTTCCCAGGGACCCCCTGACCTTTCTTCTCGGTGATCAGCCGCACCAGCACCCCGATGGTGTCCTCATTGGCATCCTCCAGCTGGTAGATAGAGCTGGCACCTGGAAGTAGAAGTTAGGAAGTGAGGGAAAACTCAGTGATGGGGGATAGGGCACCCCAAGGGCAAACAGGATGCCCTGGGACAAGGCCCTGCTGAGCAAGATGAGGTGGGTGTGGGATCACCAAAGCTGTCATGGCACAACCAGGGCTCACCGGTGCCGCCGGGCTGGGGCTCCTTGCTGGCGGTGCAGTGATAACCCCTCTTCTTCAGCAGGTTGCAGACCAGGATTCCCAACAATCCCATGGCACAGAAGACCGGGACGATGGTCAGCACGGCTGCCTGTGCTGCTGCTGCCTCCTCCTCTTCCTCACCCAGCAGGGTCACCCGTGTCCCGTTGGTTCCCGGTGCCCGGCCCGGCATTTCGGGGCTGCGGGCTCGCCGCCGGCCTGCAGGGAGGCACGGGATCAGCCTCAGCGGGGTCCTTGGTTGGGATTAAATCCCATTTCCCCAGGAGCCCTGCGCCAGGGCTGGACCCCAGCGAAGCAGAAGCCGCTTGTATCCTGAGCAGAGGTGTCCTCAGCTGCCACATCCCAGCAGGCCGTGGTGCCCCATCCCAAAGGGGACACCCTGTGGCGTCCCCGCGCCGAGGGCCAGCACAAGCTCCCAGGGCTGGGGTGACACCTCCGGCTCCAGCACCCACCTGGGCACCCCGGGGTGCTGCGGGGAGCAGCGGCGCAGGGCAGGCACCGGCCCCGGGGCTCCCTCTCCCCTCCAGGGCTGTGAAACCTGCGGGGTGGGAGGGGAGGGTCAGGACACGGCCCCCGAGCCCGGGCGGGGCTGGGGCTCAGCGTCCCCCGGCTGGGCTCACCCCGGCAGGCAGGCTCCGCACCGGCTGTCGCTCGCCGCCGTCCCCGCTGCCACCAGGATCCTGTTCCCGGCCCGGCACTGGGTGTGAGCGGCGCAGGACGCGTCCCCCAGCGAGAAGGTGCCGGGGGGACAAGCTCGGCACGTCCCCGCTGGATCCTGCGGTGAGGGAAAGGGGCGTGAGCGGCGGGCGGGTCCCGCACGCTCCCCCGGCTGGAGGTGCCGCAGGTGGGCACGGCTTACCCCGGTGGGCTCCTCTCCGGGCGGGCATCCCGCTGCCCCCTGCTCCGGGGCGCTGCAGCTCCCGGCCCCCTGGGCAGGTCTGCTCAGCACCTGGGGGAGGATCAGAGCGCTCAGTGCCGGCTGCCGCGGCTCCCCCGTGCTGTGGCTCCGCTCCCAGATGCCACCCTGTCACACGTGATGCCATCGCTTGCCACACAGCCAGCGGACGGCCTTCTCCAGTGGTGTGAGGGATGGGAAGTCACTGGATGCACCACGAGGGATGCAAACCCATCCCCATGTCCCATATGGCGATGGGGTGGTGTTTGAGCATCGGAGAAGCAGAGGGACGAGATGGGACAGGCAAGGCCATACTCACCCCCAGGACAGTGACAAGCCACCAGTGCATCCCGCTCCTCTTCATCGCCCGGGGAGACCTGCCCAAGGGGGAGCACTGGGGTCATCATCCAGGGAAAATCCCACTGGAGAAGTAATTTGGGGGCCCTTTTTCTTCCCTCTGGGATGCTCCAAGGCGTCTGCCTAAATATCCCTACAGCAGCAGTCCTGAACCATCCCCCAGAAAGTTTTTTTAGAGGTTTTATGGAATGCCCAGCATCACCCCTTCCCTTGGAGATCCCAGCTCCATCCCAAACTGGTGAGGGACCAACCTCAGCAGTGGAGTGACACCATTCATGCAAGGAGCAGATGATGCTAAACAAAGTTAAAGAAAGATTTTTCCTGCTCCGGAGGAAATCCTTTTGCCTCTGTCACAAGGAAATGAAGTCACTAAAAAAAATATTAAAGAATATTTAAATAAAAACTCGAACAAAACAAGAGGTGTTTCCCAGAGTCTCATCCCCCCTCTTCGGGCTCAGCAATTGGTTGTTAAAATTAAAATCTATGCTGACAGCACAGGGGAAGGAAGGAAGGAAAAAATAAATAACCCAAACCCGGATCCAGCCTCCGCATGGAAATCCTGCCGCCCGCATGGAAATTCCCCCCGGTCGTCACGGTCCTGCGAGAGCTCCGGCAGAGCTTCATTACAGCCTGGGCCTGACGAGTTTCTCCTAATTAGTGGCCAGCACCACCCCGAGGTGCAGCTAATTACACGTGAGGGGGGTCCTGGGGGTAAGCGGGGCTGAGCCGGGTGTTTATCGGACGTGGGTTGGGACACGATGGCAGAACCCAAAAGGAGCATCCTCCGTACTCCAGTCCCCTCCAGTAACTCCCAGTACAGGAACAATCCTTCAGGGTGCTGGCATGGAGCCTGACAGCCCAGCTCCTGAATCCCCCTGGGATTTGGGATGTGCCCCTTGAGCACGAAGGGATGGTGATACCCGGGCAAGCTCTCCACCCTATAATCCAATGAAACTCGAGTTTAAACCTAACGTGAGGCATTTTAATTCTCTGGGGCTGTGCAATTCAAGCACTTTAGGGACACGCCGAGATGTCTGGGGACCGGCTCTGCTGGGAAAGCAATGGCCTCAGGAGGGGACAGGAAGGTCCCCCCTTGGCTGAGGGACCACGAGCATCCCAGCTAACCAGAGCATTCCAGATCACGATAACTGGATCTAAACAACACCAGGAGCAGGAGTAAAGCTGATTTGAGGCCAAGCTTAATCCAAGGATTAAGGACATCCCTCAGATGAACAAAACGCTGCCATAGGGATGCAGGAGGTGCAGGAACCAGAGGGTGCCAGCTCCTGGCTGGCACTGGAGCTTTGCCCAGGACTCAGCACCTGCTTTTGGGAGCATCCCTAGTGGGGATGGGGTATGCAGGCACAAATCCTCAGCTGGTGATGTTGGGAAGCCCAGCTGCCCTGACACACTCCTAAAATCGACAGCATTGGCCCCTCCAAGAACCAGAGGAAACCAAAAAATAACCCCACCAGTGCCAGACCTGGCTGCTTTTGGGGACACTCCAAGCTCCACCAGCCCCGCGCCCCACCTGACTGGTGCATCAATGCCAACACACCAGAAGAGGCGACTTGGCTTTGGAAACCTCCCCTAATCCCTCGGGATCACATGAGCCCTTTACTCCCAGCCTCCCTTAGCACAATCTGTAACCTAAAACTGCCCGCTGGGATTCCAGCGAGGGCTTCCCCTCCCTGTGGGGGAACAGGGTTTCAGCCGATGGCTCCTGCAGACAAACAGAGGGAAAAAGGAGCAACTGTTCGGAAAAACTTTGGGGAACAGCTGCTGGAGACAGCCTTGGAGCGGAGGGGATTGTCCGGCAGATGAAGCGAAACTCGGCATTATCGCACCCCCGGGCCCCATCGGAGCTGTGGGAACAACCGAACCGCCACAAAATTCCAGCGTTAAAGTCAAATGATCCCGGGGGAAGCGCTGGGATGGCGCACAGCCCCCGCAGCGTTCCGGGGTGCAGCCTCGCACCGCAGCATCCGCAGCATCTCCGGCCCTTTGGCCCGGAGCCCTCGGATTTTCCAGCTCCGGGAAAAAAAAAAAAAAAAGAAAAAAAAGAAAAAAAGATTAAAGACCCGACAGGGCTCCTACCTCTTTTCCCAGGCAGCTGCTGCTGAGCATTCCTTAACCTACTTTTTCTGCTCTCCACCCTTTATTTTAGCCTACTTTGGCGCTGCAGCAGCCGCAGCCTCCCGGACCCGCCGGGCTCTCCCCAGCGCACCCCGCTCCAGGCGGAGCTCCCCCAGTGCCCTGCTGTAGGGATAAGGCCAGGACAAAAACACCACCCCCCCTTTCTAGCGCAAAGTGGGGGTCGAGCACCCCAAAAAGCACCAGACCCCCCCTCCTTGCACAACCAAAGCTGCAAAAACCCCAACCCCAGACCCCCCCACGGGGGAATAACCCTTTAAGGCGGAATAACCCGAGCCCCCCTCCGGGCAGAGGGGGTGTCCCTGTGCCGGAGGTGTCCCCTACCTGTCCCCACCGCGGAGCCCCCGGGCTCCCCCCGGGGCCGCCCCGTCGGTCGCGCCTCCTCCTTATGAATGAACCCGCGGGAGCGCGGCTGCACAAGCCCCGCCCCGTTCCGTGATGTCACACGCTGAGGCCACGCCCCGGAGCTGTCTGGCCACGCCCCCCGCGGGCCCCACGGCAGCGCCACCTCCCGGCCGTGGCGGGGAATTGCGGGCGGGAACTGGGCGGGATTTGGGATGGGCTTTATCCCACCCGCGGGGCGGGTTAGGGGAAAACGGGAACAACCCGATCAGGGTGGTTTTACCTGCCCAGCAGGAATTAAAAAAAAAAACGTGTTTTTTTTTCTCCCCCCTGTGGGCTGGCAGGAGCATCCATGGGTGTTGCGCCCCGCTCTCCTACGTGTCCTACAGCATACCATGCCTTGTCCGCTTCCCTAGGGCACAGTTTCCCACAGCGGGGACACCCGGTCGCCGTCAGGCCTGGTGTTTCCTCTATTCCCCTCAGTTTTCCCCAGGACGACCTGGTGTCCCCTATTCCAGCTGTTTGTCCACCCAGGGAGTGTCACATCCCGATGCTCTGTGGCACAAGGGCTGGAAATCCTGATATCCCCCTCAGGGCTTTCCAGGACAGAATAACTGCACCCCAGTGGTGGAAACGGTTTCTTGCTCCCACCGGAGTCTTCACCACCAGTGGCACCGGTGGGTGACATTCCCAGTGACACCAGTGGGTGGTGGGAGCCGTGCCCGACCTCACCCTGTCCCCGCCACCCCATCCCGAGGTGAAGGATGAGACCACGCTGGGATTATTCTGGCACGGGTGACCTTTAATAACAAAGAGCCCCCAAGAGACCGAAATTCCCTCCCCCCTCCTTTCCCAAAATATCCTCATCATCCCAAATATAGCACACACCCCCTCCTCCCGCTGACGGACAGACGGATGGCTCCATGTGGGATGGCAGCACTCCTGTCACTCACCCAGCTGTGTGGGACTGGGGACACCCTGATTCATCCCTGCCACCACGGTTGTCACGTCTCCCATGGGGACAACAGGGTGGCCCAATCTGGGAGCACTGATCTCGCCTGGATCCTGGGGTCAAAGCAGGAAAATGTCGAGAAAAGGCGCAAATGGGCGAGGGTTGGTCCAGCACAGTCTCATTTTTAGGGACCCCCACACTGTCACCCCATTTTAAGGGTGGGGGGACGGCCGTGGTGTGTGGCAGGGAACGCGAAGGTGACCGTTCTCATCCAGAGATGCTTTAAAGGGCAGCAGCGCCTGCATCCCACTGCCCAGGCTGCGAAATCCCACTGGGAATCACAGAGAAGGAGAGGGGGGACCCACATTTCCTTCCCTCCTCCCCTCCACCAGTGTGGTCAGGCTCTCCCTCGGGGCAATGAACCGGGAAGTTTTAACCCCTCAGCTCCGGGGCGGAG
The DNA here is from genome assembly GCA_013400495.1 of Nicator chloris. Classification (NCBI taxonomy): domain Eukaryota; kingdom Metazoa; phylum Chordata; class Aves; order Passeriformes; family Pycnonotidae; genus Nicator; species Nicator chloris. The sequence goes on along the minus strand of WAAE01020579.1, from coordinate 83 downwards.
GGACTGGCAGTGCGGTGACGATGCCCCTGAGCCCCGCAACCCCCCAAATAAATAAGGATGTTTATATATATAATATATATATA